>QEPC01004024.1:107757-130372 GCA_003113815.1 Sphenodon punctatus
TTCTGGTGTCCCATACGGTCCTCCCCGGTTGGGAGTTGGCTTGCCTCGCCTCTATGATGAGTTAGGTGGGGAATGGCTAGACCTTCCACAACCACCCTATAACACCCTGAGAGGCATTTTTCAGGCACCGCTGCTCCTTCGTGGGGATTACCCAGGGATCCCGGTCTACGTGTGGTTACGCTCAACCCCCGTGCTGTGCACATCCCGGTCTGTCGCAGCTCCCTTTCCCCTTCCCCGTGAGGGTTTCACCCCAACCCTCACACACAGTTAGCCGTGGTGCAGACCAGCTACGGGGTTTTTTGGAGGAGTGGAGTTTAATGGTGGTGAATGGCCGTTCAAGGGGCGACCCGGATGGGGAGTTTACTTTTCATTCACCCCAAGGGTCTAGTATTATTGATTATTTCTTGATTTCCAACCCTTTTTTTGTCTGTGTACACGATTTTTTAGTGATCCCTAGGTTTGAAACTAACCATCTGCCTATAGTCCTATCGATCTTAGATCCCCAGGGAGCCATAGTTCATGGACCTGGTCAAGGAGATGAGGCCCTTGGGTTTGTCCATGTCAAATGGTCTGAGGAGCTTAGAGTAGCCTTTGAGGCCTTTATCTGTAATGAGAGGGTGGTGGTCTTAGCGGAGGCAGTTAGGACTGGGGGAGGGGGACACTTGGAAGCTTTTGAGGCTCTTCTGGACCTCTTGTTCCCCCTAGTAGCGACGTCCTCAAAGATTGCCCCTTGTGGGCCAAAGTTCTTTCCCTGGTTCGACTCCGAATGCCGAAGTAAGAGAGCTATATTGAGGCAGTTAGCTAGACGCTTAAAGGGTGATCCCTCCCGGCCCGTTAGAGTGGCCCTCCAGGCCATGAGGAAAGATGATAGGTGCTTACTTGCATCCAAAAGGCTGGCAGCTCAAAAGAAGGTTTGGGAGGACTTGCGGAAGGCTGCCCTCTCTAAGAACCATAAGGCCTTTTGGGATCTTATTCGTATGAACAGGGTAGGCCGGCAGGAGGCTGTTATCTCCTCTGCGGTCTGGGTGGATTTTTATTCTTCTACATTTGCAGGCCCAGCGGAGGGGATAGTCAGACCATCTTGTAGGGACAGTCTTCCTGCCTGGCCCCCTGTATCTAGAAAGGAGGTTATTGCATTTATAGCGCAACTCCGCAATGGGAAGGCCCTGGGTGGGGATTTTATCCCCCCAGAATTGCTGAAGTGTCACCCCGATTGGTGGGCCAATATTTTGGCTCCCCTCTTCTCTGCAATAAATGAGGATGGAGAACTCCCAAAGGCCTGGCTTGAGGGAATAGTAGTTCCTATCTTTAAGAAAGGGGACCCTTCCCTCCCAGGAAACTATCGCCCCATCTGCCTTTTAAGTGTAGTGGGGAAGTTATACACCAAGTTCCTGTTGGGGAAGGTTCAGGCCTGGTTGCGGGAGTCGGGGTCCCTGGAGCCTGAACAAGTAGGGTTCCAAGGGGGGAGATCTACGCTGGATCAGATAGCCACCCTCTCTGCTTTGGTAAAGAGGTATGTGGCTCGCCAGGGTAACTTTTTCTTGGGGTTTATCGATCTGAGCATGGCGTTCAATTCCGTTAACAGAGAGGGCTGTGGATCAAGCTGAGGAACACTTCTATGGATCCCCGTTTGATCTTTCTCCTAATCAAGGTCCATACTAATAACTCCATTAGAGTTCGCCCTAAAGGCCATTTCTTGTCTGAGCCAATTTCAGTTCTTCGGGGGGTAAGGCAGGGGTGCTTGCTAGCCCCGGTATTGTTTAACTTGTTCCTTAATGACATGATCCCTTTTTTGAAGGGGCTAGATATGCATGCCCCTAGGATCGGCGACAGGAGGGTTCCGGCCCTACTGTACGCCGACGATACTGTTCTACTATCCCAGACTTTGGTTGGGCTGAGGAGGGCGCTTCAGGACTTTGGGGAGTATTGCGTGAAGGAAGACCTTTGCATTAACTACACTAAGACAAAGGTTATGGTTATGGGGTGCCATGGCCCTCTCAAGATCCATCAATGGAGGATCGGCTCTCATTCCATAGAGCAAGTCAAAGCTTATAAGTATCTTGGGGTCATTTTTGTTCCATCTTTGAGCTGGGCCCCCCATTTGGAAGCTGTTAGTCAGCAAATGAGAACAACGACTGCCGCCATCCTTGGTTATTTTTTCCATCAGGGGGGAGACTGGTATTGCCGACCTTACGGCTCTTCAGGGCTAAGGTTATCCCCCAATGCCTTTATGCCCTCCCGGTTTGGGGTGGGGCTTTTTTATCTAGGCTTGAATTTGCTCAGAACCAGCTGCTACGAACAATTTTGGGACTTCCCAGAGGCACGTCTCAGGTGCTTATGAGGTTGGAGACTTACAGCCCGACTATGAGATCTGGGGCCAGGATGGCATTCCTAAAATTTTGGGTTAGGGCATACCTTTTTTCTCCGATGGATGGTTCACTGCTGGCTATGTTGGTGCTTGATGGGGGCCTTAATTTTTGGATTAACCAGATGGAGGCAGAGTTGAACCATCTGGGGTTTTCTGTTGAATCCCTGAGAAGGCCTGGCTTAACTGGTGCTCTGTATTTGATACGGAGGCGAATAGAGGACCAAGAACTCCAGAATGAGAGGGCTCTTTTATCCTCCCAGGCAATAGCACTGGAGTATCCTCTGGCAGATCCCCGGTGCCCATGTTCTAGTTATTTATTTGTTTGGACAGACCCGGCCTCTAGGTGGGTGTATACCCGACTTAGATGTAACTCTCTCCCTTCAGTCATGGTAGAGGGATGATACCGGGCCACCGCTAAGCAGGATAGATTTTGTCAACTCTGTAAGTTACAGGAGCCTGACACTGTTGCCCATATTTTTTTTCACTGCCCAGCTTTAGTGGTCCCCAGGAGGGAGTTGCTGGATCAGTATTGTGAGGCCTTTTGGGACTCGAGTACATGTTTAAAGCTCTTGTTAGACTATAAGGACTCCGCGAGGGCTAGAGTGGTGGCCAGTTATGGCTTACGGTACCTGCGGATCAGAGGGGCACTTTTGGGGTCCCTTACTCAGCCGGGTTTGTAAATCCAGGTCAATTGTTTTCCTCTTCCCCCCCCCCCTTAGTAGATGGGACTCAGAGGGGGTTTGGATTTGGTGGCCGAAGAGCTTTGTGTGTTTATTTTATCTTATATTGTTGGTATTGGTTGGAAGCTTGAGTTTGCCTCTTGATTAATTCCGAGTTGTTTGTGTGTCTGTTTTTTTTTTTTTGTCAATTTATTTTATATTGTAATAGCTTCGGCTAACAATAAACTATTATTATTATTATTTTATTATTATTTTATTTTATTACTGCTAACATGGCACAGAGGTTAAGGGCCTTAACGTTTCTTGTAAACCAGAGGTTTTTTGACTATGGAATAGCCAAGTTTTGTGTTAAATACAAAGTGCCACCCTGTCCTCATTCCCTTGCCCCCCACCCACCCAAAGCTCCCCCTGCCCTTGTTCCCTTGCCCTGCACACCCAAAGTGCCCCCCCACCTTTGCTCCTTTGCCCCCCCATACCCAAAGCTCCCCCCTGCCCTCACTCCCCAGCGCCCCGAAACCCCCAGGCACAATTGCCCTGAGAAGGGAAAGACAGGAGAAGAGGCGGGGAGCAGTGCTCCTCCTCAAAGCAGTCCCACCCCTCTTTCCATAGGCTAAACATGGGGTTTTTCACAACCCCATAACTTTAAAACTACTAATCAGATTTACAAATAAAACCCCAAAGGCACCCCCTGGCAGCCTCCTTTAATTTTCTAATTCTTCCTCCCCACCAACATTCAACCCCTCTACCCTGCCCAGATCATGACGGTCTGACTAAATGAAAAAGGATATCTCAGCTTTTATCCAACAGATTCAGCTGACATTTTCACAGCATGAACTGTTTGCCCCAGTGATACTCCACAACAAATTTAGAATCCTAAATTTGATCATGCCGATTTTAGAGCAAATAGAATGTTGGGACTTTATAATGTAGCGTGCAACACACCTTAACTATTAGAGCGTTCCCGTACTCTAATAATACTCAGTCAAATGGCTCTAGGGTTACCAGGTTTTTGAAACCTCAGAGGGACATCCCGTCTGTCCCCTCTTACTATCCTGATTTGCATAAATATGTATAAATTAACAGAAATGAACTACTCACAAAGGGCCACTACCCAGTCCCCCTGTGCCCCTTCTAACCTGACACACAGCCCCCTCCCCACACTCACAGGGGGGATGGACACACACTGATATACAAGCCGCTAGTGCTTGTTGCTCACACTCACGCAAACACTAGTGTGTGCTCTCTCACACAGGATTGTGGGATAGCTGGAGGAGAGTGAATGGGTGGAGATTTTGTCTACTTAGTGGTCAGGCATAGTTGCTCTCCTCACTACCTCATGGCATAGCAAGGGGAAACTACTATGAAGTACTATCCCTCACATAATATCCTAATGATCTAGTGCTAGAACTACTGTGTAGTACAGCACATCTGAACAAGCCCGGGTGCCAAATGTGGGCCTGTGGCAAGTTTTTTATGTGGTCCTTTTCCACTTCCTGGATCTGGCCCTTGGATCCAGTTCTTACTCCAATCACAGAAAAACTTAGCTCGGGGGAAGGGAACAGAGATGAGGTCATGCAAATAAGCATAGGGGACAGTTCCATGGTGCAAATACATGATTTTGGCCCTCCTTTCATCCCTTAAACACCCCTACCCTAACTTCTGTGTGGCCCTCGGAGCTTGTGCAAGCTTTCAAAGTGACCCCTTGGGAGGAAAAAGGTTCCCTTGGGAGGGAAAAGGTACAGTGCCTTAGACATTGTACTGGTCATTCATATGTTACGCTGTGCAGACTCCATAAGACAATGGGAGGAGAGGGATTCACCAATAGAATCTTGACCTGCCAGGGGCTTCACAATCCCTCCTGCCTCTGAGGCACCATTACTACCAGCATATGAGCAATTAGCACTTTCAGCACACCAGAGCTCTCACAGACACACAAGGTATTTTTAGACAAGTGTTTCCCCACCCCATTACATATGATGCAGGGCTGCATAGGGTGGGGAGGTGCTTGTCTAAAAACGTCCACAGCTGGAGTAGAGAACCATTTTGGCCCTTCCCACAAACTCATCTACATATGGAGAGTAAGGGCCCAAGAGTCTTAGGGCGTTTATAGACGAGACAAGAAAGGCGGCTGATCCTTTGATCAGCCGCCTTTCTTTGCGCTCGTTTAAACGGTCAGGCAGGATCTTACCCCGCGTCTGAGAGGGCAGGCGATCCTGCCCCCTCCGACGCGGATCCCCGAAGTGCCGGCTTTATGCCGCACTTCCGGGTTCCCTGTGCGAGTGCGCATGCGCTGAAGACTGTGTGCCGTGTCTGAACATCAGATACGGCATACAGAGGAAGGCGGTGGGGGAAAAGCCGGCACTTAACGATCCCGCTTGTGAGTGGGATCGTCTATAAACGCCCTTATCTTTCCCAGAGCCCAAAATGTCTGTTATGAAGCCTGGCTTGCACGTTATTGGTGTCCAGTATAATGGGCCACAAAATCCATTCTGGCCATATCCAGAAGCCAGGCAAAATCTAGCAATAGGGCACTTTGCTCACTCCAGACAAAGTGCCTTGTTTCCCTGTTGCAATAGACTCTGTAAATCAGGGGTGCAAAACCTCAGGCCCGAAAGCCAAATGTGGCCACTGGATCCAGTTTCAAGCACTGAAAGACAATTCAGGGTAAGGGAGCAGAGATGAAGGCATACACACAAGGATAAGGCACAGATCCATGATCTGTACCCTCCTCTTCCTGAGAGCACCCCTATTCCCAATTTCAGAGTGGTCCTTGGAGCTTGTACTAATTTTCAAAGTAGCCCCTGGCAGAGGAAAAAGGTTCCCCAGCCCTGATGTAAACCCAGCGCTCTGCAGCCAGTTAATTTTGTACTTGATCATGAAAAGTCACTGGTACAAGTCCTATAAAAATGCTGTATTGTATAACCTCCCATATCCGGATTCTTTATTCCAGATATGTATTATGACTCTTCCATATCTAGATACCGCTCTAACCTGGAAATAAAAGCATGTTCCCCAAGGTTTCTGAATATAGGAGATTATTTTGGACTGTATTGAGATGACAAGTAATAAAATCATGGTCCCGTTCCTTTTATAATCCATACTTGAGACCCTTCCCTCTCCCTTTCCCTGAAAAACATTCAGCTTCCTATGGTAATAAAAATATATATAGCTTAAATGATTAAATGCAGTGGTTTTCCAAATATTTTCCTGCGCTCAAGCTTATGTTCACAGCTATAAGGGAGACAAACTAAGGTTTTTATTAAGTCTCCCAATTATCACATTTAATGATCACAAGTTTAATTAAACCCTAAAAATTGCAAGATCTGACAACTCCGTGTCAGAGGCACGGGCACTAGTTTGATCCCTGATCTTGGTGTTTGGATCCCAGACCTGTAGGACATTTGAGAGAGGGGTTCCCACTAGGGATGGGCGAACAGAACGGAGTTTGGAAATTCGGTTCGGTTTGGTTTTAAATTGAAGTTCGGAAATTCGGATCGGTTTAAAATTGAAGTTCGTTTCGGAAGTTCGTTTCGGTCGACTGAACAAAACAAGTTCGGTCGAATTCCGAACTTCCGAACCAAGTTCAGCCATTCAAACCCAGGTTTTTTTTGTGTGTGTTGCCACTAGGGATGGGCGAACAGAACAGAGTTCGGAAATTCAGTTCGGTTCGGTTTTAAATTCGAGTTCAGTTTGGAAGTTCGGTTCAGTCGACCAAACAGACTGAGTTCGGTCGAATTCCAAACTTCCGAACCGCGTTCGCCCATCCCTAGTTCCTAGTAGGGTTGCCACCTATGCAAATTTTAAGGAACACATGAAAAATACATTTTGCAGGGCCTGCATTGGTGCCAATGCAGGGCCTGCAACATGTATGTTTCGTAAGTGTTTCTTAAAAACTTGCATAGGTGGCAACCTTAGTTTCCAGACACTGTTCTAAGGCACCATTGTGCCCCTTCTTTTTGATACATTTGCCTGGTGGGCTGGAAACTGCTTTGAAATCTTCCAAATCCAGACTCCTCCCCCCCACAAAACTGTCTACCTGAGACTGATTTCATGGGCTTGCCCCTGTGCTCACTCCTGCCATCAGGCTGCCCATTGCTGGGGAGTTTCTCCAGTGGCGGTTGCTGCTGCCCATCACCAGCTGGAGCACCACTGCTGAACCCAGGGGTGTGAGGGGTTGGAGAAAATCCAGGAGGGCTTTCTCCTCTATTGCTCCAGGCTTGCAGCCATTTACTGCTTGTAGAGTAGCAGCAGCAGCAACTCTGGAGCTGCAGCAGCCCTTGCTGTTCTCTGCTGTCCCCTAGCACTGACTGGTCTGTACAGCAGGGAAAATCAATCAGACGGAGCAGCAGCAGCCAGAGTGATCTGGGATGTGGGATTTCAAGTGTTCCAACTGTACTGGGGGTGGGACATTTACACAGCCCCTGCCCAAAATGGTAATTCCTGGGATGCCTAGCAAAAGGGGAAAAAAGGATGCCTAGCAACCCTAAATGATTTTTAAGAGTGTGGAGTATAGTTCCTTCAGTAAACTGTGTGGCTGAAACAGGATAGTCCCAGCCCCACACACACTCTTGCATGCTCAGAGCATTGCTCTACTGTCTCTTCACCCAGCTTTGGCATGGAAAAGGCAGGAAGAAACACCAACGTGAGTTGTTTGTAACTCTGGACAAGGGGCAGGCTGGACCAACCGGTCTCCCTCTCCACAGCTCCGTCTTCATGGTTATGGAGGGGAGGAAGGTCTGTGCATGTGCCCTATCCATGCCACTTCAACAGCTTTCTCTTCCCTGTTGTAGTGTTACTCAATTTCTTTCTATGGTGGGCCACTTTTTTTTTTTTTTTTTTTTTTTAAATAAAGAGTATACAACATGGCAGGCTAAATTGTAAATTTGCAGACATTTGCGTAAAATAAATGTATGTGTTCACTCTAATAGCAGGTTTCTGATTGCAGTGCTGTCTTGTCTTTCTTAGGTTCTGTTTGTGCTTGGGATCCTGATCATTGCAATGTCCCTGCAGCTGGATCGCAAAGGCATTTGGAACATGATGGGCCCCTGCCTTTTTGCCCTTGTCATCTTGGCCACAGCATGGGTAGGTGTCTAATTGTTACTCATGTGCATACTTTCTGCACCTTTAAAAATCCCATAACTCTGACCTAGGCTATTCCTATCTTGGCTTTGTTTCAAACTGTAACCCTTAAGGTTGCATTTGCTGGGGTGTTAGTTGTAGAATAGCCTGTCCCAACAGCCAACTTCTGGGGGCCTGGGTGCTGGTGTTGATTTGAATAATTTCTGAGCTTATGCAGGCAGCAAGCCTGGCGTAGCTGAATGCTATCTGGTGGGAGGGATCAAGCTCTGGGATTACTACAAACCATGTATTCAGTTTATTTTCCCTCCACGTGGGTCACTGCCATCCCCATTATAGTACAGTCTGTTCCATCTGTGCTTGCCTGCATCCAGGCTCCATTGGTGGGAGTGGGAATCTGTGCCAAAATAGTTATTGCTTTCTCTGGGATTGTATCTGTAGGTGTATCTTGGAGTGAAACGCTGTCACTGCTACCCCTCCTCCTGGAAACGCTGGGTCTTCTATCTCCTTCCTGGCATCACCTTGGCCTTTGTCGCCATTGCAGTGTATGCGTTCATGGAAACGAATGACAATTACTACTACACACACAGAATCTGGCACATTCTGGTAGCCACTAGTGTGGCCTTCTTGCTTCCACCACAAGACAAGCATAAAAAGCCCTGGGCCTGGCCACAGAAGCTCATCTGCCGCTATCAGATCTGCCAAAATGACCGTGAAGAACTCTATGCAGTGACATAACAGACACAGGCCACGGCCTGAGCCAGTCCTGGCTGGGTCTCATCCAGTTTCATTTCTGTACTTGTTTGCTAGACAGCATGGCTGATGACTGATGCCTATTCTATGATGTAGGTGTGGAGTCGCTGCCATTGGAGGAGAGAGTATGTTGGGGGAAGACTTGCTGCCTTTCCAGCTTGGGGCAAGGGTGGAGACTTTGCATTTATTTATAAATAAAGGAGTAGTCTGAGCCCACACCTGCCCAAACTTCTCTTCCTCTTGTGTTACAGCAATTGGGATGCTGTCTCTCTGTTCTGTAGCCTCTAGAGGGCTTTGATTCTGCACAACGCCAGGATTTATTTTGTCCTGCAGTTGTTGGGCAACTGTGTCCTAGCATTCAAGAGTAACTTCCCTAGCTGCGTATGAACTAGGGGGACTTTAAAAGACCACTGTGTGTACTGCAGGGAGGTGGGAGCTCTCCCTTGAAGTCCCTGCTCTTGATCACTGGTCATTGTCATGCTTTCTGGCTTGCTCCCCTGAATGGAAAATTAATCTGGCCCTGCAGATGCTGGAGCTGGGCTGAAGAGGTGGTGGGCTTGGTGTGGGGGCAAGGAACAATCAGGGCTGAAGTGCATGATCTGTTTTGATGATGCCATTACGCTGCTATCTGGGAATTAATTCAGTTCACTCTTGGGACATGACCCAACCTTCGCGTTACAAAGGTGGGTTCAGATGTGCTGATCTGAAACTCGAGGCTCATAGAGTCTAGGTTCTGTTTTGTCTTGTCCTGGTAAGTACTGGGTGTGCCTCATCCTGCCCCCTTAGGGTACTCAGTCGCATTTTCCTTTCCCAGATTTCTTTTGGCTTTGATAAGGTGTTGGTGCACACATAAGAGCAACATGGAAGGGCACAACAGTCTAGTGCTGTGATGGAGAGAAGCTTCCTGGAAGCCAAAGCTGAGTAGCCCTCATGTGGGCACAGCACAGCAGTATATCCCCCACTTATTACAGTATGAGGTTATTTATGTCACAATTTATTCAATTTTAATCCCAGCCAAGCGTATTCTAACTGCTGCAAGACTCAATTGGAGATGGTCAGGGAGTGACAGTCTTGGAGATTGCCCAGGAAGATCTTGGGAGTGTGGCTTGCACTGAATCAGTTGTTCTGAGGCTGATCCTACACAGCAGTGCTTCTCTGGAATGGCATGGATGGTACAGAATTAGAGATCATGTTAGTCACATTCTAGCTACCTATGTTGCACATATGCATGATGGTAAGTTGCAGTAATGGTTCTTAGTCAATGACTCTTTAGGGTCCCCCTCCTGGTGAGGTCCTGAGCTCCTGTGGGGCTGGCTTGGAAGAGCCTAAGCTCTGTTGTACACTGAGTGACGTATGCAATGGCAGGAGTTGGCACTTACTGACGCAGCTGGCATCTCGGTCTAGTAACTGGCACAGCTGTCCAAAGTGTTTAGGACAGGAGCCACGAGCTTAAAATTTTAGGCCCAGATTTGTGATTGCCTGAAGCCAGCCTGTGTGTCCTTTTCAGAGTTTAACTTCCAGATCCCTCAAATGATGGGAAGTAAATAGCATTTCTTATCAGCATGATTGTTGCCAGTGCTGCAGTATACACTAGGGCAGCTACACAGTTGGGAGAATCCAAACTAACTTGCTAGCAGTACAGAGCAGGGCCCTAGAATTTCCCTGCTGGTGCATGTGCCAAGATGAGAGGCCTCTGGAAGTAGAATCCTCACTCCTGGGTATATGGGAAGTTGTGGTACAGGGCCAGCCCTTGCCCTCTGTTAGATGGGCATGGGCAGGCTAAGCCTGGCCCTTGCTTGGTTGGGATGGTTGCCTCATTGGGGGCTTATTAGAGCTTGTGAGGGTTACCAACCCCATCAACAAGTTCTGGCCACTCCATGTACAATAGCAAGCTGTTCTGTGCTTTCCTGTTCATTGAAGCATGATTGGTTTGTGCTGGGAAGAGGGGCATTAACAACTGATGAAAACATTCTGATTGAAACAAATCTATGCCCCCTCCCCTCCCCAATACACCGAACTTCTGCTCTGCCAAACGTCAGTTGAGCCATTGGCAGAGTTAGTTCAATATGTCTGGGCTCTCTGAAAGGAATTTGATATGACTGCACATAGGGTATTTTCAAATATGACCATGGCCCGCATTGCCATGCTTTGGCATTGAGACCACCATCACGTTAGTTTCCCCACACCAGATGTTGGCACAGGATATTTACCGGCCATTGTGGTGGCTAGCGTGGGCTGTTACTTGGGAAAGTCTTTGAATTACAGCCTTCGCTAGCCTCTACCATGGTTGGGATCTGACTGCCTGACCGGGAGTAAAGTGGACTCAGGTTTGAAAGCCCACTTTACTGGACCCGGTCCAGAGTCCCTGCTCGTTCCAGGCACCATGGTGGCCGTCATTGGCCACCCATCAGGGGGATGGGTCGCTGGGGACAGGGCCAGGCGGACACGTCTGTATGTCTCCCTGCCCGCCCTGATGGCCCAGCCCCCAGCATGTTAGTTTGGGGATCTGGCAGGAGCCCAGCCGTGGTGGCAGCCCCTCTCCAAAGGGGGTAAAACCATGATGGCGCCCAAGTGCTGTCACATTTGAAAACACCCATAGTTCCCTGCTGTCTCCAAAAGGAGAGAAATGAGTTCCCTGCCCAGATTGTGGGAATGACAAGAGCTCCAGGACCAGCAACCTTACTTTCTCTACAGAATCAGTCTCCACCCACACCTGTGCTCTGTTCTGGGGAAGTTTCCAGTCTTGTAGGGAAACCACTGGGTTTCTAGAATTCTTGACTTTGTATCCGGCTAGCTACACTGTGTGTAATCTCTCCACTTCCTTGCTTATAGACTCATGCCATACCTCTTTCATGGCCTTCTGCTACACTGGCCCTTCCTTGTAGTCTAGTTTAGGCCAGAGAGTCTTTCGGAGAAGCAAAGCTCTTAATTATGGGCACATTTTCTGATTTATGGCAAACAGGATTACTTTACTGAAGCATGTACTGTATTTTGCTAGCGAGCTCCTAGCACCTCCTAGCAGTTAATGCAGCATAAGCACATTTAATATTCCAAACATTTAATCTGCAGGGATACTGGACTGGCTTTCACTTAAGCAGTATTGGGCAAGACCTGCAAGCTGAACTGCCCTCCCTCCCTCAGGTCGTAAGCTGGGAGCTAGACTTCACATGGGCTGCCATTTCTCCATATATGCATTATAGGGAATCCCATATATTTTAGTGGAATGTCCATTGTACATAATGGAATAGTCATTGGTATTACAAAAAAATGCTTGTGTGTTGGGCTATGTGAAAGCACTCAATGCTGCTCAACTAGTGAGTTTCTAAACAGTCTGTATTTGTTTCTGTAGGTGTGGGGTTCTCTGCTGTACCTGGAATCTGCTGCATAGTGTTTTGTACCTCGTTGCAGCAGGATTAGTAAACTCGGGGATTCCTAGAACCTTTCTGTCAGGTGTTACAATTGTTGTAAACTGCACACTTGGCCTTTTGAAGGCTGTAATAGACTACTGTAAACCTTTCCTTTTGCACGTAGAGTACTGCAATTCGAGTTAGGGTGCTGCATAATCTAAACTTGTTGAAGCAATAACACACTAATGGATGCATTTTAAAATAGGTTGTAAAGCATGTGAGGGGGGAAATCTCTTTAAATTTTGTTGTCGTTCATTTCTAATCACAAGATTGGGAAGGAAGAAGAATAAATTATTCTGTGTAATTTTAAGATAGATAAATTACTTCAGGTGGAATTTTAGCAAATGTCAATATGCAAAGATTTGGTGGCGTCTTATTAATTGTATTTGTGATCTTAGTTTTATACAGTGGATTTTAAGGCTTACTGGTTTTGATTTAGTAGATATTATTGTATTTTGTCTATTCTGAAACTGCACTTTCTTGATGTTGGAGTTTTTATATTTTTATGTCTTAGATGGGAAATCAAATAAAGTGAAACTTGAAAGTTGAGCAAAGCTATGTTGTTCTTTCAAGCTTGAGGAGAATTGAATGGTGGGGAAGGGGCTTGATTCACAGCCTGGAGACTGTTATTTGATAAGGGGCTACAAAGAGTATTGCTACATAAAGGCTATGGAGGAGGCATTCCAATGTATATGGTCAGATTGACTGTGGAAGAGCCAACACAGAGACACTATTGGATGGGGTAATACCTCACTTTAGAAATGATTGTTATAAAGGTAGTTTAGAGTGTGTGTGTGTGTGTGTGTGTGTGTGTGTGTGTGTGTGTGTGTGTGTATTATCATATTGGAGGATGCCCCTTCATGACCTACTTAAAATGGATAGTAGAGAAGGAGGACTTGCTCCGAGTCCTCCAGTTCAGCAATCAGCTGAGTGCTCAGAGTTGTTGTTGTGCCTCCCTGGACACATGTGCAGGCAGGAGCTGAGGGGGTGGGGGCCAGTGCCTCCTGCTGAGCCTGCTCTAAGGAGTCCCTTAAGGGACAAAACCTTACAAAAGTGATTTGGGCTATTGGGCTTAGAGCCCATGCTGCCTGAATGGGGAAAAGTACTTTGCTTTTCCCACCAGTAGGGGCAGTGTTCCACAGAGCCCTATGGGCTGCTTTGAAAGACTCTGTCTGGACTAGAAACTCAAACTCCCATGCAGTGTGTGCCTGTGCACAGCTGCTGCTGTTGAGGGCTCAGGCTGCCTGCCTGTACCCCACCTAGAGGGTGGGGTTAAAAGAGAGCTCTCCTCATTTGGCATGCTGGTGATTTGCACCATTTTGGTGGAGAGTGCTGACTGGACTGGCTTATTTGTGGCTTTGTTACCCCAAGCTGCTGCTGGACCTGCATCAGACACATCCCCATTGGTGAGTTAGTTATTTTTAGTTATTTTGCTGGGAAACACTGGTGAAAACGGGGCCTGGGGGGGCTGCTTGGGGTGGGAGGGGGGGTGAGAGAATGGGGCTGCTTGAGGGGGAGGGGGGAGAGAATGGGGGTGGAAGGGGGGAGAGAGAGAGGAAAATTTGGTTCACTTACCCGGTAAATTTCCTTTCTTCTCCCCCCACGGAGGGAGGTAGGCAGTCCTTGCTGGGCTTAGCTCCTCCTCATGAATAGGCAGGGACAAAGACTTTGATAGGCTGCCAGGACCTGGAGGAGGAGCTAACCCCGGCCTAGCAGCTTCAGATCTGTGACTTGCTGAACTAAAGAATGTTTAACAAAACCCCAATTTAAACACACACACACACCCCCCCGTGAGCTGGGGACTGATAAAGGTAACTATCCCAAACTAGACCTCATGGATCCTTAGCGGGGTAATTTTATAGATGACCCTCTTCCTACCCTAACTCTAGGTAGGACAAAGGAAAGAGGAAACTCTCTTGAATCCTGATTTCTCACCCTTGACAAGAGCTATGAACTCTTCACGCCCCTTTAACCTGACCCTTCGGACTTGAGCTCTGGGGAAGATCAATTATCAGTGGTTGAGGCCTCTGATCCGCTCAGGTGGGCTGGACTGCCTGCCTCCCATGGAGAGAAGAAAGGAAATTCACCGGGTAAGTGAACCAAATTTTCCTTTCTCTCTCTCCTGAGGAGGCAGGCAGTCCTTGCTGGGACGTGCCCAAGCAGTAACTATCTCCACCAAAAGAGTGGGAATTCCGGATCACTGGCCAAAACACCTTCACGTACCATAGGCCTCCTAGGCTAATACCCTTTGGAGGATTCTTCATCCAAAGGCTGCCCTGGCAGAGGTCCATTTGTCAATAAGGTAGTGCTGGTTACAGGAGTGCTTTGAGGCCCAGAAAGCTGCTTTGCAAATGTCCTCCAACGACATTCCTTGAAGGAGCGCTGCGTTGTTGGAAGCAGACCTAAGGGAGTGTGCAGTAATGCCCTCGGGAATCCCGAGTCCCCTTGATTTATAGGCTAAAGCAATATATCCCCATAGCTACCTGGCCAAAATTGCTGGTGACGCCCTTTTCCCTTTGGGACCCTGACGAAACCCCACGAAAAGGGCGGAGTCCACTCTGAACTCTTGTGTCCTATTTAAGTACACCTTTAGTGCCCTTCTAACATCTAGTTTGTGCCAGAAGACCTCCCTGGGGTGCGAGGTATTAGGGCAAAAGAAGGGGAGATCCAGATCTTGCCCTTGATGGAAGCTGGAATCACTTTCGGTCGGAAGGCTGGGTGCAGGGTCAGAGTGACCTCGTCCTTGTCCAAGCAGCAGAAATCAGGGTCTTTCGACAGTGCTCCCAGCTCTGACACCCTCTTTGCCGACATAATGGCCATGAGGAAGGCCACTTTGAAAGACAGGATCCTGAGTGGTACTCGTTGTAAAGTTTCGAAGGGTGGTCCCTGTAAAGCGTCCAGGACAACGTTTAGCTTCCACGATGGGAAGCAATGACCGGCAGGTGGTGTCAAGCCTGCGGCTGCCTTCAAAAGGCATTGCGCATATCTGTATTCACCTAGTGAGTCCTGGGTTGACCGTGCTAGGGTCACTGAGAAAGCCAACACCTGTCGCCGGAGTGTGCTAATGCTCAGTCCTCTATCTAGTCCCTCTTGCAGAAAGGCTAGGACATCCGGGATGGTGGCCCTGGTTAGGATTGCATTGTGTCCTAGCGCCCAAGATCTGAACGTGCTCCACGTGGTGTTGTATATCTGGTCAGTTGAGCTCCTTCTGACTCCTAGCAGGGTCTTCATCACCTTGTCATTGTAGCTGAAGGCATTCAGGTACTCCCGATCAACCTCCAGGCAGTCAAACTCAAGTTGAGGGTGCTCTGGTACTGAATAGAACCCGGAGTCAGGAGGTCCTGTCTCTGCAGCAGGGTGATTGGGCTGTCCACTAGGATCTCCCTGATGGAGGGAGTCTCCATCAGGGAGACTCCCCCACAGTCTCCTCCGCCAGTTCGGAGCTATCAGAATAACCTCCGCCTTCTCTGCAGAGATCTTTCTCAGGGTTCTGGACAGTAGAGGTACCGGCGGGAATGCGTAGAGTAGATGAGGAGGCCACTCCTGTGAGAGATCATCCAGGCCGCTCATCCCATACTCCTTGTGTCTGGAGCAGAATCTGCTCACCTTGCAGTTGGCTCTGGAGGCAAACAGATCCATGTATGGCGTCCCCCATCTCTCCACTAGGGTTGAGAATACCTTGGGGTTGAGAGTCCATTCCCCTGGGTCGCCCTGCTGAGCCAGTCTGCTCTGACGTTCAGCTCTCCTCTGACATGCAGCGCTGTCACTGACTCCAGGTTCTGCTCTGCCCAATTCAGTAGGGGAGTTGCTTCCAGGCAAAGCCTCCTGGACCTCGCGCCCCCTTGCCTGTTGACATACACCATAGCTGACGTGTTGTCGGTTAACACTGGAACATGTCTGCCTTTCAGTCTGTGGAGAAAGGTTTTCAGTGCCAGGCGTATAGCTCTCAGTTCCAGGACGTTTATGGGCGTTCCTCTGTCCTCGGGACCCCAGCGGCCCTGCGCCACCAACCCCTGACAGTGCACCCCCCATCCTGACAGGCTGGCATTCATAGTGACCGCTATCCAATTGGGTTCCTGGACCAGTAGGTCCGTGGAGTGCCTGGAGCTACCAGTCTAGGGAGGATCTGACGGGGTGCGGTACTTGGAGAGCTGGGTTGAGACGAGCTGCGATTTGCACTTGCCGTGACAGCAGGAATGTTTGAAGAGGGTGAAGATGGAAATGGGCCCACGCCACTGAGTCCATGAAAGACACCATGGTGCCCAGGGCACTCAGAGCCAGCAGGCTGGATGTCCTGTGCCTCCTGATGTTCTCGAACAGGTGTCTCGCCTTCACCTCCCTGTCCAGCGCCAGGAACAGCTTGTTTCTGGCCATGTCCAGGATGACTCAGAGATGTTGTAGTGTCTAGCTCGGTGTTATGGAGCTCCTTCCCCAATTTATACAGAAACCATGTGTGTGCAGTGTCTCGATTTGTGGACACCACTGCCCTCCCGCCCTCCTGGAGAGAGGAGGCCCGTATGAGGATGTCATCTAAATACGGGTACACATGGACTCCCTGAGGTCGGCTACCAGGATGACGAGTAGCTTAGTGAAGACTCTTGGGGATGACGCCAGGCCGAACGGGAGGGCTTTGTATTGGAAATGGTGTTGAGCGTAAGCAAAGCGAAGGAATCTCCGGTGTGCCGGCCGGATGGGGACATGCAGGTATACTTCTTTCAGGTCTATGGAAGCGAGAGAGTCTCCCTGTCTGATTGCTTGAACCGTGGAGGCTAGTGTCTCCATCATGAATTTTCATGGCCTCAGGAACCTGTTGACCCACTTGAGGTCCAGGATGGCCCTGATGTCCCCGTTCTTCTTTGGAACTGTAAAGAAGATGGAGTAGATACCGGAGTGCCGTTCTTCCA
Organism: Sphenodon punctatus; assembly: GCA_003113815.1. Taxonomy (NCBI): domain Eukaryota; kingdom Metazoa; phylum Chordata; class Lepidosauria; order Sphenodontia; family Sphenodontidae; genus Sphenodon; species Sphenodon punctatus. The sequence continues at coordinate 124,946 of QEPC01004024.1, forward strand.
TGGGAACTGGTTCCACCACCCCGATGTCTAGTAGATGTTGAATGGCTGCCATGGTGTGTCTGTGTTTTTCCAGTACACAAGACACCAGTGCTTGTCTGAATAGGTTTCTTGGTAGGGTAAGGAACTCCAGTGCGTATCCATTCGACAGGGGCAGCCCTAGGGTTTGTGGGGCCATGTATGAAGTCTTGGTGCTCAATAATTTCAGGATACAAAATAAATGTTGAAAAATCACAAATGTTGATGTTCAATGAGGAGAAACTGTGTTCTTGGGAGCAAGCACAGACTGGCAGCTCAATAAGTTCACTATTTAATAATACAGAATAGAAAAAACCTACCGTTTAAGAAACCAGTTAAGACGGAATTCCAAATTAGAATAAAACCTTATCATCAAAATAAATTGCATGTTAAGGCAACTTTCTAAGACCCTCTTATTACTACAAAAAGATATTACCTATAATGCAGATACTATCCACTATTTCCTATTAACCTTCATTCACAAACCAGAGATACATCCTTTTCAACTATAAACAAAGTAAGTCTACTATGTTTTCAGTACCATAACAATTTAAACATTCTTCAAATCTCATTTGAAACTACTCCCAAACAATATAATTTATAACTTCTATAATACCTTTTCAATAATAGAAGACTATTACATATTTCCAGCTAAGCTTCACAAATCAAACGCAGACACCCTTTTCAACTGCAAAAAAGTTACACACTATTGTTAATTAAATATATCATAATCTAGTAATTCTTCCTTCCTCATACAGATTGGATTGGATTTTATTAATGGCGTGGCCACTGGCCATTGCCAGAAGTAGTAATAATACAAACAAAGCAAAAAGAATACATAACTAAAACAGTCTAATACACAGTATAACTTAATACAAATCAATACAAAGCATATACAGAAACGCAAAAGTAGACCATCTTAATCTAGTGTAATCAGTATAATATAGGGATGGGCGAACAGATCGTGGTTCAGGTTCGGCCGTTCAGTTCGGCTGCGTTCGGTTCGGCCGTTCGATTCGGCAGTTCAGTTAGTTCGTCGGGTTCGGCCGTTCGGGAAATGTTTTGGTATGGGTGTGGTTTTTTGTTTGTTTTTTGGTTTTATATGGTTATTTTATTTTTTATTTGGTTTTTTTGTTTTTATATGGGGGTTTTTTAATTTAATTTTTTTATCTAATATTATATCTATCTATCTACACTAAATCTAACTGCTACTAACTATTCTAAATGCTATGAAGTAAATGGATTATCTAATAAGTACACAGGCCTACTCCTACAAACACTAAAACTAAATCACTAACACTATCTCTATCACTAAGCTAACTCCTACAACTGTCTACTCTCTCTCTCTCTCTCTCTCTCTCATTCATATATATATATATATATGGGATGGGGGGAATCAAAAACAACACAAGGTTTCAGTTTAAGGTTTAAGTTTCATTTCAGTACAAAACTGAAATGAAACTTAAAGCAATCTAATAATCCTACTCAACGCCTGCTGTTCAGGAACAGTGACTAGCTCAGAAGGTGTTGGGAAGTGGGGAGGCAGATAGTTTCATTTCTTGCAAGCCTCTCCACCCCTGGTGCCTGGAAGTCTGCTCTTCAGTGGCTAGTACTACCCCTCCCTGTCACATTTGACTTTCCAGTGAACCTTTTTTTGCCACCCGAATGCGATCCGAACTGACCGAACTGTTCGGTCATTTCGACGTTCGGAATTGAGTTCGGTTCGGCCAGTTCGTGTTCGGATTCAGTCGTCTGAAGAGGCCGAGTTCGGGCCAAACTCCAAACTTCCGAATCGCATTCGCTCATCCCTAGTATAATATTCCAATTGTTCAAACATTACATAACACCCCAGCAAAGAGCAAAAACCCCTTCAGATCTTGGCCGACTTTATTTCCTATTGGGCCCTAATCCTTAATACTGCCCTAGCAAAATCAGCAACTGCCCTAGCTAGGGGCGAGTCCGCAGGACTAAGGAGTTTACGCATCAACATAGCCCGAGGAAAATCCACAAAAGCTTCCAGTGGTACACTAAGATATTTAATACGCGGGCTTATTAAAAAAGGGCAATTTAGCAAAATATGATCAATGGAGTCCACCTCGCCTTGCTGGCAAAATGTACACCCTCTTTCATTCACTGGGATGCCTCTATATCTCCCCTCCAAATTTGCAGAAGGAAAGACATTACATCTTAGCTTGGTGTATGCTATATGAGCTGAAAGCTCTAACCACTCAAAAAGGTAACAAGCTCCCGGCAGTGAAGGCACATAAGGGATGTAGCATAATGAGAGGATAATAAAGGCATCTTCCAGCTGAATATTCTGATCTTTTAAACAAATAGCGACCAGTTGTTTAAAGGCTTTTAGCCCTATCCTAAGCAGGGTGTCCCTAGCAAACCCAAGCGCCTGACAACTTCCTTGACTGCCATAATCCACCAGTCCAAAAACCCGGCCTCTAGAATTGTCCTAAGCAAAGAATTTGCAGGGACCTGTAATAGCACCAATTTGGCCCAGTATGTGGCAATCTGCTGCACCGCTATTAATCTAATGGGCAGCAGGCCCATTTCCATCCTGAGGAGGACCTGGGGGTTACCCCGTGGAACCCCCAGGATGGATCGCAGAAACCCATTTTGGAGAGGTTCCAATGCTTCTATAAAGGAAATGCCCCAAGTTGGGAGGGCATACAAAGGTTGGGCCAAAACTTTTGCTCTAAAGAGGAGTATGGCTGGGGAAACCAGCCTATCCCCTTGCCTGAAGAAAAACCCCACCACCCCAGCTGCAGTATTATTTGCCTGGGCTCGGGCCATCTTAAAATGCGGATTCCAGCCCAATGACGAAGAAAAGAGGACCCCCAAATATTTAAACACTTTTACTTGCACAATATTATTACCAGTGATATACCAATGAAGGGACCTCTGCCAGCCCCCTATCTCCAATCACCAAAACTTTTGTTTTGGAGTAGTTGATTTTTAGTAATTCTGAATGGCAAAAATCCGTGAAAGACAATATCAAACGTCTGAGACCCACCTCAGTTTGTGACATCAATACTGCGTCGTCCGCAAAGAGTAGTATGGGAATGCTTTGCCCTCCTACCATCGGGAGATGAAACTCATCTTTCCTCAGTCACTCGACAACATTATTCAAGTATAGATTGAAAAGGGCCGGTGCTAACAGGCATCCTTGCCTAACGCCCCTCGTGATGAGACCTGTTTTGAAAGTGCAACTTCATCAGAAGGAACAAAAACCTACGATCCATTGAAGAGACACTAAGCGTACGCCATAAATGATCCCTACAAACAGAATCAAAGACCTTTTCCAGGTCGATGAAACATAGATATAATTTTCCTTTATTTTTAGAATAATGTTTGCCAATCACTGTTAAGACCATAATATGATCGACCGTCGACCTGCCTTCTCGGAAGCCAGCTTGCTCCGGGGCCAAGATGTCCTTTTCCTTCAACCAGGTCTTTAACTTATCCAACAACAGGCTTGTATAAATTTTTCCTATTATATTTAACAAGCTTATTGGGCGGTAATTTTCAGGCAGTTTTGGGTCACCTTTCTTAAAGAGGGGCACCAAGATGCTATTTAGCTATGACTGGGATTTCTCCCGAGTCATTTACAGCCGTAAACAAAGGAGCCAGCAACTTGGCCCACCATTCCGGGCAGCATTTCAAAATTTCTGGAGAGATTCTGTCCAGCCCAGGAGCTTTTCGTGCTTTCAATCCCCTGATTTTCACAATAACCTCCTCCTCGGTTACCGGGGGCCATGTCTCAAAACAACTACTCAGAGAAATCCTTACTGGATTTACCAAGGAGGGAGGGCTTGCAAACAAATTACCATAAAAGGTTTCCCAATCGACTGGAAGAGGGGTTTGCTGACTCAAACTGCCTCCCCTTGGTGTAAGTGACCTAATGAGTGACCAGAATCGACCCAGATTTCTTTCATTTGAAGCCCCAAGCAGTTCTGCCCGTTGTTGTTTACAGAAATTCGTTTTGGTTTCTACTTCTGATAATTCCGATGTTGGGACCATAATTGTTCTCAAAGGGCCTGGGTGGGGGAAGTTTTAAGCTTTCTAGATAGTTGGTGTAGGAGGGTCCTTGCCTGCTTACATTTGATGTTATACCATACTGGGCCTGTCATGTCCCGAGATGATGAACGGGGACTATCTTCAAACATCAGCGGTTCCAAAAGGGTCAATAGGTTAGTAAACCATACAGTATCGCAGCTCACCATTGCCTTCATACATAAATCCACCACTGCCGGGAGCGTAATAAACTTCCTAAAGGAACTAGAAAGGTCCTCGGACCATTTCCTCCTTTTCCTAAATGTTTTCTCCACACTGTTACCACAGTTAGCCCCCCACCCCCACCCCTCTGGACCTTGTCCTTACGCAAATAGAGAGCAATTGGAAAATGATAAGTCTCTTACCTGGGGGTCACCATCATCTTTTGGGCTAGATGGAACATCCCAGAAGATATCATAAAGTAATCCAATATACTAGAAACCAATGGGGAGTGAAAAGTAAAATGGCCCTCTAGATCCCCATTCACTCTCCCATTCACAATCATCAGGTCATGTGATAACAAAAAAAGCTTCATATCATTCCGACCTGGACCTAAATACATGTTGACAGATTGGTGGGGAGGGGGGAAAATCAAATATTGTATAACAACATCATCATCATCCAGAGGAAAGATGACACCATCACTGTCTGGGCCCAGTCTAAAATTGACATCTCCCCCTACTAGTAAGGGTACCTCAGGGAAATTACCTGTTACCATACTAGTAATGTCTGATATCTTGTCCCACATTTCTGGATAATGATAGAACGAGGTAAATGGGGGGACATAGATATTGCCCAGAAGTACTTTGAATCCTGAGGTAAGCTGACACAAATATAGGGCAAAATTCGATTTATAAGAGCCCACCAATTTAACTCTTGCAGCTAGTTTTTCCGCTACCAGCAAGATTAGGCCCCCACTAGGCCTACCCTGCCGCTTTGAGGATGTAGCTTCCAAAAAATAAGCTTCATAAACCAAAAGGGAGGCCTAGAAGGCTGGTCTAACAACCAAGACTCCTGTAGCATAATTAAGTCAAAATTATTAAGAAAATTTTAAAAAATCAGGGTCCTGGGATCGTGCCCTCCAGCCAGCTATGTTCCATGAGACTATAGATAGTCTGTATGGCTTTGGATGGGCATCCCTACCATTCCCCTTCTATCATTGGAGGCTAGATCTTTCTTTTGCCCCCCCCAGGCCCCCCAGGCCCTTGAATTCCACCGCAGGCCGTGGACCAAAGGGCGCGGCGCTTTGGGGGCCGCAGGGGTGTCAGGGGGGGATGCTATTGTTCTGGGGTGGGGTTCTTTTTATACAGGGCTAGGGAAGTAGGGTGGGGTGTAGGAGGGGTGGGTAAG
>QEPC01004024.1:133572-153970 GCA_003113815.1 Sphenodon punctatus
TCCCCCGTGTTAAGCGGGGGGCCACGATGGAGCGAGCATTCTCGGTGGTAGGGCCGCGGCTGTGGAACTCCCTTCCGGAGGAAGCTCGCCTGGCCCCAAGCCTTTTGACATTTCGGCGGAACTGTAAGACCTGGCTGTTTGCCCAGGCCTTTGGGAGGGAGGGTGGGGGGGGGATTTTAATCCCCCGCCCATTTATTTATTTATTACTGTCTTTTAGCCCTGTTTTATTGATGCATTTTATATTTATATTTTAACTGATTTTAATTGTTTTTTATTATTGCTGTTAGCCGCCCCGAGCTGCATCGCAGGAGGGGGCGGGATATAAATCTATAAAATAAATAAATAAATAAATAAAATTGTTTAATGTTTATATGCAGCCCTTGGGGGAGGTCGTGAGAGGGTTCAGGGTGCAGTGTCACCAGTATGCTGATGATACTCAGTTGTACCTCTCTTTTTCAACTGACCCAGACCCTGCTGTCTCGTTGCTATCCCAATGTTTGGAGGCCATGGCGGAATGGATGCGGCTGAGCAGAATGAAACTCAACCCCAATAAGACGGAAGTGATGTTAGTGGGGAGAGCGAGGGAGGTAGTGGCCCCCCTGGTTGGGGGGATTCACCCTCCCATAGCTCAGCAGGTCCGGAGTCTGGGGGTGATACTGGACGCAGATCTCCGCCTGGAGCGGCAGGGGGAGACAATCGCTAAGGCTGCCTTCCGCCAGCTGTATTTGGTGTGTAGGCTGCGTCCGTTTGTCTCTGACCCGGACCTGGCCTCCCTCATCCATGCTTTCGTCACCTCGAGGCTGGATTACTGTAACGCGCTCTACGTGGGGCTTCCCCTGTTCCTGGTTCGGAGGTTGCAGCTAGTGCAGAATGTGGCGGCTCGTCTCCTTACGGGGACGGGCCGCCGGGAGCATATTACACCTGTGCTCCGAGCTCTGCACTGGTTGCCGATAGCGTGCTGAGCCAGGTTCAAGGTTTTGGTATTGATTTACAAAGCCCTTTACGGCCTGGGCCCCTCATACCTCAGGGACCGCCTCACCCTCTGTGCCCCAGAGCGGCTCCTTCGGGCCGCTGGGGGTGCCTTCCTCCAGGTCCCCCGTGTTAAATGGGGTCCCACAATGGAGAGGGCGTTCTCGGTGGCCGCGCTGCGCCTTTGGAGCTCCCTTCCGAAGGAAGCTCGCCTGGCCCCAAGCCTTTTGACATTCCGGTGAAGTTGTAAAACATGGCTTTTCGCCCAGGTCTTTGGGGAGGGGGGGAGGGGGGATGAGGGGTTTTAGCTCCCCCACCTGATTTATTATTTATAGCTGTGAAGGCATTTAGCCCTGTTTTAATGTTTTAATATGTGAATGTTTTAAATTGTATTTTATTATTATATTGTTTTAATTGTTGGAAGCCGCCCCGGGCTGCTTTAGCAGGAGGGGCGGGGTATAAATCTATTAAATAAATAAATAAATAAATAAATCAGTATGACATGCAGGCTAGAAACTGCTAGGGGTGGTCCCATAGTTTCTCCCATAGATACTCCCAAACCCAAGGCTGTGCTAGCTTGCAAGTCTCCCACCCTCCCTGAACCAGAGATAATTTCTATCACTTTTGGATCTTGGTCCAGTGTGGTTGATCTTTGCTGCACCAGAATGGGGGATAGGGGCCTCGAGTTCAAAATCTCTCCCTGGGTCAACCTTCCACTCCTATTATATAACAGATTGTTTTAAGCAAGGCCTGCTCGATGGGGCTCTTTAGACCACAAGTGCCCCCCAAATCACTCCTGTACCCTCTAGGTCTTATTAGAGTTAACCTCTTATTTATGGAATCCAAGCGTTTGATCAACCCCACAGACATGTCGACAGGGGGTACTAGTGGCCTTCCCCTACCAATACAGGATCCCATTACGGGACCATCCAGTCCCCTCCGCAGCTGGACTGCCCCAATTTCCATTCCATGCCCAGAAATAGGGGCCCTATTCTTCTCAATAGAAGGAAGGGTAGGCACAGATTTCATTTTGGATCTTACAGCCCCATCCCCTACCAAGGGGGTAAATGATTTTCCAGGCAAATTTTTGGGCGGTGGCAAAGAAATCATAGAGGGGGCTCATGCCTCCTTGCCTATAGGTGCCTTAGAGATATCTTTATATGCCACCCCCCCCTCTTACAGGACACCTGGAACACCCTTGCGAAGAAGACCCCGTTCTTCTCCAAGGCTTCTCGTTTGTCAAGTAACAGGTAAAAACACAGCTGAAGTAAAGGTCACTACCACTGACTGTCTATCCTTCGAATTAATAAGACAATCAACAGAAACAATGTCACGGCTTGTTATCCCATACCGTAACAAAACCCTTAAGTGCTCAGCAACATCTAATTTTGTACTCCATAATGGGGGCCTAGAGCCCTGCAATGGATAGATGATACAAATCAATATCTGTGGTAAGGCGCTAGCCCTTTCTGTATTTGATAATGCTAATACAGGGGTCAGCACATCTTGTGGCAGACGGCCCTTGAGTCACTTTCAAAAGGTCTTTGAGTTCATCCGGATGAGGCCTTGCAGCCGTAAAATCCTGGAATCTAAGTTTAGCAGTAGTGGGGTTAGGTCCTAATGCGTCCATTTTAGCATACAAACCAGTTATTTGAGTCAGTAAATAACGGAGGGTATCTTCTGTCAGGATTACATGCTCAGCCATAAAGACTGCCAATCTTTCAACTGTCGCCTGTTCCTCCTCCGCCTGCCTATTTATGGGGTGGGGCTGAGTGTCCAAAGCCTCTCCCTGTAGTGGAAGGCAAACAAGGTCCATGGACTCACCAGCAGCTTGATTTGGGCCCTCAGCCAGAACCTGGAACCTATTTTGAGTTAACACTTCAGGCATTTGCAACCCTGAAGAAGCCCCCCCCTTCCATTGACTTGCCCCAATAACTATCCAAATTCTTCTGCTGGGCAACTTTCGGTGGGGGAGAGGCACTAAGGTTCTTGGCTCTTGCTCTCTTAACGTGTGCCATTTATCAGCGAGATCACACCCACAAGGAAACTTTAAACAAAAAACTTAAAGACAAACTCCTGGTAGAAAACAAACAAACCGGAGCAATCGCAACCTCCGTCCTAGGCAGCTTGTTCTCAGCTGACAGCGAGTTTTACAGCCCCCACCAGTAACAATCCTAATTCTCAGACAGCTGGATCCTACCTGAAGCTCGGCTCTCCACAATCCAACCCACGCACTCACACGGAGGACAGTTTCCGTACCATGTCCGTCTCCAGTCCCCTAGACCTGGTCTGTTCAGCTGCACTACGGGGAAGCAGCCACCTCCCTAGGCACTTCCGCCCGTCCGCCCTGCTCCAGTGCACCCCCGCAGGGCCTTGAGCCGCCCCTTCCATCTCAGCACCTCCTCCTGGGAATTGCAGTGTTGTTGCTGGGGATCCCCGCTCCCGCTGCTTCCTCAGTTGCTGGCGATAGAGACCACTGGCCACCCCATGGCAGATCAGTCTGAAGGGTACAATCCTTCTGCTCCTCCATGCTGTCCATCTGTTCAGACGTACGGGGAGCACCCATGCCCACGCACCACCCCACGAACGGCCCCACCAATGGGCAACACCCTTTGGTGTCACCCTTCGGCTGATGCCCAAAGGGCCCCAGGACCTGGCTATGTACCTGATTGGGAGGGAGGGGACCCCAATGAGTGGCAGGCAGGTTCCAGCACAGCAGGAAAACAGCCCCTTCTCTCCTCACAGCTTCCACACCCCTTCCTCATACATTCATACTAATATATATATGACTTAACTGAACTTACACTACATATGTGTGGTATGTAGTCTGTGAATGACAGTTATACATAATAAATTGCAAGTTAAGGCACATGCCTTAACTTCTGTGCCATGTAACCAGTAAAGACATTGTACACTCTTCCATGGAAGGGGGATGGCACTGCCTATTGAATGACGATGATGATACAGCATGCAAGCCAGCATTCAAACAGATTGCATATTTTTGGGAGTTGGGATGGGTGGTTTGTGGGGCAGGGAGCTGGTTGGGAGGGTGGTTTGGCCACTGATGAAGGCAGGAAGGTGGTAAAGGTTGACTGCTGAAGTTAAAATACCTGGTGCTCTGGTATAGTTAGCACGCCTCCCAGTTCCACTCCATCTACCCTCTATGTAGCCTGCATTAGAGGGGGGTCTGGAAGTCAGGAATTCTGGGTTTCCTGCTACAGGGGTTTTTCATGGCGGGAGTGGGGACTAGTGGGTTACACAATGTGCTGAGGGAGGCTATAAGTCCCACATCCTAAATTGAATGATAAAGGCTTGGGACATAGTAGTTTACAGCACACAATCCTTGGATGTAGGCATCCACAGTTGTCTTGGGGCATAATGCCCCATTGTCTCCACTGCGGAAAATTCTCCCAATTGCTCTCATTTACTCCCATGGGAGCCCCATTGTCCCCAAAAGAAATGAAAGGATACAGGCAAAAGAGTGGTTTAGGGAGGGTGGTTGCCTGCTCCTGTCCCCAGTTTCAGTGTTGCCCATAATCTGCAGAAGAAGAGGATTGGACCTGAAAGACCTAGGCAAAGTGTGGAGTGTGGAGCATAATTTCTGAGCACAATATGTGAGAGTGTACAACCCCCTCGCTGCTGCACCTCACACCTGCTATCTCCCCTTTGAGCCAGGTCTGAGTGCGGGGGGACAATGAATTGGGTGGGCAGGAGGTGGACAATGAATGGGGCTGGCACGGGGGAGAATGAATGGGACTGGCAGGGGAGGAACAATGAACCAGGTGGGCAGGGGTGAGCATGAATGGGGCTGGCGGTGTGACAATGAACCGGACGGGTGAGGGGGAGAAGGAAAGGAGCTGGGGGAGGGGGGGAGAGAAGGAATGGAGCTGGTATTGGGGGGGGGGAGAAATTAACTGGGTGAGCGGGGGGAGAATTAATGGAGGTAATTGGACAGTGAAGGAGCAGCTGGGAGGAACTGAATCCCCATGACATTGCAGCCTGCAAACTGGTGGGAGACTTAATTGCCTCTAGTGGCTGGCTAGATGATTGCTGCTGCTGCCTAACAGACGCATGCATGTGTGTGTCATAACTTCTTCACCCATTTACAGAGAATGGGAGTTCTCCAGCATTATAACTTGATGAAAACCAGTAATTGTATTATTACAACCAATAGACTCCCCTTTCATTTTTCAGCTGATTAAATCTAACCGACACAGTGCAGAAACTCTGTAAGTCCCATCAACACTTCTAGTTGCCAACCGGAAGTGTTTGCTCTACTGACTCCCACTGAACAGCATACACGCTGTTCAATGCAAGTTTGCAACTGCCTTAAATATAGAACCACGACTGTGGGTCTGTAATACACGCTATGACAAAACTTAAACACCAAAAAGCATGGAAATTATTTTTTATGCTTAATACTGTCAATTAGGGGATCCAGGTGCCTGCAGGAGGTGCGGCGTGCCATCCCCCCTCTGGGGTGGAGGGAGGAGCCAGGTCCAAGGTCCGCCTGTGGGGGGCTGTTGCTGCTAAACGCGAGGTCCATTGTCAACAAGGCCCCAGTTGTCCAGGATTTAATCTCGGATGGGGCTGTGGACCTCGCATGTATTACGGAGACCTGGCTGGACAAGATGGCTGGACCAACTTTAGCGGATCTTGTTCCAGCCGGGTATGCCGTGCAGCACCAGCCCGCACAGGTGGATGGGGAGGTGGCATAACCATTATTTTTAGAGAAGACTGACCTGTTAGGAGATATCCAGTTCAAGAGATTGCAGGTATTGAGGCCCTCCATGTGGTGTTTGATTTGGCTGGGGGCAAGCTAGGGGTGCTGCTGGTATACTGGGCCCCTTTCTGTCTGGCAGCATCCCTTACCACTCTAGCAGAGCTGGCCTCGGAGGTGGCGCTGGGCTCCCACAGGACCAAACTGGGGTACTTCAACATCCACGGCGATGCCGGCCTTGTAGGAGCAGAGCGAGAATTCATGACCACCATGGCAACCATGGATTTGTCCCAAGTGGTCATCTGCCTGACCCACGTGGGGGGGCATACCCTCGACCTGATCTTTAGTTCTGGTCTTATTTATTTATTTTTATTTATTTATTTTTTATTTATTTCAAAGCATTTATATCCCGCCCCTCCTGCAAAGCTATGTTGAGTCTTGAGGTGGGTGGCCTGGTAGTGGGGGAGGTTAGGGCTATGCCCTTGTCATGGATGGACCATTATCTCCTCCAGGCCAGTCTCTTAGCACGCCACCTCCAGAAGGGGACAGGACCAGTTAGATTGATCCCCCCTCGGAGGCTGATGGAACCTCAGCAGTTCCAAGAAATCCTGAGGGAATTAACCTTGGACCTGGACGGTCACTCTGTCGATGAGCTAGTCCAACGTTGGAATAGTTGGTTGGGGGAGGCCATTGACAGGGTGGCTCCGAGATGCCCCCTGCCTCTGTATCGTCACCGCAGGGCCCCTTGATTTACCAAGGGGCTGTGGTGTATGAAACAAGTAGGCAGGAGGCTAGAGTTACGCTGGCGTCGGGCTCGCTCTGACTCTGACCGACTTCTCCGTAGGGCCCATTTGCGGTCCTATGTTGAGTCTGTGAGGACAGCAAAGAAGGAATTCTTTGCTGCCCTCATAGCGTCTGCAAAGTCACGCCCGGCAGAGCTGTTTTGGGTGGTGTGGGGGCTCGTCAGTCTGGCCTCCCTCCGCCTGGACGGGGACTTTTCCCAGGCCCTCTGTGAGGATTTGTCACCTACTTTGCAGACAAGATCGCTCAAATTCAGAATGACTTTGACACCGGGTTGGGGCAGTAGATGGAGAGCGCAAGGTCATGGAGGCCCCATCTGGTCCAACTTTGTGGGGGGAGTTTCAGGAAGTGACACCGGCCGATGCGGTGGATGTTCTGGGGTCTCAGAGAGCCACCAGTTGTGAACTTGATCCTTGCTCATCCTGGTTGGTGAAAGTCTCCAGGGAGACATTGGGGACGGTGCTGGCGAGAGTGGTCAACGCATCCTTGCAGCAGGCGAGATTGTCACCCTGCCTAAAGGAGGCTGTGGTGCACCCCCTGCTGAAAAAAACATCATTAGATGTGGATTGGCAGAACAGTGTATGTAGATTAGCTTTGCCTGTGCCTGTTCCCAAGGACTTGTTAGCTCAGGCGCAGTAGAGATTTATTGACGCAGGCGCAGTAGAGATTAAACAGGGACTTTAGCGCAAGCACTGTACTAATCACAAACATGACTCAGTAACTCAGTGTTGACACGCGCAGTAAATCCACCAGTTACATAAACACTGGATGCTGACTATCATATCGGGGACCAGGCTGAATCCTGTGTCCTGATTGGGGCTGGAGAAACAAAGAACTGTGCATTGATTGGGTTATAGCTAGAAGCATGAAGCTGTATGAAAATGTATAAATATAGGTGCCTTCCCTTTGTTCGGAGCTCGATGATCTCCAGATCCTCGACCCCACAGCTGCTGTGTTTCCTGCAATAAAGCCTGATCTGATAGACATCTCTGTGCAGCCTCCTCTCATTTACTGCCTCCACTCAGCAGAATTTCTCCAACAGGATGCACTCGCCAGCTACCGACCTGTCTCTAACCTTCCCTTTTTAGGGAAGGTTATTGAGCGGGCGGAGGTGATCCAGCTGCAGGCGCATCTGGATAGCTTCTGTTTCTTGGATCCTTTTCAATCTGGGTTCCGTCCCGGCTATGACACGGAGACAGCATTGGTGGCCTTGGTCGACGACCTCCGCCGGGAGATGGATGCAGGATGTTCTACACTTCTTATCCTGCTAGATCTCTCGGCCACTTTTGATACCGTGGGCCATGGGCTGCTGTGAGATGGCTGCGAGACCTGGGGGGTCTGGACGGGACTGTTCTTGAATGGTTCCGCTCATTCATCTCGGGGAGAAGCCAACGGGGCGGTGGTGGGAGCTGAAACATCTTGCCCCCACGCCTTGACCTATGGCGTTCTGCAGGGTCTCATCCTCTCTCCTTTATTATTTAATGTATATATGCAGCCCTTGGGGGAGGTCGTGAGAAGGTTCGGGGTGCGATGTCACCAATATGCTGATGATACTCAGCTGTACCTCTCTTTTTCAGCTGACCCAGACCCTGCTGTCTCGTTGCTATCCCAGTGTTTGGAGGCTGTGGTGGAGTGGATGCGGCAGAGCAGACTGAAGCTCAACCCCAATAAGACGGAGGTGATGGTGGTGGGGAGGGAGAGGGAGGTGTCGGACCCCCTGCTTGGGGGAGTTCGCCCTCCTATAACTCAGCAGGTTCGGAGTCTGGGGGTGATGTTGGATTCGGATCTCTGCCTGGATCGACAGGTGGAGGTGGTGGTGAAGGCTGCGTCCATACATCTCCGGGCCGGACCTGGCCTCCCTCATCCATGCCTTTGTTACCTCGAGGCTGGACTACTGCAATGCGCTCTACATGGGGCTGCCCTTGTTCCTGGTCCGGAGGCTGCAGCTAGTGCAGAATGTGGCGGCCTGGCTCCTGATGGGGTTAACACCTGTGCTCCGGACTCTGCACTGGTTGCCAATAGCATGCCGAGCCAGGTTCAAGGTATTGGTGTTAATCTATAAAGCCCTTCACGGTCTGGGCCCCTCGTACCTTGGACTGCCTCGCCCTCCGCACCCCAAAGCAGCTCCTTCGGTCTGCCGGGGGTGCCTTCTTGGAGGTTCCCTGCATTAAGCGGGGGGCTACGATGGAGAGGGTGTTCTCGGTGGCCGGAATTCCCTCGCGGAGGAAGCTTGCCTGGCTCCAAGTCTTTTGACATTCCGGCAGGCTTGTAAAACCTGGCTGTTTGCCCAGGCCTTTGGGGAGCGGGAGGGTGGGTTAGGGTAGGATATTGGCTCTCCCCTACCTTTTTGGTTTGTTTTTATAAATTTCTGTTTCCCCAATTCTGCTTTTGGTTTAAATTTATTATATTGTTTTTAAAATGTTTTTACTGAATGTTTTTCAGAAATGTTTATAATAAATAAATAATAATAAATTAATTAATCCAATCACTATTATTCCAATCATTAATTTTAATTACATTTAAAACTCTGTCTTTTCAAGGACATATTAAAACTTGAGATTATAGAAGCACTTTAAAAATTAAAACAAGTCTAATTTATGAATTCCGTAAACTTATATTAATAATATTAGATTGCAACAGAGATTAAAATCAGATCGAGACAAGAGTTTTTAATGCAGTATATTAATTGTGATGCTGAGGTTTATATAATTGCCAGGGCTCAAGCCTGCCCCAAAAGTCACACGCTCACCCCCAGAAGTCATGTCCCCACCCCAAAACTAGTCAGAGGAGAGAACTAAATCCTAGCTCTTGGCTAGCACTCCAACCACCTGAACCACTCGCTCTCTCCAGATGAATATAAAACAGGAGTTTTTAGAGCAAACTCTGCAGATCTAATAGGAATTGGGGACAGAGTTCTTAAAAGGGGTGTGCTCAGGCTGAGAGGAAGAAAGTGGGGGAAGGGCCAGATCATGGATCTGTGCCATCGTTCCATCCCCTCTCCTTGAAAGCATGCCTTCATCTCATCTCCCTAAGTAAGAAAAAGTTTACTCATTCAGTGCTGGAGGGCAGAGACTATGTCAAGATCAAGAAACTGGAATGGGGGTGGATGGGGGTGGATAAAGAGTCACAGGGCAGATTTGGTTCATGGACCAGAGGTTTTCCACCCCTGATCTATATGATGTCTTAAAAAATACAGCAAAGTTCAAGTTCTAAGCAAGCAAAGCAATAATCACTACTGTTTCCAAAAGACCTGTGCTGATGATTTCTCTTATGGACTGTACCAAGCAGCCTCCAAACCTTTTTTATATTATACAAACAACACAGTCAACAACACCGATTGAACAACAACACCTATTGAAGTCAAAAATCCCATTGTCTTCAATGGGTAAAGAGTGCACCCAAAAACAGCCCTTTCAGTCTCTAATTTTTAGACTTGTTTTCCAATCCTCAAATTGTCCCTGTTGCTCTTTTCCAGACCTACTAAATTTTCAACATACTTTTAAAGTTGTGGACCTCAACACTGGACACAATATCCCAACAATGGCCTCGACAATTCCACACATAGGCTGTTTTTCAACAAGATGCAACCACACAGGTCCACCCATACCACATGCATCCAAACACCCATCTGAAGGTGGTATGGGAGTCTGTACATGCTCCCGTAACCCACAATGCCCCACCCACCCATGACCACTCACAGAGCATCGGAAAAAAATCCAGACTGCTCCATATGGGGGAAAGCTAAAATGTGCATGGGTAGGAGTGCACACACATCCCTGGCCCATTTGAATCCCTCCCCACTCACATGGGTGGACGGTCCGTGGCCATCCCACTCAATGCACACAGACACCCCCTTCCCCAGCCATGCTTGTTTAAAAACGGCCATAGAGATTATATCTCCTGTAATGTCCCCCCATCCATGGAATTATGTTTTCCTTTTTAGCTACAGCACACCATGGGAAGCTTATACTCTGCTGGTTTTCTACCATTGCCCTTTCCTACATTACCATATACATGTACTCAGTACTGCTAACTAGGGATGTGCGAACACGGTTCGGAGTTTGGACCGAACTCGACTAGTTCAGTTGACCGAACCAAACTTCCGAACCAAACTCGAATTCGACTGAACTGTTCAGTTGAATCCGAACCAGTTTGGAAGGCCAAAAACTGCTTAAAACATCAGTTTTGAATGTATGAACTCGGTTCGGAAGTTCGGAATTTGACCGAACTCGACTAGTTCGGTCAACCGAACCAAACTTCCGAACCAAACTCAATTTTTTAACCAAACCGAATTTCTGAACTTGGTTCAGTTCGCACATCCCTACTGCTAACCTCAAGGGTTCAAAAATTATAAGACTGGCTTACAAATCATGAGATGTTTAAAAGTAATATCGGTTTTTTTTTTCCTTTTGTATTTTTTTTTTAAAAAAAAGCCTTTTTAGCTTACATTTACTTCAACTGGCTTACATTTACCCCAGCTGGTGTGGAGAGAGAGAGCATCACTCTCCATTGCCCTCCCAGTCCCACGCCCATTCTTGCCACCTATCAGCTCTGGGAAAGGGAGCTCTCTCTTGCGTTGCTGTAGCTTCACTGTGGGACCAAGATGAAGAGCCCTAACTTATCAAGCCTTTCTTCATATGGATGCCGTTCCAAACCCTTGATCATTTTGTTGCCCTTCTTTGCACCTTTTCAAGTTCTACTATATCTTTTTTTTTTAGATGGGGTGACCAGAATTGCACACAGTACTCAAGGTGCGGTTGCACAGTGGATTTATTATTATTATTATTATTATTATTAACAAACATTTATATAGCGCCAGCAGTGTACCTGGCACTTTACAAAGTAATAAAATAGACACGATCCCTGCCCCTAGGACTTACAATCTGAGAGACAGGAGCTGGGGGAGAGACTTAGGAAGGGGAACAGAGGGAGAGACAAGGGGTCTAACATTCATGAAGATGCTGAGGCATTATGATGTTTGTTTTCAGTTTTATTCTCTATCCCTTTCCAAATAATTCCTAACATTTTGTTTGCTTTTTTGACCTCTGTCACACATTGAGCTGAGGATTTCAATGTATTGTCCACAATGACTCTAAGGTCCTTTTCCTGAGCAGTAGCTCCTAATTTAGAGTCCAGCACTGTGTACATATAGTTTGGATTATTCTTCCCTATGTGCATCACTTGTTCATGTTAAATTTCATCTGCCATTTAGATGCCCAGTCACCTAGTCTCACAAGATTCTCTTGCAAGTCTTCACAGTCTCTCATGTTTTAACTATCTTAACTAACTTTGTCATCTGAAAATTTGATCACCTCACTCTTAACTCCTTTTTCCAGATCACCGATGAAGATATTAAACAACACCAGACCCAGTACAGAGCCCTGTGGCACTCCACTATTTACTTCTCTCCATTGTGGAAACTGACCATTTAGTCCTATCTTTTGTTTCCTAGCCTTTAACCAGCTACCAATCCACAATAGGACATAGCCTCTTATTATTTATTTATTTAGTAAACAGTTTTTTACCCTGCCCCATCTGCTCCAAGCAGCTTACATCATAAAACAAATAAAAGCATATAAAACTAAAACAACACATTAAAAGAGAAGGCAATAAAACAATACCCCCCCCTCCCTAACCCACACCTACACCCAATCTCCCTCCCCAAATGCCTGGCGCAACAGACAGGTCTTACTCATATGCAGGAAGAAAGGGAGGTCCGGGGCCATCTGGGCCTCTGTCAGGAGGGAGTTCCACAGCCTAGGTGTGACCACTGAGAACGCCCTCTCCACAGTGTTCCCCAGGCCACACGGGGGACCTTGAGAAGGGCGCTCCCAGCAGACCGCAGGGGTCGCTCCAGAGCACAGGGAATGATGTGATCCCGCAGGTAAGTCGGTGCAGAGGAGCGGGGATTGCCGCACTCAAAAGTTTGTTTTTTCTTCTACCACTTACCTGTTATTGACACCGGCTGTGATGCCTGAGGGGAGGCGGAGCCTGCGGGACTGAAAGACAGAAAAGCAGCAGTCAGACTATGGCTGCGCCATAGGCGCGTGCCTAGACTGCACGCCGAAGGGCTGCGCGCACAAGGGCGCACCCTTTTGTGCTCCCTTCGGCGCTACCCGGCCCCGGGGCCTGGAGCCTCAGCTAGGCGTGATTTGTTCACGCCATTTTTGTTTTTTGGGTGAGAGAAGTGAGTGAGACAATGTTAGGCGAGGAGTTATTATTGACCGGGTCAGGCAAGGAAATTGACTATGGGACCCATATAGGAAGATCGTGCTCTCCAGCTAGGAGGGCAAGGGGCAAGCCTGCGGCAGCGCTTTGTGCACGCGCCAAGGGCCACGCGTTGGAGGATAGTTTATATAAGGGTGCGTCCCTAGGAGAGAGCTGGGAGGGCTTTATCCCATTTTCCCCAGCTAGTGTGGAGAGGTTGGGGGGGCGGTTCCGAAGAAGCAGAAGCGATGCAGGGCCGAGGTGGCTGGTTGCGCCTCTCCCCCAGGGAAGATACTGAAGCAAAGACGTATGGATTGCTTCCTGGGTGTCCCAGGCGGGGGCAAGCCTGCGGCGAGAACTGGGTCTATGCCAGCCCTTCAAGAATGTAATCAAGCGATGGTACCTTCTTCATCAGTTCGGGTGCCGGGTGACAGTGGGCGAGTGCCGCAGACCCCTGTGTCCCAAAAGAGCGGCCAAAGTATGGAGGGTTGGATCCCTCTGGACGATCCCTGTCCAGGGGTAGAGGATGATGTGTGTTTATCGGACTTCTTGACGAGTCACGTGGCCCTTACTACAGAGACCCTGCGCTTCATATTCTCTCAGCTGAATGTCCTGAATGATAAATTGGAAACAATGAATCTATTGCTATGTCAGGGTAACCAGGGGAAGGGGGGGGGATAGGAAGGAGGATCGAGGTATTTGGGGAAAGTCTGGTAATAAAATATTGGGGGGGAGGAAGGGGCCTCGGCCGAGTCCTTGTCAGTTTAAAATGGGTACTGTAGCAGTGGGTACGGGGGGTCGGTGGGGGGAGGGGGTGGGTTTCTCTAGGGATAAGCCTGTGTTTAGGGTTCTTTTGGATGAATTGATTTTTACAATTGGCCCCCGGGCAAATGGCATTCAACCGATATGGAGTTCACCCTTAAATGTCGCAGAACACCTTCGGGTATTATTGCATGAACCCATTACCAGGCATGACATCATGGCCATTGTTATAGTATCTGGCCAAAGAAATTGCCAGATGGTAAGGGTTCAATTTACCTCACTGGACTGGGTCTCTCTAATATTGGAAAATACACGACTCCTGATGGCAAATGCAATCTTTGTATCCAGAGTGGCAGGGAATTCACTGGAGAGTTTTCAGGCAGTAGACATGGCTCAACGCCTGCAGGAAAGGGGACTGGTTTCGGGGAAGGGGGCGTTGTTGGGGTCCCTAGTTCCTGGGGGAAAGAGGGATTTATCTATTATGGCTGCGAACAGAGGGATAGCCCCTCCCCCCGCACGGGCAGTAAGAAAGGTAGCAAGAAAGGTAGACGATGGAGAGGCACTGACCCAGGGGCTGCAAAGGACAGCCTCATCACCATTGGCACCGAGAGGCGCCGACCTAGTGTGGGGGTCTAAGAGCAGGATCAAGCGTACCTTCATAGTCCCCAAAGGGCGGGCGGAGAATCGGGTAGGGAAAAGTATGTAAGTTGATAAAGTGGCTGTAGATCTGGTTTCCCCAATGGATTGTGGAGGGCCGGCTAGTGGTAAAGAGGGGGCACAGGAGGCCATTCAGATGGGGCAAAAGGGCCTCTTAGATAAATTTGGATGCCTGTCCAGACAGCTGGGGAATTATAAAGCGTGTAGATCCATGGTTTGCTCATCCTCCCTTGGATGGGGAACGACCAACGGGAAGGGGTCTTAGGGGTATTGGTCCCCTCCCACGATTCCGCTTCTGTTCCCCGGAGGAGCGGTTGGGGGTAGAGGGGAGGGCAGGAAGTGGGTGGGGGTCCCACTCCCTAGGTAGCCCTAGAGGACGGGAGCTGCGATCTTCTCCCCCTTGTGTGGCCTTAGTTAGCGCTCCCGCTATTGTGGAATTATCTTATCAGGACAAGGGGTATGGGAGGGTTGAATTGGAGGGGGTGGTGCTTCAGGGGCGGCTGAAGGCTAGCTTAGATCCGGGCATGAGAATGTTGCGACCCCCTGATGAAGGGCTTTCTCTGTGTAGCGGCCAGGGAGGGGGGTTGACACAGCAAATAGAACTAGTTGCCCCCCTCTCCCCCCCCGGATAAATGACATTAAACATAGTCCCCCGCGGTTTTGAAATTCCTTTGTTGGAATGTCACAGGGTGGAACTCTAGATTTGGGGATATTGATTTTCTCCCCTTTTTGGCTGGGTACAACTTTGTATTGTTACAGGAGACCTGGGTGGTAGCGGATTTCTCTTGCGCAGGGTTTACAGTGTATTAATTACCAGCTACCCCCCCGGTGGGCCCTGGCAGGTCGAGTGGGGGCTTGGCGCTATTGGTGTCTCAGGACCTACAAGTAAAAATAAAATGCTGTGGCTCATTGGCCTCTAATTTTGTCCTGCATTATTGCAAGTTTAAGTCTGGTTTAGAACTGCTGATTGGGAACATTTATCTCCCACCCTGTGTGCCGCCTTTTTTTCCAGAAGACTTCGGGACTAGGATAAAGGAAGAACTATCAGAATGGTGTAGTCTGGTCCCTGGAGCAGTAATATTGGGGTGGGGGGCGGATTTCAATATTAGACTGGGTAACCCAGCCCGGGGTGGCTGGCAGCCGCAGTTGGATGAAGCAGATTTTCATCCCCCTAGGCGGGTTTCGAGTGATCAGGCAACTAGCGTAGGGGCGGGCCGATTATGGGACCTCCAGGGGGAATTTGGACTGGTGATCTTGAACGGCTGTGCCGAGGGCGATCTTGAAGGGGTTTTTACATTCCACTCAACCTGAGGGTCCAGTGTCGTCGACTATTGTATGCTATCGGAGAGTTTTTTGTCCATGGTAGGGAATTTCGGGTAATTCCCAGGCCTGAAACAAATCATTTCCCCCTCTTTATGGCTGGAGGGCCCTTCTAGTGATAGGAGTTTGGATGGGGGGACGGGGGAGTAGGGAAGAAATGGAGGCGAGGTTAGCCTTAATAAAATGGAGTGATGAGCTGCAATTGACCTTCCTAGACTTTATTCAGCAGGTAGAGGTAAGAGATTTGGTGGAAGGGATGGCCAATGGAAGGGGGAACTTGAGCGGCAATTATGATCATTTACTGGGCCTATTGGCCCCGCTGCTAGCTGTTAGGAAGGTGGTAGGCTACCACAAGAAGCGGGTCCCACCTTAGTTTAATGATGAGTGTAGATGTTTGCGGAGTAGGCTGCGTAGGGTAGCAAGGAGGGTAAGGGGTGACCCGTCCCATGCTAATAGGTATGAGTTAGTCGATATTCGTAGGACTTATCGTGTTCTGGTGGCATCAAAGAGGTTGGCCTTTCAGAAGGAAGGCTGGGAAAGATTATTGGCAGCGGCTTTACAGAAAGACTCAAAACAGTTTTGGAACTGTATACGCTTTAAGGCATATAAGAACAAGGGAGCCCTAATACAGGCAGAGAGCTGGGTCAAATTCTGTGCCGGAATTTTTTCCAAGAGCGGGTAATCTATTGTTCCTCTACTGGCTAGCGATTGCCTCCCAGCTTGGCCACCGGTCTCAAAGGAGGAGGTGGTGACCCTCATAGGAAAATTGAAATCAGGGAAGACCCCGGGGGAGGATTTATCCCTCCCGAATTACTAAAATGTAATCCTGAGGGGTGGGCAAACTTTTTGGCTCCATTATTTTCTGAAATCAATATTACTGTAGCTATACCTAAGTCATGGCATAAAGGAATTGTTGTGCCCATCTTCAAGAAGGGGGATCCTTCCCAACCCGGGAATTACAGACCCATATGCCTTTTAAGCATTATAGGGAAGCTGTACTCACGTTTTCTTTTGGAAAAGTTATGGATGTGGATGGACAAGAGTAAGATATTGGAGCTTGAACAGGTGGGGTTCCAACGGGGGAAATCCATGTTGGACCAGGTTCTTGTCCTCTCTCTCCTTACCAAAAAGTGTGTGAACCATCTAGGGAAATGTTTCCTATGTTTCATAGACCTGTCTATGGCATTTGATTCGATAGACAGAGAAAGACTGTGGTTGAAGTTAAGATCGACATCTGTGGACCACAGACTATTGAATCTGCTAATAAAAATGCATGGCAAGAATTCAATCCGTGTCCGCTCAGGCACAGCGTTCTCCTTGTCAGAGGAAGTTCGGGTTGACAGGTGGGTTAGACAGGGGTGCTTATTGGCCCCCCTGCTGTTTAACCTCTTTGTAAATGATGTCATCCCCTACCTCAAGAAGTTAAATACCCATGCCCCAGTGATTGGCACCAGGAGAATCCCGGCCCTCCTGTATGCCGATGTCACATTTCTGATATCCCAAACCCTTGTAGGGCTAAGGAGGGCTATGCAGGGGTTTGGGGAGTATTGCTTACAGGAGGGTCTGAAGATCAACTATGGGAAAACCAAAACGATGGTTATGGGGCGGAGGAGGCTGGGGAAATTACATCGGTGGGCTATAGAGGGTAACCCCATAGAACAAGTGGGAGAATTCAAATACCTGGGAGTAATTGTGTCAGCCTCAGCGAGCTGGAAGCCTCACTTGAGGGCAGTGACAGGACAATGCAAGAGCTCAGCAGGCACCATATTGAATTTTTTTTTCTCGCAAGGGGGGAGACTGGGCCTGCCGGCCCTCCGGCTGTTTAGGGCCAAAACGTTGGCCCAGTGCTTGTATGCACTTCCCCTATGGGGTCTTTCATTTTTGGAAATGCTAGAGCATTGTCAGAACCAGTTCTTGCACACAATTCTGGGAGTCCCATGGGGCACCCCGGCGGTACTGTTACGGCAAGAGACGGGGAGTGTTACCATCTGGTCCCGGGCTCTGGCAGTGACCATGAAGTACTGGGTTAGGGTGGTTTTGTTCCCCTCCCAGGAGGATTCCCTGCTTAATATGGTGGTGAGGGAGGGGCTTGCGGATCCATGGTCAGGGCAGGTGGAGGAGGTGGTGAAATCCCTAGGGTTTTCCAGGGCTGCCCTGGGGCATGCGGGCCTCGAGGGAGCCAAATCCCTATTGATAAGGAGAATAATGGATCAGGAACTGCAGAGAGAAAGGGTGCTGCTTGCAGAACAGAAGGTTGCCCCTGTGTACCGCCCCCCGAGTTGTGCTGGGGGGGGAGCTAAGCTATCTATATCAGTGGCAGGATTCCAGCCGCCGCAGAGCCTTCACCTGTTTGAGGTGCAATGTATACCCCTCGGAAATGAGGGAGGGAAGATGGGGGGGCATCCCTAGAGAGGAGAGACACTGTCTGTTCTGCAAGCTTCCCGAAATGGACTCCCCCAGTCACGTGTTGTTATACTGCCCGGCTTTGGCAGGTGCAAGAGCAATGATTTTGGGTAAATTTATCCCAAATGGGGGGAGTGGTAGTATTGACCCGGTGGGCTTGGTGCTGAAGCTACTTGGTAGCACTGATTCGGCAATGGCAAGGGCAGCTGCTAAATTATGCCAAATTTTCATCAGGACAAGGACTGCCTATAAAGAGCCCATTCTGGATTAGGCTATCTTTGTGGTATGATGTATTGTGTTCTAGTCCTGCCTGGAGGATGCTAATATTAGCAAGGGGTGGGGTGCCCCTTGCGTGGATAAAGGAGGAACCTACAGGAGGGGTTTGATATAGGGATGAGTAGAGGGGACTATGGATCACCCAGTCAGGAGAACTGCGGAATCTGGGTGGTTAATTTTTATTTTGTCAGTACTCTGCTTTATTGTATGTTGAGTCAGATGAACTGTTTTCGGAATGTATTGAGTGTTATGGTATTATACATGTATGCTGATGTATACTGTGTGTTCTTTTATGGATTTTGTTATGGCCTTCGGCGTAAACAGTAAATGGATTATATATAAACAAAAATGTAAAAAAAGATGCGATCCCGCAGGTAAGTCAGGCTAAGTCTGTATAGGGCTTTATAGGTCAAAACCAACATTTTGAATTGGACCCGGAAGACTCTAAGGCAGCCAGTGCAGAGCCTGTAGCACCGGTGTAATGTGCTCATGGTGTCCCAACCCCATAAGGAGACAGGCCACCGCATTCTGCACTAGCTGCAGTCTCTGAACCATCACCATGTTAGACAGATGACTCCTCCCACAAGTGAATATTGGGGGCCGGTACCCCAATATCCAAATGACCTCTTAAATTTAGGGGTAATTAGCCAAATTAATTCAAGTGTGGGGTCACTCGTGCCAAAAGGATCCGTCTGAGACATGGCATGCTACTCCCGGTTGGTGGGGTACCCCTTCCCAAAGTACCAGACAGGAAACTAGGTGCTTCAAGAAAAAGGGGTTCTTTATTACAATGAGGGAGAAAGGAAACATACCCACCCACAGCCACACAATATAATACAAAGACAAGCCTCCAGTTTGCTGACTCAGTAATATAAGCGGTGGCTGGGAAAGTGAAAGTAACCAGGTGAGGGGAGGGGAGAGAGAAAGAGAGAGACGGGGTCAATGGGTGGCAAAAACCCCAAGCGAAAGTGGTTACCTATCCTGGCTGTTGCAAGGAGACAGCAGCTCAGCAGATCCTGCGATGTTCAGGGGTGGGTGAAGATGATAGACTGAGGGGTGGTGGTCTGGGAGTAATCCTTAGGGATGGGTGAACAGGTTGTGGTTTGGGCATTCGGGTCATTTGCCAAGTTCAGGTTTGGCCATTTGGTTCGGTCATGTTTGGTCATTTGGAAAAAGTACCGCGAGAGCACATGATCATGCCGGAAACTGGAAATTTGAGTGCATGCGGAGCTGTGTGGTGAGAGAGTCTGTGTTTGGCTGGGTGGCTGTTTGGTTCGTGTGTTTTGGCTGTTTCTGTTTGGTTTGGCTGTGTTGTTTGGCTGGTTGGTGAGTTTTGGTGTGTGGTGGGTGACTGTTTTGGTTTGGTTAGCTGGTGGCTGCTTGTTTTTTAAAAAAAAAAAAATGAAGAAGGCTGCTGTGATGATTCCCCAGCTGGGGTCCAACTTGGTGGTCTTGGAGGAGGAGGAGGAGGTCGCTGCCCCTGGACCTTCAGTGGTGGTGGCTGGCTCCTCAGATGAGGAGTAAGTGATGGGCACAGCTGCCAGGTTTGTACTTTGAGGACAAGAAAGGCTCTATCCGTTAGAGCGAGCTCACTGGTGTGCGGGTGGGTGCATGGGTGGTGGACATCAGTCAGGCACAAACACTGGGCATCAGCGGGTAGCAGCGGATGTCTTCCATAGAGAGAGAGGGTACTGTAGTGTGGGGGGCTCTTCCAGCAGTCAGGCACGAGCAGCACCCCCATCCAAACATGTGCCAGGCTAGCAAGGGTCTCCACTCTCCAGTTGCCATCCCATTACCTACGCACCCCCAAATAAGGGCAGGATTTGCACGTGCCAGCCACCAGGGTCTTTCCAGTTGCCATCCATAGCGCCCCAAGGAGGGCAGGATTTGCACATGCCAGCCAGGGCCTTTCTAGTTGCAATCCCTAGCATCCCCTAACACCCCAAGGAGGGCAGGAATTGCACGTGCCAGTCAGGGCCTTTCTAGTTGCAATCCCTAGCATCCCCTAGCACCCCAAGGAGCACAGGAATTGCACGTACCAGCCAGGGCCTTTCTAGTTGCAATGCCTAACATCCCAAGGAGGGCAGGATTTGCACATGCCAGCCACCAGGGTCTGTCCACTTGCCATCCAGAGCACCACAAGGAGGGCAGCATTTGCACGTGCCAGCCAGGGCCTTTCTAGTTGCAATCCATAGCATCCCCTAGCACCCCAAGGAGGGCAGGATTTGCACGTGCCAGCCACCAGGGTCTTTCCAGTTGCCATCCATAGCGCCCCAAGGAGGG
>QEPC01004025.1:1728-19441 GCA_003113815.1 Sphenodon punctatus
GAAGGGTGCGGGGCTAGAGGTGTGTGGTGGGGACTAGAGGTGTGGGGCTAGAGGTGTGCAGATAGAGGTGTGCGGTGTGGGACTGAGGTGTGGGGGAAGGGTGCGAGGCTAGAGGTGTGTGGTGGGGACTAGAGGTGTGGGGCTAGAGGTGTCTGGATTAGTTTGGTGTGGAGTGAAGGGGTGTCGCTTACCCGACCGGCTACTTGTCCGACATGTCGCCAACAGTCAGTCACCAAAAGGCTCTTTGGTGGCTTGGGTTTTAAAAAGAAAAGAATTTGTTATATTAATAAGTAACTGACATGTGGACTTTACAATGCACTACACAGCACACACACACCAAGAAGCAAACACAGAAGACAGTGGCGTGGAGTTCCACAGGTTAATGGGGCAGTTCTGACCTACTGGGACAACCCGCCACCCCCAAAACCATCTAGCTTTGGGGGGGCACCCACACCAGGGCATGACCCAACAAGAAGCACCCAAGGCAGTACCAGAGCACCCCCTGAAACAACAATACAATCTCTTTTTAAAAAACCTGCACCAGGACATGACCCCATCTAGCCTTGGGGCACCCCGCACCCACCCACACCAGGACATGACCCCGGCGACAAGCAAGCGAATCACACCACTGCAGGACAGTGGCATGGAGTTCCCCAGGTTAACGGGGCAGTTCTGGCCTACTGGGACACCCCCCACCCCCCAAAACCATCTAGCCTTGGGGGGGGCACCCACACCAGGGCATGACCTGACAAGAAGCACCCAAGGCAGTACCAAAGCACCCCCTGAAACAACAATACAATCTCTTTTTTTAAAAACGGTACCTCAAGAAGATGTCATGAACTCCAGCCAAAACTCTCAGGGCACCCCCAATTCCCCACAAACACACATTGCATAACATAACCAATTCAAGCAAACATTACACTGTCTCAAATACACAGGCAGCATAGGTCACAACTAAAATGCATGGAAAATTCTGGAAAACCCAATTGAATTATGTGTAATCCTAAATAGCACACTATAAATGCTGTATGCACAGTTCAGGAGAGGACAGGCAGCACCCACCATGTGGGAAAAGGTTCCTCACCTCTGATATAGCACTTTCAGTATCCTTCCTACAAGCTGAAAGCTCCCAGACCAGTGAACAAGGAAACACATGGAAAAATCCTTATGATTCTAAATTCCAAGTAGAGTGGGGAGCAAATAAAACCACTTTTTAAATTGTGCAAGATTGTTATTATGGCAATAGTAAAAATAAATGCTTGTATGTACAGTGCACACTGGTCAGAGATAACTCTTGCCAAGAAAACACCCTCCTTGGTATTGCTACGTGGGACTTGTTACTAATAATGCAGGATTCCGATGGCATAATGTCAGGACTCTTTTGCCATCTTGTCTCAAGTCATTTTCCTCAAACACAATCTAAACCGCAACAAAAGAAACACACACAGAACAAACTAGCCAAGAACTCAACTAGCAAACTCTCCTTATCCTTCCAGATCCTTTGCCTCACCAGCCTTTTTCATAAGCTGGAAATGATGTAAAGCCCCATAAAAAATACTGAAAGACTGCAAAATGATGCATGTATTAATAGCAAGCACTTTTTGAAGTTTCCTCACTGCTGCGAACAGCCAAGTAGAAGCTTTTGGGGAGGCTTTTAGATTGTCTTGTCTTGTTGCAAGAAAAAAACAAAACCAAATTGGCTACTTTGCACAATGCAGCAATGGTCCAGTTCACAAGATAGAAGATGCATCCCTTTCCCTCTTGCAAATGTCTGGGCCAAATAAGAAGCAAGGAAAATTTTCAACCCCATTCTTATAAAAGGTTCAAAGTGCAAGAACTCCCCAAGCTGGCTACTTTGCACAATGCAGAAGCAATAATCCAACTCACAAGATGGAGGATGCACCCCTTTTCCTCTTGCCAATGCCTCCCTGGGCCAAAGGAAGACTTTCAACCTCATTCTTGTAAGACAAGGTTCGAAATGCAAGGGAAAAAAAAATCAAAATTGGCTACTTTGCACAACTCAGCAGCAGTGGTCCAGAGGATGCACCCCTTTCCTTCTTCCCAATGCTTCCCTGGGCCAAATCAGAAACAAAGGTAAACTTTCACAAATCCACCCCAAAATGCAAGAAAAAACTCACCAACAACCACCACCTTTCCTTCAGCAACTCACCAACCAACCAAGTTCAGAGGTCCGGAGGAGATCCTTGCAGTGGTAACCAAACACTAAAGCACAGAAGTTCAGTCGCCTAGGCTAACTGCAAATGAGGGAAGATACCTCCCCCAGCTGCTCAGCCCAGCGCCCCACTGGGCATCTACATGTTCCCCCAGCCTAGTCTAGCCCGCAATCCTGCCCTGCCTGAGGCCCCCTTGGGGGGAGGGAGAAGGCCCCCCCTCCTCCCTCCCTGAGTCCCCCATCTCCTCCCTCCCTGCTATTTCAAATGGTGCGCTAGTGTGACACCGCAGCCAGGCCAGCATTGAGTGCGTCTGTGCATGTGTAAAATGGCACCCATGGACATGCACAGAAGCACACAGTACTCCAGTGCTTCTGCGCATGTCCCCAGGTTACATTTTCTGCATGCACAGAAGCACTTAATGATGGCTGTATTGTACACTTCTGTGCAAGCATAAAATGATGCTTGGGGACATGCGCAGAATGAGCACTTGAATACAGTGGATTCTTCTGCGCATGCGCTTAGATCAGGATTATTGGCAGTGGTGGTGGTGGCATTTTTGGTGAGGCGGGCTCAAGCGCTCACTGAACTCTGAAGCAAGAGTCTGCAGGGGGCAGTGAGAGCAGGGGGGGCACTTCCCCCAGCATCTCAGGACAACAACCACTCCTGCCCCCTCACATGCAAATGCATGGTATGGGGACTCCCCACCCTGCATTTAAAGGGCATCCTCCCCCACTTCCCTTCCAACTTCCAGCCCTGAAAGCAGCTTCTCGCTATGTGATACTGGCATTCTCCATGCCCCCGTATGCCTCCATCCTCACATGCAAGTGCATAGTCAGAGGACTCCCCACCCCCATGTGACCTGGGTGGCACAGGGGCACCTGCCATTGATGGGATCAAATCTCCTTTGGTCACCTTGGACTGGGGCCGGCTGATGCTGCTCTTCTGTTGCTGCTGCATATTCACAGTTCAGCTGTGACCCTGGCGCCATTCCATTGTGAGCTGGTCCCTTTAAATCTCCTGCCACGGTCGAGGTGTTGTGTTGTAGCTCGGTTACCACATTCTGTGTGCTCACCTTCCTTCTGGGTGGGGCTCTGTGGCTACGGGTTGGATCTGGCCAAACTGACATGATGGCATGCCTTACCATGCTTTGCCCCAACTGTAGTGGCACTTACTCTGGTCTGTTCCTCAATGATTTTCCAATCTCACAACCTGTGGTTGCTGCTGCCATGGTCCGGAGTAGCAATGGAGTAAAGCGTGGTGAACATCTGAGTGCTGGCGAACATACATGACAGTGGGTCTGGCTCTGGGGGGAAGTAAAGTGTGGCAAAGTGTATCATCATCACGTTTGAAGATACCCAGAGTTAGGAAGTATTTACTTTCAAAAATGTGGCAAATTTAATTATAGGCTCTCTTCTTCCATTGGTGAATTAATCTGCTAGGGCAGTTTGGAGATGAGGAATCATGCTTCAGTGCAGGGGCTTGAACTAGCTGATACTTCAAGTACCTTCCAGCCCTAGTATAGGATTCTATGAGAACAAGCCTTAATTGAGCCACTAGAAAAGGACTTTGTATATTTTCCATTAATTTAAATATCTGTTGGTTAGGCAGGATTACCAGTGTGGCTGCATACCCAGGTTCTGGCACAACCATGCTAGGAGTCCTGGATTCTGTTTCTCACTGTGCCCTAGAGGCAATTCTTTAGAAAATACAGCAATACCTTCTAACGTCTTCCCTGAGAGAGCAGAGGCTTGGTTGAGAGGAAAAGCATACGGTATGGAGGAGATGCAATCCACAGAAGTGAGGCAAGGTCAGAGCCTTCTGTTCTCCAGCTTGGCAAACAATCCCCCTGGCTATGGGAGACCCTGGTGGCCTGTCAAATGAGTCCAAATGCAGGACACTTGGAAGATGTGAACTGGGCTGTTGTTCTACTGCCTGATACAAAAGGGATGACATCTCCCACATTCTTCCTTGTCAGATGCTGGAGCCAGTGTCCTGAACAAATTTCATTATGAGAAATGGCCGGTCTGTTCTGCTTGCAGATTATGAAACTTGGAAGGCAGGCACTCCTGTGAGCCTCAGTTGGGCGTGGGACCATCAGGCAGCTGAGTAGAACCTGGCACTCTGGGGCTTTTGCAACCGCCATGCTTCGCAGTTTGTTTTCTCTTTTATTTAAAAGCACATAAATACATAATCATCTACCTTTAAAAATTGCTATTTTCTCTGTCGCTGCCATCTCCCTTGGAAGCAGAGTGAATGCAAGCAGGCAGCTTTTAAACACACATAATTAGGCACAAAGAGGGGACCCAGCATATTATTTACCTGTTTATCCGAATGTGATAAAGGGACTTCCAGCCCATTACCTAATCATTATTTATGTTTCTTTGGAGCCTCGCAGACGCAAAGAGCTTTGCAGCTGACACGGAGTCCTCTGCTGCACCCCACTGGAAAAAAAAAGTGGAGCACAGTGGCATGGTAGATGCGCAGCAATTTAGGCTGGGTGCAAGTGGAAAAAACTAGAGCTGGCACAGGAAGTGTTCTGTGTGTCCTGAGGCATGGTCATTAGTTGTCAGTTGAGTAACAACAGTTCAAGGTGAAGAGGGCACTCCCATTCTGCTTCCTGCCTATCAACATGGTAGAAGAGCAATAGAGGGTGTATGTCCCGCCGAGTTATGGTTCTGTCAGGGCTTAATTAATTGCGAGACTCTGGCAATTAAATTCAAGGGGTTCAGAGCCCTTGAAAATGTTCCCAGTTGGGAGTGTGTACCCCTAAATGTAAAAGACCAGGAAAAGATCAATATTAGCCAGTTCAGGTTTGGAAAGAGAGCCAGAAAACCCTAGATGGTTTATTTGGCTTTCACCAATTACTTTCCTGTGCCACACCCTGCTCTAATCATCATACAGATTAACTCACAATGTAAGAACATAAGTAGTGCCATATGGGTCCATCGAACTCAGCAGCCTTTCTCTGACAGTGGCCAATCTTGGTTTCTTGGGAGAAGTACCCAATGGATCCCAATGAGCAATCCATTCCCTGTTTACTCCCAGTTCCTGACAGTGGGGAGTTGCATCCCCTAAGCCTGCTTGGCCGGCGGTCATCGGTGGACCTGCTCTCCAGGAACATGTCAGGTCCTTTTTTAAACCCAGCTATATTACTGGCTTTGATCATGTCTCTGGAAACAAATTCAACAACTTGGTTGTGCATTCAGTGAAAAAATAATTTTTCTTTTATTTGTTTTAAATCTGCTATCTGGTTGGTTTCATGGAATGTCCCCTGATTCTAGTGCTATTTGAGAAGGTAAGCAATCATTCCCTATTTACTCATTTCACACCACATGATTTTGCGGACTTCCATCATATCCCCTCTCCGTTGTCTCTTCTCCAAGCTGAAGAGCCTTAAACTATCAAACCTCTCTTTGTGCAGGAGCTGTTCCATGCCCTTTATCATTTTTGTTGCCCGTCTCTATCTTTTTCGAGATGGGCCGACCAGAGCTGCTCACAGTGTTCGAGGTGTGTTGGCACCATGGATTTGTGTAGAAGCATTGTGATATTTTCAGTTTTATTCTCTATCCCTTCTTCAATTCCCATTTTATATTTAATTGTAGAAAGGCAGGTTTCTATCTAGAGTCTATGGTATAGTTTCCTGCTCTGACAAGCTCTTGGGTAAGAGGCAAGGCTTCAGGGGCTGGGAGTGTAGGGCAGGTTTGGGCTCTGACAAATCAAAGTAAGCACCAGGTTCTATGTCCAGCCCCCATCTTAATTTTGGCCTCCCTAGTACCAATGGGGTTTAAGTCATAAGGTATTTTTAAATGAGACACATCCACACATGGCCCCCCTGATGTCCACACATCCAACTGCTCATTTGATGGTGACATGTGGGGAGGCATGCTCCTGTGACCCATGCACTGGCCACTCATGGCCACATATGGAGCACTCCTGAAAATTCCAGAGTCCCCCATGCAGACTAGGGTGGCTGCCTCCATGGACGGGGCAGCCATGCTGGGAGTTGCTCGTTTGAGTCACTCCCCATGCCTGTTGCGTGCATGGGCACCCTACAGCCAGAACACTCAGTGGGCACGTGCCCCCTCCTGCGGCACTTTTTAAAGAACACCCATGTTTTCTCCACCCCCTGCCCAGTTCAGCATGCACCCCTGGGGTGTGGAGGGGCCTGAGGCCAGAACAAATAACTGAGTTGCACCCCAAATGTTCCAAACTCATGAGTCCAGTATCAAAAATCATGAATTTGACTTTACAATAATGAAATTTTAAAAGGAATCAAAATGTGTGGTTCTTTCATTTATCATCTTGGTTTTGAGTCTGTGGGGCATGCCACAAGCTCCCCTGAAGCTTTTCTCTGCCAAGGCAGGCTAAAGCAGAAGTCCTCAAACTGTGGGTTGGGACTTCATGTGGGGTAGCATCCTCTGTGGAAGGGAGGGTTTGGGGAAGAGGGGGAAAAAGAACACATGGACCTAGCACCTAACTCTGGATCCACACACAGAGGACTCCTGTGGGGTGGGGGTTGCTCACACTTCGGTTGGGAAAAGAGTCTCCTCAGGGTAGTGGGTTTCCCAATGTGTTCCCTAGGGAACGAGGCAGTATCATCACGGGGAGGAGATCAAGAGAGAGTGTGAGTGAGCCCCTACCACACTTCTGCAGGGGGACCAGGTCCCTGCCCAACAACTCATGCCCCCACCCACACAGTGCATGGGAGAAAAACCGCTGCATGAACGGAGGTGAAGGAAAGGGAAAAGCACTAAGATGGAGAAGTGGTAGGGGGACAGCTGACACCATACTGTAGGGAAAAGACACCTGGAGGACCCTGGGGGAATAGGTAGGATAGTGAACTACAATGATATTCACCTTCACTCAGCACACTCAACCCACACAAGCACTCACTTCACACACGCATCACACTCTGTCTTTCACCCCAGATCACACACACACTACTTGAATAGCACACGCTCCGAACAATCGCCAAGGGGCCACCTTCACAGCAACACTGATCGCCAGCATGGAGATACTGAAGACTTCCTCCTAAATAGGTCTAGCTCCTCCCGCGCTGCGCCTGCAGACGTGCAGAACACCGTGGTGTTGGCTCTAGCCCTGCCCCCTGGCCTCCCAGAATTGCAAAGCTCCCTGCTGCACTATCCTGTGGCCCCGCCCCTTCCATCTGTGCCACTTTCATGTCTTGGAGGGGGTCCTTCCCTGTGTTACCTGCCTGAGTTCCCCCAACCCCTCCTTCTTTCCCTATGGGGGCTAGGGTAGGCAGGGATGCCTCAAGATCTGTGGGTTTATTCGGAGGGGGATCTGTCCTTCCCCCCTGCCTCCTCCTTCCCCAAGTGGTCCCCCTCCTTCACTGGTGGCCCCCAACCCTGACAGTGGATGGATTTGTAGTCCTGAATATATTTACCATGCTTTGCTTGCATTTGTTGCTGCTGGGGGTGGGGTCACAGGATTATTTTGCAATGGGGTCACTCAGACCAAATTCTGGACACTTTTAGGTGAGACAGTCATTGGAATTGAGGGTCTTGCTTTAGAACATCTCACAATTTGAGGCTTTAACAAATGCCTGACATTGAGACGCTCATAGTAACGTCCCACTAGCCAAATTGGTCAGTGCACCCTCTGGCTACTGAAAGGTGGGAGTGAATGAGAGGGAATGGCTTGCTCCAGAATCCTGTTCTTGTGCACTTCTTCTGATACTAGCTGTTGTCAGAGGCAGGATACTGAACTAGATGGACCATCAGTCTCACCCTGTTTTGCAGCTGTTCTGTATCTCCAGAGTGGCTTTTTGGACTCCAGCTTCTCACTGCTGCTGGCTCCGCTCCCATGTGGCCGTTTCCTCACCTGGGGCTGCTGGCTCTCACTTTGGGCTTTCTCCTGAAAGCAAACCTCCTCTCCCTCTGGAGCAGCTTCTGGGTTGTGCTTTCCCCTGCAGCCACTTCCTCACATTCACGTTTGTATATGCAGGACTGATAGTTTGAACTAAAAGCTTATTAAAAAGTCAAAATGTTCAGATGGATGCATTGACTTTGGCTCTAAAGTTTTGGTTTAAAAGACACTCAGAGGATCACGGTAGAAGCCATAACAGTTCCTTTCAGCACACCAAAGAATCATCTATCACAAATACCCTCACACCTCTCCTAGCTTTTTCAGTTTTCATCTTGATCCTAGGCACAGAGCTCCCTCCTGCCTGGGTGTTACCTTTCTTTGACAGTGGGGCTTATCCCAAACTTGTTAAAGTGAGAAAAGTGGTGTTTGTGTATTTCTAAGACACCCACCTGGCTCCGTTGCTTGTTCCGTGACCTGTCATTCTTGCTCCCTATACCCCAACACCAGCAATGGATACCCATAACAATAGCTGGAGTCAGCCAGCTCTTTCTCCAGCGTTGAGGCAATGGAGGCATTAATAACACACACACACACACACACACACACATACACACACACACACACACACACCTTTGTCTGTTGAACCCATTACAAACCTTACACTGCTAGGAAGGTGGTACATGTACAACATAAAACCTATCTGATCAAGTGGTTTTGTTTTCGCGTAAACTATTTCCTCTCTGTAACTAATCTCATCACTTGTAACCATATATATATATATAAGACCAACTGCGTATCCATTCCATGCATCTGAGGAAGTCAGCATGTGCTGATAAAAGCTCATGCACTAATAAATATTTGTTAGTCTTTAAAGTGCCACTGGACGCTCTGTTCTTGTTTTAACTATAGACTAACACAACTACATTTCTAGTTTTTGCAACATAAAACATGTTGCTGTACCAGTCAAAAAGGTACTGTTGGAGGCTATGCTTTTTCTGTGGTCCCTGAATCTTTACCACACACACATGCAGCTCAGCCCAAACTGCTGAAGTTGAAATTTTAGCCAAGCTCTGCGCTTTCTTGTGCCCCCTCCCTTTCCGACTTCATTGGAGGAAGGGAAAATAAGCAGAGCTAAGCTCATCTCTGACTGGCCAGATTGTAAGCCCAACCACTCCTCTGCCCTCTCCAGAGCTGAGCTACAATGACAGTGACTCAGACTGAGTCAAAGGCTGTGGAAAGGGGAGGGGTTCAGGCTGTTCCACCTCCTATGGGGTCAGGAAGGAGAAGGGAGAATGAGCCCAGGCAAGAGAGAATGAGATGTTGTTTGTGTGTGTTTCTAAGACACCCACCCAGCTCCTTTGCTTGTTCCCTGACCTGTCCTTCTTGCTTCATCTCATTCTTTGCCTCTCCAGTTGTAACCTCACCAGTCTCCTTCCCACTCCACTCCCATTTTCTGTGACTACTTCAATCTGACGCTTTCCCTGCCCCTCCACACCCAGCTCTTCTCTGTCCCACCTCTTTCCCAACACCTGTAAATCTGATTTTTTAATTGAAGGACTTGGGCCAGGAGGGGTCCCAAATGGAACCAAGCCTGATGGGGCCATTTGTGCTCAGCTGGGCTCATTTGGTTTACAGGCCCCTATAGGCCTGAAGCAAGAGCAGGTGCTCTTGTTCTGTCAGGAAATACCAACCTTTCAAGGAGGAAATCTACTGACATTGTTTACATTTTCTGTGATTTTCCACAGTTTTCTGCCATTTTGGTGGTTTCTGGTAGTTTTCAGTAATTTCTAATAATTTTGGGTAATTTCTAGTATTACCAATAATACCAGAAATTACCAAATAATACTGAAAATTACTGGAGATTGCCAGAATGGCAGAGAATAGAGGAAAATCACACAAAAAATGTAAAGAATGGCAGTAGATTTCCTCCTTGCATGAATGAAGGCGGAAAAGCTGCTTCCATTGTAAACAGCACTCAGTGATTTTTCATTTCAGCTCTATTCTACAACGGGTATTTTCACACTGATATGGGTGTGCACAACCCTGGAGCATGCACCCAGGAGTCTACCATGCCTGGGTCCATTTTAACTAGACCCTCCAGCTGCTTCCCCCCCTCCCTATTGTTGCAGGTGGATTGACCACAATGCTAAGGTATTGCCGGGGCAACCCTTGGCCGAGAGTGGGGCTACAGCAGCTGGCCACCAAGCTGACAGACAGCAGTTCTGCCTCCGGCTGCTGCCCTGCAGTTGGGTAACCCGCTATGCAGGCAGTGCTCTGGGATGTTCCAGAGCAGGGGCAGCCCTGCTGCACCTCGGCTCCACCTGCACATTGAGAAGACCACCTTTAAATGAATAGCCCACCCAGGGGTGAAGTGGGGCAAGTGTCTGTGTGAAGACACTTAGTAAGCTGAAGCCTTTGCTTTGGAGTTCCCCTAGGGGCCAGACTTCTAGACCCAGTACCTTGGGCCTGTGCACTGCAGGCTGTTGCTACATGTTAAAGTATTCCACTCCTCCCAAAGAAACCACCCTGAGAACAGGAGCCTGGCTGGAAGATTTTTCTTTGCTCCCCCTTTTTAAAATGAATTTTCCTAGTGAGACCAGTTGGCATTAACCACAAATCACTCATGCAGACAGCTTCACCTGTGAGATTAGCCTAATTAGGAACTGGCCAGAGCCAAGGCAGGGAGAAGCAGGAGGAAAAGAGCAGGGAAACAAGTGGCTCTAATACTGCTGTGTCTTCATGGCAGCCACTGCGAGAGGCAAGCATCAGGCTCCCATGGAGATGGTACTGGGGTCAGACAGATCTGCTGCCCCATGACTGATCCTGATTGTGAGGCCATGAGCTGCAGTGTAGTCAGCCCAGGTATGTAATGATTAAACAGGCCCTGTCTCAGCATTGGTCACACTCAGCTCAGGTCATATCTGTTTTTCTGCACAACTATCCCAGCTAGAAATTGATAAGCTGGGAAAACTGAGATTGTGGTGAACAGGCCTGCAGCTCAGAGAGGCACCAGACTCCTGTCCTGCTATGCCACTGAGCCCTGCTCTAGCCTCAGCCTCTAGGTGCTGCTCTCCAGCACCACTTCCAGGCTGAGGAGGCCAGTGACTTCTCCATCAGGTCTACATAGCTGCAGTTGAGCACATTAGGCCACCGGGGATTCAGAAATGCACTTGACCAGAGCAGATCAGAACTTGCAAGGACACTTGGCTACTCTCTGCCTGGCCAAGCAGCCATGTTGTGGTTTCCTTCTTTGTCCTGTCTCAGTGGCCTGGAGCAAGCTCTGTTTCACTGCATGTTGTACTGAGAGTTGGCATGCTGGGCAGCTGGGCAAGATTCAGTCCTCCTCTACTAGATACCTCAGGTCCCTGGTGTGAGATGTCTGCCTGATGTGTTATTACCTAGCAGGTTGGTATTTTCTTTTATCTTAAAACACAGGGTAGAATTCAATAAAAGAGCAGTGATAGTAGCTAGTGGGAAGCAAGATTTGTTTTTTTTAATAAAGTGGCTCTGTCAGCAACAAGAGTTTTTGTGGCACTGAGGCAAGGACAGTGGAGCCTGGAAATCCTCCCCCTCAGATTCCCATAAAGTAAACAGAATGGGGAGGCCTACCAGAAAAAGCCAGGGGGTTATGACAGCTCAACAGAAGGAACTCTTCCTCCCCAGGTCAGCACTGAACCCCACTGAGCAAGGGGTTTGTTTGTTGTCCCTCCTCCTCTGGAGAGGGGGTGTTAGAAGGAGTATGAGTGGTATCTATCTGTTGCAAAGGGACACCGGTGGTACAGACTTCATAAGACTTGCTTAACCCACACAATATTTTAACCTTTTGTGATATGCCCACAGGTGGCACAGGATTTTCACCATCTTATTCGCTCTTTGACTGTATTCACCGTAAGGCTCAGTCTGTACCTTGGACATTAAAGCTGAAAACGTTATTTACACAGATATCAGAAACTGTTGGATATGTAGTAACTGAACCAATAGAGACCAGTTACCAAGCGGTAACCATTTATAAACCGACAGTTTAATCAAGTTACTGTATTACTGTAATTGCCACTGTGGGTAATTTCAGACATTACGCGCTCCCAGGTCACCACAGTGGATTCCCAATGGTGGGGAGCTGTCTAACACACACACACACACACACACACACACGCACACACACACACCGTGGTCCAGGACAGCCCTGAACAGACATGATGGGAGCAGGACCACGTCAGGGAAACGGACGGTTGGACCATGGCCCAGGGCCATGCAACAGACATTACTCCAATTCCGGGCCATGATCAGAACACCCAGAAGACACTGGGGAGGGGCGGGAGGCAGACATGGCCAACTGAGGGCAAAGAAAGCCAAAAGCGCCTAAAGGAAATGCCCACACAAGGGAAATGGGAAGGGAGGGGGAGGAGGGAGGAGAGAGGCCAAGGCAGTACACAGAACAGGCACAGAGAAACTGAGGACACAGCAGAACACAAAGCACAAGCACACGCCCGGGCACAGACACACTTGAACGGGAAAGGAAGGAAGGGGGGAGCACACCGGAATGGCCAACACACACACAGCACAATGGACAAAAGAGGGGGGGAGCCCCAGGTCATGGAAGCGGAGGGGACCAGCCCGAGGACAGAGCGGGACACGGGGAATGGCAACCAGAACCCCACCAACAGCACGGTTGGCAAGGGCCACCCAACAGCAACACAGGCATCCCAAGGCAAGGGGGTCCTTACAGGGACAAAGAAATGTCACAGGGGGAGGGCAAACATGTAGGAAACAGCACCAGAGTGATCCAAGGCAGGCCCAGGAGGCAGGCAGGGATCCCCTGCACTGGTGCAAAGGCACAGACAGGCAGGGAGGCAAGTCGGAACAGATGCGCTGAACAGGTTACCCCCCCTGGCAGAGGTCACCAGGAGGCATGGTCTGCGGGCCCCAGACCCGCACAGTCACAGAGGGACCTGGGAGTGGGGAGGGGTCTGGGCCATGGGTACAGGTGAGCGGGTGGCCAGACAAGGGACGACAACAGCACCTGGAGAGCTGGTAGCTGGCTCGGAGAGCAGGACACAGCCACAGGAGGGGCTGGCCATGGAGGGTAACACCACAGGCAGTGAGGGCCAGGGGGTTCCCAGAGACATGGGCGAGGGCCGCGGAACCCATGGAACCAGCCAGAACAGCAGTGAGCCCGGTACAGCATGGAGCGAGCAGAAAGCGACCCAAGGCAACATTGAGGAGGCGGGAGCACATGGTGTGGCCGGAATCCAGGGCTCCAAAGACACAGGGTGCCTCACAGCCATCTGCAGGGGGTCACAAAGGGGCCAGGGGTGGGGTGGCCCACCAGATGCATGTAGTGGGGCCACTGAAGCATGCCCTAATGGTAGCCCAGCATAGACATGGTGGGTGACGAGGTAGTAGGCCTCAAATGGATCCTGCACAACGAGCCCTACCTGAACGTCAGCACGGGACTACACACCAGCCAGGTCCACCAGCTCCACTCTGGTGGGCTCCGACAAACCATAGTCAGCAGCAGGGGGCCATGGAAGGTGCCCAAGATCCAACAGGTGGTGATACGCCACCCCACATGGCCGCTGGTGCCCATGGGCCCCATGGACATAGTCAAAGAAGGAAACAGCCAGGACAGGGCCCCCCTCCACCAGACAGGTCATGTAGGCTGCCAGGCTGCACACCGAGAGGGCTGACACAGTCTCCGCCATGGATTCAGGCAAAGAAGGAAACAGCCAGGACAGGGCCCCCCTCCACCAGACAGGTCATGTAGGCTGCCAGGCTGCACACCGAGAGGGCTGACACAGTCTCCGCCGCATACCACCCCAGATGCGAGCACCACATCTCCGGAATGCATCCATCAGGAAAGGGACAGAGCCCCAGCGCCTCCGCATGAATCTGGAACTCGCAAGTGCTGACCTCATAGCCAAAGTAGCGAAGGCCGGAGCTCATACTCGCATAGGCACCTGAGAGGGTATCGTGGAAGCACAGGAGCAGTTGCATGGGTTAGGAATGCCACAGGTCACACAGGACCATGGTCTCTGCCTGTCTGTCTGCCCAGGGTGCTGCCAAGTTCAAAGCCTGCCTCAGACCACCTTCCTGCCTCTCATGTATTGATTTACAAAGCCCTTCACGGTCTCAGCCCCTCATACCTCAGGGACCGCCTCGCCCTCCGTTCCCCGAAGCGGACCCTTCGGTCTACCAGGGGTACCTCCTTGGAGGTCCCCCATGTTAAGCGGGGGGCCACAATGGAGAGAGCATTCTCAGTGGCCAGACCGCAACTTTGGAACTCCCTACCAGAGGAAGATCGCCTGGCCCCAAGCCTTTTGGTTTTTCAATGACTGTGCAAAACCTGGCTGTTTGCCCAAACCTTTGGGGAGGGGGGAGGGAGTAGCGGATCTTTTATCCCCCCTGCCCTAATGTTTGTGTTTAATGTATTGTTGTATCCCTGGCCCTGTTTAATATTTGTTTTAATATTTGAGAATGTATTTTATATGTTTTAAATTGTTTTTATTGATTTTATTGTTGGAAGCTGCCCCGAACTGTGTTCAGGAGGGGCGGGGTAAAAAAATCAAATAATTATTATAAATAAATAATATGTCAAGGTGCCTGTCGGCCTGCCCAGGTTGCTGCCAAGGTCTAAGCCTGCCCCAGCCTGCCTGCCCACCTCTCATGACACACTGCTTGTCTGCCTGCCCAGGTTGCTGCCAAGCTCAAAGTCTGCCTCATCCCACATTCCTGCCTCTTATGCCACGCTGTCTGCCCACCCAGGTTGCTTCCGAGAGAGAGAGAGAGAGAGGGAGAGAAAAAGTGTCTCCACTGCTAGGAGGGGAGACAGAAACGACCCCACCCATGCTGTCACCTACACTATATGGCCAGAGAGAGAGAGAGAGAGAGGCTCCACACTAGAACGGGAGAGATGGGGGTGGAGGGGTAGAGGTGTATCCAGCTCAAGGTGCCACCTCCCAGAACCAGGAAGTGCTCTCATCTGTGCTCATGCCTGATGCCCACATCCAGCAGCAAACTGACCAGAATGAGATGGAAATATAAAACAACATATTATATGTGCCTGCTTGCCTGCCTGTGTGTGGTCCTATACCTGCTGCCACCTATCACATGATTGAATGAAGTGTTCTCAATAAAGCACTAATTCTAGGGACATCATTCAACTCCCATAGACTGTCATTTAGGGATGTGCAAACAGATCACAGATCGAGTTCGGTTGTTCGATTTGTTTCGGTCACCGAGTTCGGGTTTGGTCATTCGGTTCGGTCGGGTTCGGTTCAGTTTGGTTCGGGCTTTTGGATAAAGGTATCACAAGATCCCGTGATCGTGCCAGAAACCAGAAATTTGAGTGCGTGCGGAGCTTGTGTGGGGAGAGAGCATGTGTGTGTGGCTGGCTTTTACATTCATGTGTTTTGGCTGTTTGTGTGTTTGGCTTGGCTGTGTTGTTTCGGCTGGTTGGCAAGTGTTGGTGGGTGGCTATTGGCTGGCTGTTGTTTAAAAAAAAATGAAGAAGACTGTTGTTCTAATTAAATTGCCGGGGGGCCAAGGAGGTGCTCCCAGAGCCAGTGGTGGAGGAGGAGGAGGAGGAAGATGTCGCTGCCCCAGCCCCTGAACCTTCGGTGGTGGTGGTCCCGGATCCGGTGGTGGAGGAGCAAGTGGGCACAGGAGGTGCTGCCAGGTTTGTAAATGTTTTTG
Organism: Sphenodon punctatus; assembly: GCA_003113815.1. NCBI lineage: Eukaryota > Metazoa > Chordata > Lepidosauria > Sphenodontia > Sphenodontidae > Sphenodon > Sphenodon punctatus. Next base: position 17,424 of record QEPC01004025.1, read on the forward strand.
TTACTTTGAGGACAAGAAAGGCTCTATTCATTAGAACAAGCTCACTGGAATTCAGGTGGGTGCGTGGCTGGTGGGCATCAGTCAGGCACAAACAGTGGGCATCAGAGGGTGGCAGCGGATGTCTGCCATAGAGAGAGAGGGTACTGTAGTGTGTGGGGCTCTTCCATCAGTCAGACACGAGCACAAGCAGCCCCCCCCAAAATATGTGCATGCCAGCCATCCTTAGCAAGGGTCTTCACTCTCTAGTTGCCATACCAACCTGGCACCCCAAAATAAGGGCATGATTTGCATGTGCCAGCCGGGGTCTTTTCAGTTGCCATCCCTAGTACCCAAAGAAGGGGAGGATTTTCACATGCCAACAAGGGTCTTTCTAGTTGCCATCCCTAGTGCCCCAAGGAGGGCAGGATTTGCACATGCCAGTCAGTGTCACCATCTCCCGTTGCCATCCCTAGCACCCCAAGGAGGGAGGACTAGAGGCATAATCATAAATGAATGATATTACTTAGGTGTTGTTTATGTGTTCCTGTTTCAGAAAGGAATCGGATGCCGGCGCTGGTGCCATGCCACACAGGACAATGAGGTGGAGGTCACCAGTGCCACCCACAGACAGTGGGCGGAAAAGGTTCGATGTCTGGAGGTAGTTTGAGAAGCACAAAAAATATGCCATCTGCACGGTAAGACACGGGGGCTGGAACAACAGGGAATGGATTGCCCTATGACCTGTTAGGAATGGAAGTACCCTGCAGAGAGAGATTGGCCACCCATCCACTTGTAGAGACAGAATGCAGGCAGGGCTTGACACAGACGATTGGTCTGACACAGTATGGCACTTCTTATGTTCCTATCTTTTTATGCTCTTTAGATATACAAGAAAAGATTCAGGAGGCAGAGAGAGGAGACCACATCAGGGCTAATCGCCCATATTGAAAAGCTCCACAGGGATATGGTGGCTAGGTGGCAGGACTCTGGCATGGCCGTGGCGCACCAGAACCAGAAGAATGGTGGGAAGGCACACCAGAAGCGATGCCATGTAAGCCCGTCCCCCTCCTCCAGCTCCGATGTGGAGTCCCACCAGGTGTCTGCAGTGGCAATGGCCTTTCGGGCAGAGGTGGAGAGGCCCACCCAGGACTTTGTATCTGCTCTACAGCAGCAGGCAAACACCATGGAGAACCGATTGGTGGAATGGTTCCAGACGGTCGAGGTAAGCAAGCAGATGGTGGAGGCGTGCTCGCAGTATGTCTCCAAGTATTATTTATTTATTTATTTATTTAAAATTTATATCCCACCCCTCCTGCCCAAGTATGTCTCCGCCAAGATGGCCGACCTGGAACTCTTCCTCCAGTTGGTCTCCAAGTGGCAGGAGGCCATGGTAGGGGCCATGGACTTTGCCATTGCATATGGCTAACAAATGCTGGCAGATGTGAGGCCACCTGCCCCTGGGTCCCATGTGCCCCTGTTGCCATTCCCCCAAATTCCGGGAGACAGGCCCAAGGACTGAGTACATAGATAAGTTTCCTTTCTAGTAAAAAATGTTTGGTTTTGGTTTTATAATGTTGTTGCTGTTGTTTTGTTTTGTTAATAAAAGTTATATTTGTTGTGTTGTTGTTATAAGCTTTGTTTGCCCTGCCCAATCTTTTATCCCTCTGTGCTGAAGTTCTGGCTAGCAGGTGGCAGAATCTGATACAGCTTGTCAATCCCTACCAGCAGCACCTGGCACAACATGCAGCATACTTAAGGTATTAACCCAAAGATGTGCCAGGCAGCAGCAGGGTCTCAACTTGAAGACAGCCCCACAGGAGGGGCAGAGCTTGTGTATGTTTGGGTGTGCCAAAGAGAAAGAGAGACAAGCTCTTGTCTGGGATGGCAGGATTTGCACGTGCCAGCAAGGGGTGGCTCTCTAGTTGCACAATCTAGCATCCCCTAGCAGCCCTGGGATGGCAGGATTTGCACGTGCCAGCAAGGGGTGGCTTTCTAGTTGCACTATCTAGCATCCCCTAGCAGCCCTGGGATGGCAGGAT
>QEPC01004025.1:31899-44530 GCA_003113815.1 Sphenodon punctatus
CTCTGCATTTTACAGTTTGTGTGTGTAATGTGTGTGTAACATGGCAAAAACACACTTTGCCATGTGTTTTTGTGGGTGGGTTTCCTGCTTTGCCATGTGGTTTTTCTGGGTGGGTTTCCTGCTTTGCCATGTGACTCACAGAATTTTGCCATATGGGTCGCAGAATTTTCCATTTTGGGTCGCAGAATTTTGGAAAATATTTTGCAGAAGAATCGGGGCCCTGACCATAGGCTGGATGACAGGCTTACAGTTTGTTTTCCAATGCCACCCTGAATCATGAGGTCAGTCAGATAAGGCAGCCGATGCCATCTAGTATGAGAGAGAGAGGGGGTGGGAAGGGCAGGCACCAGGCATTGGGAGGGAGGGACAGCACCTCAGAAGCACAGCAGCAGTAGCCCTAGCCCAGATTGAGGAAGAGGAGCCCCATCCCATGACTGCCCCTGGCATGGGATGGCGTGTGCCACTGCACCATCAATCCTTGTCCAGGGGCAGCTTGGGGAATCCGAGCAGCGGAAGGTTCACCTTAATGAACAGCAATTGCTCCACCAACTTGGCACCCAGTCTCAGGTGGTGCAGGGAGCAAATTTACCCAGCCATAGAGAACACCTGCTCACTGGGGACACTGGTTGGTGGGCAGGACAAGATACCCTTGGCCACTTTCAACAAGGCCAGCCACACATTGGCCTTGCCAGCCCAGGAGGCCAATGGATCACTGCCAGGATCAATGCATGGATCCTCCTCCAGGTAGGTCTCTATGGCCCCTGAGGCACCATCCTACTCCCTCTCGTAGCTACCTGGGAACCACCTCCACCAGTGCCCACAGTCACGCTGCTTGTCCTATTGTTGTGGGGGACCCCATGCTCCCCAGATTGGACTGCACGTAGGCTGAGCTGCTTCTGCTGATGCTGGCAACAGGGGTGCTGCTGCTGCTGCTGGCATTGCTGCTACCGCTAGGGATGGAGGCAGGGATAGACCCATCTGGCTGAGAGGGGTTGCTGCTCCCACTCCCACCATCCCCAAGTGGTGTTCTACTGCATAATCTGCTCTGTCTGCCAGACCCTCTCCACTAGTACATCCTTCTGGAGGGCATAGAGCACTGTATGACATGCCATGCTGCCCTTGACCATGGGGTCCAGCATTGTTGCCAGGACATATTCCTCCCACTGCAGGTGCACATCAAAACGTACCTCCAGCCCTGACTCCAGCTTCCGCACCAGGTCAAGCACCTTGTTGGCCAGCTTCCTGCCCACTGGGCCACAATCCTGCCCCCTGAGAATCTCATCCAGGCTCCTGCAGAGACTTTGGACCAGAGGGGTCACCTGGCTGAGGGTGGTGTTGGAGTTGCTCATGGTCTCCATTGCGTCCAGGAATGGTCTCAGGATGAAGACTGTTTGAGCCAGGAGCTCCGATTCCACCCCATTAACCCCTGCTGGTGACCAGCAATCCATCTCCAGTTGAACCTGATGCAAGGTGGCTTTCTTCTCCACAAGCTGCTCAAGCATCAGGAAGGTGGAATTCCACTGTGTGGCCACATCCTGGACCAGCTCGTGCCCTGGGGAGTCTTTCTTGGCCTGCTTCTCCCGGAGGAGCGCGCTGCCCTTCACGGTCCAGTTGAAGAACCCGTTGAGCTTCCTCCCCCAGTCGATCAGGGAGCTAAGGGTGCCTTCTCCAATCCCCTTATCCCTCAAGCCCAGAGCATCCCTGACCACCAGGTGAAGGCTGTGTGCAGCACAAGGGATGCTGGTGAATCCCCCATCATGGACTGCCTTTCGTACATTTGCGGTGTTGTCCGTCACCACGCACCCCTTGGTGAAGGCCATGCCTGGCATAACCCATTCCCTTACCATGGTGACCAGGACTAACTCTAGGTTCCTGGAGGTGTGCGGGATGTCCATGACTTGTGCCTGAAGCAGGGCCCACCTATTCCCTAATTCGGGACCCCTCCTGCTATTCCCCAAAGCTGCCTCCGGGTCCTGCCACCAGTGCACCGTCACCGCCAGGTATGGATGCTGCACATTTATTTTTGACCACAGGTTTGTGGTGAAGTGTATTGTGGAACCCCCAGCCCCTGCCAGCTGCTCCCTCACCCGGTTCTTCAAAGAGGGATGGGCGAACGCGGTTTGGAAGTTCGGAGTTCGGCCTGAACTCGGCCTGTTCGGATGACCGAATGTAAACACGAACCCAAACATGAACATACCAAACAGAACAGAACACTGAATGGCGAAATGGCTGAACAGTTCGGTCAGTTCGGATCGCGTTCGGGTGAGTTCGGGTGGCAAAAAAAGCTTCACTGTAAGGTGACAGGGAGGGGTAGTACTAGTCACTAAGGAGCAGACTTCGAGGCACCAGGGGTGGAGAGGCTTTCAAGAAATGAAACTATCTGCCTCCCCCCTTCCCAACACCTTCTGAGCTAGTCACTGTTCCTGAACAGCAGGTGTTGAGTAGGATTATTAGATTTCTTTAAGTTTCATTTCAGTTTTGTACTGAAATGAAACTTAAACCTTAAACTGAAACCTTGTGTTTGTGATTTCCCCCCCATCCCATATAGAGAGAGATAGAGAGATATAGATATAGAGAGATAGAGAGATAAGTTAGGGATAGTAGTTGTAGGAGCTAGCTTAGTGATAGAGATAGCGTTAGTGATTTAGTTTTAGTGTTTGTAGGAGTAGGCCCGTGTACTTAGATAATCCATTTAGTTCATAGCATTTAGAATAGTTAATAGCAGTTAGATTTAGTGTAGATAGATAGATATATTTATTAGATAAGAAAATAAAATAAAAAACCCCATATAAAAACCAAAGAAAACCAAAAGAAAACCATATAAAACCCAATAAAACACCAATAAACCATATAAAAAACAAATAAAACACCCATAACATTTCCCAAATGCCTGAAAGGAATGGCTGAATGGCCAAACAGAATGGCTGAACAGTCGAACGGAACGTCCGAACAGAACGGCCGAACCCGAACCCGGTGAACTAACCGAACTGCCGAACCGAATGGACGAACTGAACACATCCGAACAGAACCGCCAAACCCGAACCGCAATCTGTTCACCCATCCCTACCTTCAAAGCTGTATTCAGGACTGGCACTACATTCTGACTCTGGGTTTCTGACCCCCCAGTTTAAGCTGCCATCCCACACTACTCTATCAGCTGCTGGAAGCCCATGTTGTATACAATTGAGAAGGGCTGCCCATCCAGCGCAATCATTTTGGCCAACAGGAGCCTGGATTTCTCTTGATAGCCACATCGTCCTCCAGCTGCCGATGGCCTTGGAAGCTACCCCCACCGCAGCTCCTCCATGGTGGGCTTACACTGCTGTCAAGGCTCCTGCTGCTGTTCTTCCCCCCTGCTCCTGTTGGTAGAGGCAGCAGTTGGTGCAGGACGCTTGCCCACTGAAGGAGTCGGGCGACTGGCCACTGCAATCGGGAACCTGCTGACATCCACTTCCCCTGCCTTCCTCCTTAGCAGCAGAGCACTGTGGCATGACTTCAGGTGCCTCGCCATGGCACTTGTTCCAAGGTTGGCGAGCACCTGCCCATGCTTCACCAGCTTATTTCACAAAGTGGACTGCACCTCACTGGGATCATCTGCCCACACCAGCTTAAAATGTTCCCATACAGAGGATTTCCCCCCCCCCTCCTGGCTTCTGACCCACCCTGGGTGACGCACTTCTGCCAGCACTGATAGGATGGGCATAACATGGTGGCATTGTGACACACCTCTGGGAGGAGGCTCAGCCTCAGCTACAGACATCTCCTCTGCGGCACTAGTGTCTGCCTCTGACTCAATGTCCACGATCATGGTGATGTCCCATGAAGGGGAGTACTGGAACCCTGAAGCTAGACTTCCAGTGCCTGCCATGCTGCTGGCACTCTCCCTGTGCCTCCCTCTACAGCTGCTACTGATGCTGCTTCTGCTACTCCTCTCCCTACTGCCATTGCCCATGGGTTGGGCCCTGCCTCTACCAGCCGGGATGGGATCCACTTGGACTGCTGGGGATCGCCTTCACAATGGGGGACATTGGTGGCCCTGGAGGAACATCGAAAGCAACAGCACCTGCTTTTGTAGCTGCAGCAGAGACAGCCACAGACTCATGTACTGCAGGCCTTCCAGTGCCCTGCATGGCAGTGGAGGGCACTGCCAGGAGGCGCCGCTGAGCTGCTGAAGCCTGTTGCCCTAAAGCAGGTCTGCCGAGTTTGGGGTGTGGTGATGTGCTCGGGCTGCTGCTGCTGACTGCTGCCACTCCGCGGGCACGACCCCTACCACCACCTGTACTCCATTGCCTGTCTTACGGGCAGCAGACTGGCCTCTCCTACTTCCCTTCTCCGTGTCTTCCAACTCAAACACACACAAAGATTTTATATATATATATTTATTTTTTTACTCATTTTTTTAAATCTAATATTATATCTGTCTCTACACTAAATCTAACTGCTAGCAGTAGTATTATTTTTTTTATTAAGCTGAACCACTGGTCATAGCTTTCACACTCATTTTACATCAAGAATACCAAACATTTGAGTACAATTTAAAATAAACTGGGTTCAAAGTAAGAAAGTAACAATAGATCACCCAATACAGCACAAACAAAGAACCTGGGTAAAACACAAAATGAGCAAAAAGTCAGAAATTTACAGAATATAGTGACACCTACCCAATTGGCAATTTAAATTCCATAAAGAGTTTGCAAACAGAAAAAGCAGAAATTAAAATGGAATATCCTAATAACTACAAAGGTCTTGTCCTACAAATACACTGTATCTCTATGTATCTCTATAACTAAGCTAACTACTATGTATATCTATCTAGTAACTATATATCTAATCACTATCTATATATACAATATTACATAGAGGGAAACATGGAACACAGGAAGGGGTATAAAACTGAAATGAAAATCAATCTAATAATAATCGTACTCTAAATATATCCCAAACTTAAAACAGGGGAAGGGAATAATCAGGGATGGAATAAGAAGGCGAGGGAAAGGATTCAATGGAGGGGGGGGGGAGGAAGGAAGATTGAACACAGGGAACACAGGGAGGGGTAAAAACAAAAAATAACACCTAAATCTATCTAATATAATCTAAATAAATGATAATATGGAGGTAAATGGGTTGGATGGGTGAAATAGGAGGAGGATGGCAATGGATTGGGGAGCTGGGAACTGCTGGGAGAGGCAGCCTTCTGAAATGTCTGCTGTCAGGAACAGTGACTAGCTTAGAAGGCGTTGGGAGGGGCAATGATTTTTGTTACTTGCTGCGCCCGCCTCACCGCAAGCCCCATTGGCTCCGTGCATCCTAGCCCTTGGCCAATTGCAGACTGTTAAGCCAGTGGTCTGAGGTGAAAAGGGATGGTGATTGGGCAGGCTGGTTGCTACTCCAAGCCTCTCCCCCCCTGGTGCCTGGAAGTCTGTTCCTCAGCTGATTCCCCCTCCCTGTCACGTTTGCCTTCCAGTGACACGTTTTTGCCACCTGAACTGATCCGAACTCGATCCAAACCGACTGAACCATTTGGTCATTTTGGAGTTCGGAATCAAGTTCGGTTGGTTTGGGTTCAGGTTCAGGTTCGGGTTCGGGTTCAGGTTTGGTCATCTGAACAGACCGAGTTCAGGTCGAACTCCAAACTTCCGAACCGTGTTCGCACATCCCTACTGTTATTTCACTGTACCCGAAGCAGTCATGCCAGTTCCATGGACCATCATTGAGATTCTGGGACCATCATTACAGTCATGGGGGGCTGTCATTCCATTCCACTGCATCTAGAAGCAACAGTCACTCCAGTCCATCATCTGGGTGCTGCCGCTGCTCGTGCCTGGCTGGCCACTGGCCAGTGGACACCGGTGCCCGCCCGCAAGCCTGCCCTCCCCCCAGCCTACTCCTCCCCACCCACCTCCAATGCCCGCTGAAGCTGCTGAAAACACCCCTCTGATCACCAGCACCCACTGCCTACTGCCCGGTGCCTGCTGCCAAAGAGTCACTCTCTCTTTCTCTCTGGCACAGTGGCACATCCACACAGACACAAGCCCTCCCCCTCCTGGGAGGTTGTCTGCAAGTTGAGACCCTGCTGGTATATCTTGGGGCTAATACACGCTACATGTGCTGCTGCTCTCAGGTAGGGATCTGACAAGCTGTATATACAATGAGATTCTGCCACCTGCCAGAAGCAGCAACAGAGGGATAAAAGACTGAACAGATAAACAAAGTTTGTTAGGTAACAAATTTAACATATAAAAACTTTTAAAACTAACTACAAAGCAATCAAACATTCAACTTTATCAAACAGAAAGCATACAATACAAACAAAGGAAACTAATTAGAGGTCTGTGGGGGCACGTGGGGGAACATGGGGGAAAGGGGAAATGGGTGCGTGGGAGCGAGGGGCAGGCATCACGTCCTCCTTCGGCTGAAAGCCTTGTTGTTTGGCATAGTCCAGGGTCTCTGTCATGGACTCCTGCCATTTGGAGACCAACTGGTGGTAGAGTTCAACATCAGCCACCTCAAATTACAGGTACTTGGAATAAGCCTCCACCTTGTGCTGCTGTGCCTCCAAGTCCCTGAACTGTCCCTCCAGCTGGTTCTCCATTGTAAGGGCTTGGACCCTTAGCCCGTTCACGTATTTTTTCTGGGCCAACAGAAACTCCTGGGTAGGCCTCTCCACTTGGGCCCAAAAGGCCCTTGCAACTGCAGACTCCTCATCCTGGGGGGCTGGAGGCTCCTCATCAGAGCTGGAGGGGGAAGACCTCTGGTGGCAGCTCTTCTGCCGGGCCTTCCCCCCTTGCTTCAGGAGATGCTCCTCCTCACCGGAGTCCCTGCACCCACAGCTGGAGACATCCCGCCGCACCACCTCGATGCTGTACAGGTTCTCAATATGGGTTATCAGCCCTTATCTGGTCCCCTGGCTGCCCCTTTTAATTTTTTTGCTGCAGATTTAAAGAACATAAAAATATAGGAATATAAGAAGTGCCATACTATGTCAGACCAATGGTCTGTCAATGTCAAGCCCTGCCTGCATTCTGTCTCCACAAGTGAGTGGATGGCCAATCTCTCTCTGCAGGGGACTTCCTAACAGGTCATAGGGCAAAAATCCATTCCCTGTTGTTCCAGCCCCCGTGCCTTACCTTGCAGATGGCGAATCCGCCTTTCAGCCTGTCATAGTGCTGCCAGATCGCAGACCTCATCTGCCTGCTTTCTGGCAGCGGCTCTGGTGACCTTGTTGGAGTTCTGGTGGTCTGGGCACCAGCGGCGTGGGCGGTTTCATCACCCTCTCTGAAACAGGAACAGATAAAAAAACCACCTAAATAATATCATGCATTTATGATGATGCCTCTAGTCCTCCCTCCTTGGGGTGCTAAGGGATGCTAGGGATGGCCAATGGAGAGACCCTTGCTGGCATGTGCAAATCCTGCCCTCCTTGTGGTGCTAGGGGGATGGCAACTGGAAAAACCCTTGCTGGCATGTGCAAATCCTGCACTCCTTGGGGTGCTATGGATGGGAACTGGAGAGACCCTGGCTGGAATGTGCAAATCCTGCCCTTCTTTGAGTGTTAGGGATGGCAACTGGAAAGACCCTTGCTGGCACGTGCAAATCCTGCCCTTCTTGGGGTGGTAGGGATGGCAATCCCTTGCTAGGGATGGGCTGGCACGTATTTGGGTGCGTGCTTCCTTTGGCTCATGCCTGACTGCTGGAAAAGCCTCCCACACCCTCTCTCTCTGTGGCAGACATCTGCTGCCACCCACTGATGCCCACTGTTTGTGCCTGACTGACCACCACCAACCCACCCACCCACCTGCACATCAGTGACCTTGCTCTAAAGGATAGTATTCTTCTTCTCCTCAAAGTAAAAGTTTACAAACCTGGCAACACCTCCTGTGCCCGACTCTTGCTCCTCTGATGAGGAGCCGACCTCCACCACCGAAGGTCCAGCGGCAACCTCTTCCTCCTTCACTGACTCTGCCACCTTTGCCTTCCAGGCCCTATTAAGCCTCACCCTCTTCATTTTTTTCCCTCCCACACAAACAGCCAAACAAAACACACCCACCAACCAGTCAAAACAACACAGCCAACCAACACACAGTCCAACACAACCAAAATACACCAAACAAAACCAAACAGCCAGCCAGCCACACCACACATGCTCTTTCTCCACACAAGCTCCGCACACACTCAAATTTCTAGTTTCTGTTTCCATTTTCTGATGCGATCACGGGATCACGCGATACCAAGACCGATTTCCGAATGACCGAACCGAACTGAACTCTACGGAACCGACGACCAAACCTGAACTCGGTTCCTGGACCAAACAACCGGACCTGAACTCGGCTCCCAAACCAAACAACCAAATGACTGAACAACCGAACCGCGTTCTATTCATACATCCCTACTCCGGTGAATCATGGCTTCCTTTGGAATGGGTAAGTTTGAAAAAAAGAAAAGCTATGCATACTCAGAAGGACTGAATGGACCCTTCTGAGCATGCTCATATCTTTGCAAAATGGCGTCTGCAGCATGCTGATGCTGCCAGTGCCATCTTGGAAATGTCTGAGCATGCTAAGAAGGGGACATTTGGCCTTTCTGAGCATGACCAGCTTTTTAAAAAAAAAAATGTACCTGGTTAGTGGTTCAGAAGAAGCCAAGCATCACTGGAGCCCCTCCAGAAGATGAGTACTCTTTCCCTCAGCCCCCGTTAGGCCTCCACCCCCTTAAAACCCCACCCCTGAGTTTCAACTAGGCCCCCAACCCCTGTTTCCTGGCCCCCATTGGCTTATTCTCTCCCTGGCCAGAAGGAGCCAGGGAAGGGGGAACAGAGGCTTAATGCTAGTCTCCAGCACCCTTCCCTGTACTCAGCCAAGGATTCATTGAGTTCTAAAGTTTTGGGGGCCATTCCTCAAAACTTTGGAACTTGGAAAAATGAGTTGAGTACGTCAGTCCTCGTGGTTTTCTGGGGAAAACTGAGGACAGAGTTTCAGCACTAATCAGGGTTCTAGGCTCATCCTTGCAAATTAGAACAATCTGAGAACTGTCTGTATTCTCACTGAGAAAACCAAGAATCTCATAAAGAGCCCACCACCTACCTTGCACTTTCAGAACTGGGAAGGGCCTTTTGTTTACAAACAATCTATGACTGACTCACCTGGGTGACTCTCTGAGTCTGCGACTGCGCCAGTCTGGCTGATGGGGCTTTCCTAGGGCTGAAACTCACCCTCAATAGTCTCAAAAATCTTGCAAAGAATCGACTTCTTGATGAGATTTTCAGACTTGAGAGTCTCAGAAGTATCAGGCTTCTTGCCAGTAATCTTGTGAGATTCTCAAACATGGCTGCTGGGCAGCTACACATTCACAGAATGTCTGCAGTGGCTATTTTGTGCATGCGCAGAATGTTTAGGGGTCTCAAGAATCTCCCAAGATTTTTGAGAAATCTCAGAAAATGCTTTGCACATGTGAAAAATGGCCACTATGTGCCGCAGGTGTGCTGAATGGTTGCAGCAGTCATTTTGTGTACATGCAAAGAGCATTTTTGAGGTTCTCAAGAATCAAAAAATTCTCTAAAATCTCAATAAGAATGTGCGAAATTTCACGAGGGTCACATTTGCCGAGATTCACATGATGTGGAAATTTACCACCATTCCAGCTATTTGATTGTGATTTTCTGTTATTTTTCACAAGTTGAATGGGGCTGCCATGTGCCAGTCCCAAGCACCATATGTGCCCTGCATACACCTCTGGGGGCAGGGGAGATGAATACTTGCTGACTAAGCACCATAGAAGTGCTGGAAATTGCCACAAAGGTGCTGTAAAACTGATATAAAACTATTGTAAAATTCCTGAAAAGTGACAGGAAAGTTCCAGTGATGAAAAAGTCCAGCAAGTGTAAAATAAAAGTCTTGTAAACTGAGGAAAGTGGTTAAAAAATCCTGGAAACAGACAGAAAGTCCCGGATAGTGACAAAAATGATGAAAAAATGGCAGAAGAGTAGAATCACTGGAATCTGACAAAGTACTGATGGACAATCATGAGTACTCCTGAAAAGTCAATATTTCCCTTCAGAAGGGGAACACTTGCTCTCATCTCAGCCCTAGTACTCTATATCTTTGGCCTGACCCTTCTGTCCAACCAGACACAGGACAGTTACAGGGACAAGTGAAGTCTTCTCAGCCTTTGCCTAATTGATTATGAGTTTGTGATACTTATGATTTGTAACTTAGCTCCAATTATGATTCATCAGGTCAACCTCCCCACACTCAGGAGCCAATGAGTGGGAGGGATATTTTATTTTATTGATTTATTTATATATATGCCACCCTTTCCTGGGTGGCTCAGGGAGGCTCTCAGTCATAAAAACTAGGGCTGAAACAAGATGTTGCCATTCCTGGAAATCTCGTTGAGAACTTCTCGACAAGATATTCTCATCTTGAGATTCTCTCAAGAGTCTTGCGAGAGTCTTGAGATTCTCATGAGAAACACGAGCTTTTTCATGAGATTCTTGAGAACCTTAAAATAACAATTCATTTTTTAAAATTAAGGATATCAAGGGCTGACTGGGCATGCGCAAGACATAGGTCGTGTCTCGCTGCGCTCCCGCTGACCCGAGAACTAAAATCAGTTACCCTGATGATCAACAACATCAAAAAGAAACAAAACTGAAAGATTAAGATAGAAAGGTATGAGCCAGGCTAAAAGAAGAGAACCAGATTCTACAATTGTAAAATACTGCCTCCCTCGCAGAAGCTCAAGGAAAGCAGACATCGGGAAGTTCAAAATGGCGGACGGCACACCGTGGGAAGAAGCGGGAGATCCTGATTCTCTGGGGCAAGTGCTGGAATTGTTTAAAGTTATAAAAGAGGACCTGGCTTATAACAAAGAGGGCATTAGCTCTATTAAGCATAATATGAATGAGATGAAAATCCAAATAGAGGGGTTTAACAAAAGGGTGGAGGCTGCTGAACAACGTATCAGTGACCTGGAGGATATTAGCAGCTTAAGAGCCCAGGATTGAAAAAAATTGAGGAGAGTGTAAACAACTTAAAAGACAAGCTAGAAGACCTTGAAAATAGGTCTAGGCAGCATAATTTGAGATTCCTGGGAATCCCTGAGGGACTAGAAATAAATGGAGCAGGAGAGCTATTATTGAAAATTCTCAGAGAAGTGTTTCCTGAGAGAAGGGAGCTCCATGAGATGGAAATAGAGAGGGCCCATAGATCCCTCAGGCCAAAACCAAGAGACCAAGCCCCCCCTCGGGCAATAATTGCTCGCTTTCTGAGATATAAAGATAAAGAAATGATATTGAGAGCAGCTAGAGCTTCCAAAGAAATGATGTATGATGGTAATAAAATTTCAGTGTACCCAGACCTAGCATATGAAATGGTGCAGAAAAGGAAAGCATGGAAACCTCAAATTGAAAAACTGAACAATTTAGGACTGAAAGCACAAATACTCTACCCTGCAAAAATGTCATTTATGGATTCAGGAAAAAGAAGATGTTTCAGCAATAAAGAGGAACTTGAAAACTATCTGTCCAAAAATCCAAAGGGAGACAAAGCTAAAAATAACTGAGGAATAATCTGGTTATGGTTTTTCGCTTAATGTAATCTGGAAAGATATGGCTAAGAAGATTCTATGATGTTTTAAGGTTAATGTAACAGGGTCAGTGGGTAGCAGAAAGCCTCCTGTATACGACACTCTGTTAGGGGAGCCCTTTGCTATTATATTTGTTACTGTATTAGTTGATGATATTGTTGATATTGTGATTATTAATAGTTTATTTAGGATATAGTGTTGAATAATTGTTAGATAATAGATAGAGTAGTTATATGAAGTAAAAATTTAGTGTTAGAATTAGGATTACAAGTGTTAGGATAAGAATGGAAAACAGAAATGGTGACATAATAATTGACAAGTGTAAAGGGAACTATAAGTTGGAAATAAGGAATATAAAGGAAAATGGTAGAAGGGAAAAGGAAAAAAAGAGATACCAGAGAATTTGTCTACATAAGAAAAGAAAAAAGAGACAAATAAAAGGCAAATACCCATGTACTGAGTGTAGAAGACAATATGGCTAGCTTAAAAGTCATCTCTTTTAATGTATGTGGATTAAACAATCCCATTAAACGTAAAAGAGTCTGGAGGCATATTATAAATATGGAGCCCCAAATATTTGCCATACAGGAAACCCATTTGTTGAAAAAAGACAATCAAAGATTCTCTAACAAACAATATAAGATATACTATGCTACTGCTGAGGAGAAAAAAGCGGGGGTACTAATAGGAATACATAAAACAATAAAATTTCAAGTCCATTGTGTTAGTAAAGACACAAAGGCTCACCTCCTCACTTTGAAAGGTACTATGGCAGCAGAAAAATACACTATCTCAACACTTTATGCCCCAAATAATAATACGGCATCTATTCTTACAGACATAATTCAAAACATTGCTCAGGAAATGGAAGGGATAGCATTAATCATGGGTGACTTTAACTCACCACTATCCTCTTTAGATTTGGTTACAAAAAAAGATTTAAATAAGTCACAGAAAAGGATTGTGCAGGTAATAGAAAAAAATGGGATGATAGATATATGGAGAACACTGCATCCAAAAGCGCAGGAGTTCACCTTTTACTCCAATC
>QEPC01004025.1:67616-92839 GCA_003113815.1 Sphenodon punctatus
CATGAATGTTAGACCCCTTGTCTCTCCCTCTGTTCCCCTTCCTAAGTCTCTCCCCCAGCTCCTGTCTCTCAGATTGTAAGCCCTAGGAGCAGGGACCATGTCTATTTTATTACTTTGTAAAGTGCCAGGTACACTGCTGGCGCTATATAAATGTTTGTTAATAATAATAATAATAAAATAATACATAGAAACCAGATGGGCTTCATACCTGGCAGACAGGGCAGAGATAATATAAGAAAAGCAAACAACATAATATTTGCATTGAACAAGCAAAAAATCCCAGCTATGGTCATCTCCGCTGATGCGGAGAAAGCCTTTGATTTTATTGAACCGAAGTGTCTATTTAGAGTGTTAGAGAAGATGGACTGATAGGGGATTTTCTGAAGTGGCTCCTGGCAATATATAAGAATCCAAAATCTAGGCTTTTAATTAATGGCGAGCTCACAGAGCCGTTCAATTTGCAAAGAGGGATGAGGCAGGGATGTCCCCTTTCTCCCTTGCTCTGCAACCTGGTCATAGATGTTTTAGCCTCGGCGATAAGGCAAAATGAAAAAATAAAGGGAGTTAAAATAGGAGCCATCGAAAGCAAATTATCTTTATATGCAGATGACCACTTGCTGTATATAACGGAACCAGAGGAAACTGCCAGAATTAATAAAGGTTATGGAAACCTTTGGAAGCATTTCAGGATATTCAGTAAACAGAGACAAATCTCTTGCTTTAGCCTTTGGCTATGGGAAGGAACAGGATAAGTGGCTACAAGAAATGTCACCCTTCCCAATAACAAATTCAGGGTTAAAATATCTGGGGGTGGTACTCACAAAAAACACTAAGGACCTTTACACAGCAAATTTTCTCCCAATGATAAAAAAAATTAAGGGAAGAAATACAACCGTGGCGCAGATTGACAGTATCATGGCTAGGTAGAATAAACATGTATAAAATGATGGTGCTACCTAAGCTTCTGCATAAGCTCATGGCAATACCGATTGCATTACCAGAGGCCTTCTTCAGGCTAAATGAGTATCTGTTAAAAGATCTGGTGTAGAATGGCAGAAAACCACGAATTAGGAAAGATTCATTAATGCAAGTCAAGGAAAAAGGGAGACTAAATGTACCTAACCTAAAATTATATCACAGAGCAGCAATTACACTGGGGATATATGACTGGTATCAAGAGTTCAACGCACCAGAATGGGTGAGGTTAGAGAAAGAACTGACACAGGCAAAAGAATTAAAAGAACTCCTACTGGATCAAGGGAAAATGCGAGTGGAGATCAGAAGAGAGCATCCATTCGCAGGAATGTTATGCAGGAACTGGCACATACTGAGGAGAAAAATGGGGTTGGAAGGAGAATATTCCCCCTTCACCCCAATAGACTCTATACTGGCCAGGAAAAGAGGAATAGCACCAGAGTTGAGGGAATCATTAAGAAATAAGGGAAGAGTAAGAATGGGGCAACTATTTACAGGAGGAAAGTTTCTACCCATAGACAAAATAGAAGGAATCACACAAGAGAAAGTAGATATTTTCCAGTATTTACAAATAAAAGGTCTAGCAAATGCTCCCCAAAACAAAGAGAAATTTAACAGGGAACTACTTCAGTTAGAAACGCAGATATTCAAAAAGAATAAATCCTCGGGAAGACTGGGAAAGATATACAAAGCAATAAAGGAATTATACTATAAGGCACCAGTAAAGTATATAGAAGATTGGAGGAGAGATACAAATCTAGCCCTAGGGCAGGAACAGGTAAGGGAGATATGGCACCATATGAACAGGTGTGTAACTTCCTTAGAAATCAGAGAAATTCAGCTTAAACTATCAATAAGGTACTATCTTACCCCAGTGAGGATGAAATTCTCTTGTACATCTGAGAAAGGGATATGCTGGAGGGGATGCAGTGAAATAGGCACCTACAAACACTGTTGGTGGGAGTGTCCGAAAGTGTGTATAATTTGGTGCAAAGTATGGAAATTAATCAACAAAATAGCAGGGGAAGTGGGCCCCCACAAAATGGAATTAGCTCTGTTGGGTTTATATCCAAAAACAAAAAAAACATGCTCAGGTGTCAGAATTCCTGCAAAATAGTATGTCTTGCAGCAATATCAGTGATAGCCAAGCACTGGAAGGGGGCTGAGGATTTGTCAATGGAAGAGTTATATCGAAAAATATGGTTCATGTACACTGAAAATGCCCTCTCCATTGTGGCCCCCCGCTTAACACGGGGGATCTCCAAGAAGGCACCCCCGGTGGACCGAAGGAGCCGCTCTGGGGCGCGGAGGGCGAGGTGGTCCCTGAGGTATGCGGGGCCCAGACCATGAAGGGCTTTATATATCAACACCAAAACCTTGAACCTGACTCGGCATGCTATCGGCAACCAGTGCAGAACTCGGAGCACAGGTGTAATATGCTCCCGACGGCCCGTCCCCATCAGGAGATGAGCCGCCGCATTCTGCACTAGCTGAAGGAGGTCAGGTCCGGGCCGGGGACGAATGGACGCAGCCTACGCACCAGATACAACTGGCAGAAGGCAGCCTTAGTGACTGCCTCCACCTGCCGCTCCAGGCGAAGGTCTGCATCCAGGTCCCCAGACTCCGGACCTGCTGCGCTATAGGAGGGTGAACCCCCCCAAAAAGGGGGGCCACTACCTCCCTCGCTCTCCCCACCAACATCACCTCCATCTTATCAAGGTTGAACTTTAGTCTGCTCTGCCGCATCCATTCCGCCACGGCCTCCAAACATTGGGATAGCAACGAGATGGAAGGGTCTGGGTCAGTTGAAAAGGAGAGGTACAGCTGAGTATCATCAGCATACTGGTGACACCGCACCCCGAACCCTCTCACGACCTCCCCCAAGGGCTGCATATATACATTAAATAATAACGGAGACAGACTAGAACCCTGCGGATTCTCTCCACCTTAACAGTGGAGAGAATCATGGCTGATATCAAGAATAAACTAGAGGAATTTTATGCTGTCTGGGTGGGGTGTTGGGGTGCATTTAAAGAGGTTGCTGATATCAAGCTTGGTGAGTCTAAAATCTGCTTAACTGAGATATAATTCTTCTGGGGGACAAGACCCTCGGGCAGTTTCCTTCCTGGTGTGATCGGTTCAGACTTGCTCCACAAATTTTGGTTAATCCTAGCCTATAGTTGTAGTTGAATTTTTATTTTTGTTTAAGATGTTTTCAATTTTTTTTATATTTACCACTCTAAGTGACTAATGCACCATATCAATTTAATGATATGTTTGAATATGTTGTCATGAAAATGTATATATGCAGTCTGTCTTTTCCATTAACAAAAACTTTCAATCTTTGCTTGTCTTTTGTATGGCCTTGTCCCACACAAGCTATCTCTGTTCTTGTAAAACTGAATGGAAAGGTTTGTATCACATATCCTTACAAATAGAGTTTGAATCATTTTATTTTTTTTAAAGGACTTTGAGATTAAATTGGTAGGCCCAGTATCTAATCTAATCTAGTCACCACAGTTGGTTCATGGAAGGCCTCATGTCTGCACACTTAACAATACTTGTACTTTTTACTGTTTCTCCATTAAGAATTACCATGCACTCCTCACAGTCTATATTGCTTAGCAAGGTTTTGAAGTGCATTAGTGACGGCCCCAGTTTTCTAATCAAAGAAACCATTAGGTCTTTACTGTGCCTTGATATTTCATAGGCAGGAAGCAGCTCCCTGTGCACCCATGGTTGAAGAGAGCAGAAGATATTTATGAATGCATCAGGAAGCCAAAGGGCATGATATGCCAGGTAGATAGTGCTCCTATCTGCCTGGCGTATCATGCAATTAACTAGCAATTAGCATAAATGTCTGTTTCCTTGAAGTGAATGGGACTCATTGTGGACAGAATGCAGCAGTCCTCCTTTTGTTGGGGGTAGGTTGTCAGGAACACATTGCACCAGTGTTCCAGAATCTGCACTGGATCCAAATTAGGGTCGAAACAAGAAGCCAATAGCATTTTGCGAATATATAGTGGGAATCAAAAAATTCTAGCAAGATCTTGGTACATTCTTGCTAGGGTTTTGAGATTTTTGCGAGATTCGTGGTAACCTTAAAACCCCTAAAAATGCAATGAGCAAGCACAAAATGACTGCCACAGTGGTTCTTTGCATGTACAGCTCTTTCCCAAGATGTTACAAGCCACATCAACACCATTTTGGAACAGGAAAGCTGGTTTGCAGATACTCAGAACAGGCTGCCCTTTTTCAAAAGGGTGCCGATGTGGCTTTCATCATCTTGGAAAGGGGCCTTTCCTCGTGAGGCTGCAGCTCGTCTGCATACGCTCCCAGCATCCTCGGCTGTCATCGCTTGAGGACACCACGACTCTCCTGGGGTTTGGCCTTCCTGCCACGCCAAACTCCACCGGCCAGCGGGCCAAAAGGCGCGCGTCATTAGGCGCGCGCCTAACAACTACTTTTTTCAATTTCTTTTCTACTATAGTTCCCCCTCCTATCTTACTCACTAACATGTCTGCCCTATTTTCTCGTCTTTTCTTTCCCTCCTCCCCTTGTCCTCTTCCTGTCCATCTTTTTCTCCCTCTACTTTTCTCCTCCCAGCTTCTTCCTCCCCCCAACCGATCACCACTCTCTAACCTCCCCCATACATCCTTTGCTCCCTTGGCTACTTTCTCTCATTGCTCCCCTTCCACTCCTGTCTCTAGCCTTCCTCGATGCTCCCCTTCTCCCAATCTTATCCCTATTCCTCCTGTCTCTAGCCTACCACGACGCTCCCCTTCTCCCAATCTTATCCCTATTCCTTGCCTCCCCCCTCATCAACTACCATTTTTCTGCTCCCTCTGGAACTGTCGCTCATCTATCAGTAAAGCTCCCTATATCCATGATCTTTTCCTCTCTCGCTCCCTCCAGCTCCTTGCCCTTACTGAAACTTGGATCACTCCCTCGGACTCTGTCACGCCTGCTACCCTCTCCTGTGGGGGTCTCTCCTTCTCTCACCAACCCCGCCCTGAAGGACGGGGTGGTGGGGTGGGCCTCCTTCTTGCTAAATCCTGTCAGTTCCAACCAATTTCTCCTCCCCCCTCTCTCTCCTTCCATACCTTTGAGGCTCACTCCGTGCGCCTCTACTCCCCCCTCCATCTACGTGTTGCTGTCATCTACCGTCCCCCTGGTCCTCTCTCTTCCTTTCTTTCTGACTTTGAGTCCTGGCTCACTTTCTTCCTCTCTGTTGATATCCCCACTCTCATCCTTGGTGACTTCAACATTCATGTTGATGACCCATCTCAGCCCTCAGTCTCTCGCTTCCTCTCCCTAGCCTCCTCCTTCAACCTCCACCTTTGGACCAACTCCCCCACCCATACTAATGGCCATTCTCTTGATCTTGTCCTCTCTAGAAACTGCTCTGTCGCTGATCTCTCCTTCGATCCTCATCCTATATCAGACCACTTCCTTGCCTCTTTCAACATTTCCCACTGTCCCCCCTCCTCTTCCCCTTCTCTACGCCCCTTCCGTGACCTTCAAGCTATTGATCCCCTGGACTTTGCCTCCTCTCTCTCTCCCCTTCTTCCTACAGTCTTCTCTTCCTCCTCCCCTGACTCCGCTGTCTCTGCTCTCAACGCCTCTCTCTCCTCCACACTTGACTCCCATGCCCCTCTCTCTTCCCGCCCTGCCTTCTCCCACAACCCCCGTCCTTGGCTCACCCCTAGTATCCGCCACCTCCGTTCTTGCACTCGTGCTGCTGAACGACTCTGGCGCAAATCCCATTCTCACGCTGACTTCCTTCACTTCAAATTCTGTCTCTCCACCCTTACTTCTGCTATCTCCCTTGCTAGACAACACTACTATGCCTCCCGCATTGAGTCCTGTTCTCGGGACCCTCGCCGCCTGTTCTCTACCTTTGACTCCCTCCTCAAGCCTCCCTGTCCTCCCCCTCCTTCTTCCCTTTCTGCTCAGGATCTTGCCTCCTTCTTCACCTCCAAGATAGACAAGATCCGCCTCGACATCGCTTCCCACTCCTCTCTTCCCACTCCCACCCCTCTCCCTCCTCCCCCTCCTTCTCTCATGTCCTCCTTCTCCCCTGCCTCCCTTAAGGAAATCTCCTCTCTGCTCTCCTCCTCCAACCCTTCCACTTGCCCCCTTGATCCCATTCCTTCCCGCCTCCTCACCTCCATTACTCCCACTGTCGCCCCTTCCTTCCTGCACATCATCAACCTCTCCCTCTCTACTGGCTCTTTCCCTTCTGCCTTCAAACATGCCACAGTCTCTCCTATTCTCAAAAAGTCCACTCTTGACCCCTCTGACCCTTCTAGCTATCGTCCTGTCTCACTCCTTCCTTTTGCTTCCAAGCTGCTTGAACGTGTTGTCTACTCCCGCTGCCTTGACTTCCTATCCTCCAACTCCTCCCTTGACCCCCTCCAATCTGGCTTCCGCCCCCTTCATTCTACTGAAACTGCTCTCGCTAAGATCACCAACGATCTTCTGGTGGCTAAATCTAAACGTCTCTATTCCATTCTTGTCCTCCTTGATCTCTCTGCTGCCTTCGATACTGTTGACCACTCACTCTTGCTGGATTCCCTTCACTCCCTTGGCTTTTGTGGCTCTGTCCATAACTGGTTCTCCTCCTACCTCTCTGACCGCTCCTTTAATGTGTCTCTCTCCAACTCCGCCTCCTCCTCCTTCCCCCTCTCAGTTGGTGTTCCTCAAGGCTCTGTTCTTGGCCCTCTCCTCTTCTCGATCTATACCTCATCCTTAGGCAAACTCATTGCCTCCCATGGCTTCCAATACCACCTCTATGCTGATGACACTCAACTCTATCTCTCTACTCCCTCTCTCTCTCCCTCTGTTCAAGCTCGTCTCATCAACTGTCTCTCTGACATCTCTACCTGGATGTCTCAACGTCAACTCAAACTCAACATGGCTAAAACTGAACTCCTTATCTTCCCCCCTCATCCTTCCTCTCCTTCCTCACTGTCAATAACTATTGATGGAGTCACCATCCTGCCTGTCCCCCAAGCCCGTAGCCTAGGCTTCATCTTTGACTCAGCCCTTTCTTTTAAACCCTACATTGACTCTGTTGCTAAATCCTGTCGCTTCTCCCTCCATAACATTGCTAAGATTCGCCCTTTTCTCTCTGTCTCGTCTGCCAAAACTCTTGTTCATGCTCTGGTCATCTCTCGCCTCGATTACTGTAACCTCCTTCTCACTGGCCTTCCCCGGTCTCACCTTTCTCCCCTCATCTCTGTCCAAAACTCTGCTGCCAGGGTCATCTACCTCGCCAGTCGCTTCGACCATGTGCAGCCCCTCCTCTCTTCGCTTCACTGGCTTCCCCTTCCTGAACGAATCCTGCACAAGCTCCTAGTCTTCACCTATAAAGCTCTTCACAACCTTGCTCCCCCCTACCTCTCTGCACTTATCGCCCTCCATACTCCAGCCCGTGCACTTCGCTCCTCCTCTGTCCCTTCTCTCACCCTTCCACGCCTTCCCTGCTCCCCTAAGCGCCTTCGTCCCTTCTCACTTGCTGCCCCCCATGCCTGGAACTCCCTCCCTGTCCACATCCGCCTTGCCCCCTCCCTTCATACCTTCAAATCTCTCCTTAAAACTCACCTCTTTCGCTCTGCTCTGTCTGACTCTTTATCCTGCTGAGCCACTATTCCTATACCTACGATCTGTTTACCCTTATCCTTGCAACATGGACCTGCCTGCTGTCATTCTCATCGTAACCAAGCCAAGTACGTGCACTTGAGACCTCGCATCTTCATGAATGTTAGACCCCTTGTCTCTCCCTCTGTTCCCCTTCCTAAGTCTCTCCCCCAGCTCCTGTCTCTCAGATTGTAAGCCCTAGGGGCAGGGACCGTGTCTATTTTATTACTTTGTAAAGTGCCAGGTACACTGCTGGTGCTATATAAATGTTTTTTACTACTACTACTACTACTACTACTACTAATAATAATAATTAATAAAGGGGCCATGCATGCAGAGAATGGCCATTTTGCAGACAGTGGCCATTTTGTGCACAATGATAGCATTTTTAGGGTATTTTAAGGTTACCAAGAGGCTTTTGAGAACAGGTCAAGAATTGGCCAATTCTCAGACTGCTTGCTGACATTACAAAGGGGGTGGGAGACTTCCATAAGCAAACCTAATGAGAGGGTGATCATGTGAGTCCCTGATCGTGGGTATGGCAGTTGTAGTGTTATTTTTCCTTCCTCCCATTAAAATCAGTAACACAATACAGGGCTCAAAATCCAGTCCTGCATCGTGTTATTGATTCTAATGGAAGAAAGGAAAACTAAAGCTACAACTATGACTGGGGACTCATGTGATCCTCCTCTTGTTAGTTTTGCTTACAGAAGCCCCACCTCTCTTCCCCCGTAATGTCAGCAGGTAGCATCAGTTTGTTTTCCTTCTCAGGAATCCGATTAAGAAGCTGGTTCTTGACAAGATTCTCGAGAAGCAGGAGATCTCATCTGAGCCCTATTCCCAATAGCTTTCTGGACACAATTCAAGGTGCTGAGTTGACCTATAAAATTCTAAAGGAACTGGACCCTATTCATCTGAAAGACGGCCTCCTCCCCTAGATACCATTTCCACCTCAGAGATCAGCCTGAAGTCTGCTCTTGCATGTACTATCAGCTTGCCACGTTCGCACAGCAAGGGCATGTAGAGAGGCATTTTCAGTAGCAGCTCCACAATTATGGAAGTTCCTCTCCCTGCAGGCTCATCTAAGCCCAATCCTGCTCATTTTCTTGAGGCAACTTAAGACTTTTTTTTTTGTCCAGCTTTTGGCAAACAGGGGAGTGGTTGGGGTATTTCAGGTTGATGAATTTTAATTGCTTTATTTAAAAATGATTGATTTCTAACTGTGTATTTTATCTGTTTTTATGTACCTTAAGTTCCTAAGCTTTTGGATATAAGAATTTGAACTAACTAATTAACTAAATAAATATGATCTGAAGTCTCATGCTGAAGAGTGAGGAATGTACGCTGGTGTGGTTATCTTACACATAGTCTTGGGTTTGTTAATTAACTCTTTACTACAACAGTGGGAGCTTTTAGATGAACATGCTGCCCCAGTGCTGGCCATGTCAGCCCCGGCTGGCCATCTGTCCATCTAAAGGCGGCCCACCAGATATGGAATTGCAGCAGGCACGGCCTGTTCTGGAACATCCTGTAGAACCACCTGCGGAATGGGCCAGTCAAATCGAGGCACCAGCCCCAAGAGGAACTGCAGTCCATCTGCTTGGCAGACCCACACTGCAGCTCTGCTTCCGGCCAGCTGTTGCACTGGGAAATGTCATAGAGTTGCAGGTGGCATCCTAGAGCATCAGACAATCCACCTGCAGCTCTATGGTGAAGGGGGAGGGTGGCACCATGTGGGCAGACCTCAGGCTGGAGAACCTGCTGGGTGAGTTTAAAACCAACCCAGGAGGGGCTGGGTGCAGGGGTACACATAGGAGTGGCCAGTCCCACATGCATCTAAAAGTACCCCTTGTCTCATTTGCATGCTGGCTGACAGATGAATGCATACAGCCAATCTGCACTGCCCACACTGAACAAATACATGAAATAATCAGCTGTGCCATACCAAATCTTTGAGATGAACATTAGCAAAATGTCCTACAAATATGTAAAAGAACAGTCAGCTGGGATAGTGGCAGGAAGGGAAAGGGATCTAGGGTTCTCTATTCAGATGATCATATCTAGGGCTATGAATTTTTCATGGAAATTTTCTTTAAAAGTCATGAGTTGGTCATGGCAGGAATGAGAAAAAGTTGCAGAAACTCATGGGTAAATTTTTTAGAACTTTTATTCAATAGTAAACCCTTAGATTGTAAACCCAGGGATTAGATTGTAAACCCAGGGATTGGTTTGGAGCTCCAGCGAGACACTGTGGACCTTCTTAGCACCATTGCGCGTGCTCTTCTCACCAGCTTCTTGCTGGCTCTGCTCTTCGGTTTGGGGGAAATCTCGAAAAACTTTGGAAAATCACGGAATTCACGGAAAGATCTCAAAAGTCATGGAGGGGGGCAAAAGTCACTTGACTTTTGTCACCACCATGACAAATTCTTAGCCCTAATCATAGCAACATAAAATTATTAGGGCTTCTCAGCCATCAGTGTCAGCATTCTGAGTTAAACTGAGGGGCAAATCTGGCAGATGGTATGAGACAGGTTCAAACAGGACCCACTAAAGGCTGTGGCTTAGAGGAAATCCATAGGCCTCAATCAAAGGAGAAAATGATGGAGGAATGAAACAAGCAATTATACACAGCAAGCATCCAAACTGGTGAAGCCTGGTTTTCTACAACAGGGGCTATATCGCTTCTGTAGGTGGAACTATTGTTATGAAATTTTGAGCACCTATTGGGTCCTCTGCCTCTCAGCCAAATTTGGTTGAAATGGGTCTGTGGGTTGAACAAAAGGTATTAAGGAGGGTGGTATGCGCATGAGTGTGCGCACGCACACACACACACTAACACAGTGATTACATACTGTATAGATAAATATTTTAATTAAGAAAAAGGGGGGAAATTAAAAATGGGATATGTGTAAAATTGCTTTCATAGCTTTTTTTCTCTCCATTAAAATATTATTTCTTCACTGAACAGCTGTTCAGGATGGAAGCAGAATCTCCCTCACCTGCCCTACAAGTCCTGAGCTGGCTTGGAGGGTGAGCAAGGGAAAGAATTTCCATACTGATAACTGTTCCTTTTAGAGATGGGACCTTATTAAAAAATGTGACCATTCAAATTGTTCATTGTTCTTTGCTCCTCTTTGTCAAACTGAGCCAGGTGCTTTGGTGAAAATGAGAAGGGTTTAATTTCCTACAACAGCATTGAGTAATGGCCATAGAGTCCCAATCAGTTACACCTATTCAGTAGGATGGCCAGATATGCAAATTGTAGAGGACACTTATGAGAAATACAAGTTGTAGGGTTGCATTGGGGCCAGTGCAGATCTGCATCCTGTATTTCTCATTAGGAATGGGCGAACAAATCGCAGTTTGGGTTCGTCCGTTCGGTTCGGCTGCGTTTGGTTCGTCCGTTCGGTTTGGCAGTTCGGTTAGTTCACCAGGTTCGGGTTTGGCCGTTCGGTTCGGCCGTTTGGGAAATGTTTTGTTATGGGTGTTTTTGTTGTTTTGTATATGTTTTTTGGGGGTGGTTATTTGGTTTTATATGGTTTTTTTTGTTTTTTATTTGGTTATTTTTGTTTTTATATGGGTTTTTTTTATTTAATTTTTTTATCGAATATTATATGTATCTATCTACACTAAATCTAACTGCTATTAACTATTCTAACTGCTATGAACTAAATGCATTATCTATTAAGTACACAGGTCTACTCCTACAAACACTAAAACTAAATCACTAACACTATCTCTATCACTAAGCTAACTCCTACAACTGTCTTCTGTCCCTAACCTATCTATCTATCTACCTATCTATCTATCTATCTATCTATCTATCTATCTATGGGATGGGTGAATCACAAACAACACAAGGTTTCAGTTTAAGGTTTAAGTTTCATTTCAGTACAAAACTGAAATGAAACTTAGAGCAATCTAATAATCCTACTCAACACCTGCTGTTCAGGAACAGTGAGTAGCTCAGAAGGTGTTGGGAAGAGGGGAGGCAGATAGTTTCATTTCTTACAAGGCTCTCCACCCTTGGTGCCTGGAAGTCTGCTCCTCAGTGACTAGTACTACCCCTCCCTGTCACGTTCGACCTTCCATTGAACCTTTTTTTGCCACCCAAACGTGATCCAAACTGACCGAACTGTTTGGTCATTTCAATGTTCGGAATTGAGTTCAGTTCGGCCAGTTCATGTTCAGATTCGGGTTTGGATTCGGTCATCCGAACAGGCTGAGTTCAGGCCAAACTCCGAACTTCCGAACCGCATTCGCCCATCCCTATTTCTCATAGGTTTCCTATAAAATTTGTATATCTGGCCACTACTATTCAGTCACCCAAATTTAGCTAATGACACTGGTGATGATGTGCAAGAGAAAAAGAAACCCATCATGACTTTTAGATCCCAGGTGTGTTTGTAGAGCAGACAGTGTACACACACTGTGTGTGTGTGTGTGGGGGGGCACAACACCTTTTACTTGGAGACTGAGCACATTTTATCTACAGTCAATCCTATGATGCCACTCTTGAAAGGCAAACAATGTGCTACTAACTGCAGTATGGACACCATTCTTCAAAAGCAAGACAGCATGGGAATGCATCCTTTCACTTTTTATTGAAACTGAATCACAAACTAGAAGCAAAAGCACAAATGTGTAGCGGTAAAGATAGCAGGCAATAATAAACCCCAATCTGGAGGTGCACACCTGTATTAGAAGCAGAGACTGAAAGGTGCCTTCAGCCTCCCTCAATGCTTTCCTCTGCTCCCTGATTAAAAATGGCTACATTATAGAACAAATTTCAAAACATTGCAGTCATAGAATCATAGAATTGTAAGGTTGGAAGGGACATCAAGGATCATCTAGTCTTAGTGCAAAAGCTCCTATGCTTCTGTATCTTACTTCTGTGTCTTTGATCCTCTTCTCTGTAATATCGATGTCACGTGGCAGTAACTTATTTAAATTTGATGGAGTGATGTGAGAGGAAAATCAGACCCTACAACTACACTTCCTAGATCTCCCTGTAAAGGTGAAATTTCCCATTGAGCTTTAGCGTCAGCTAGTTGAGGCACAAAACCTAAGAAGCATCCACAGCATTGTCAGTATCTTCCCACCCCAAAGGAAAGGTTTTAAACCCCAGAGTAGGCTGGTGGGGACTCCTTGGGGGACAGTTCTATGGCTTCATCATAGGATGGCAGCATGACCTGGAAAGAGAAAAGCAGTGCATCAGGTTAGCTGTGGTGGTGCATGAAGTTCTTTCAGATGGATTTTAACTGGTGTGTTGAAAGAAGGACATTATGAAATGGCATGGGAAGGGGTGGACTATGGAGATTATCAATAAACAATGCACAGCAGCAGATAAACATTTCAGTAATTATTAGGTCCAATTCATATCATTTGTTTAAATTTTGAGCTTTAGTGAAAAGCAACAACACAAATACCAATTTTGACTCCAATTTTCAAGAGATTTTTTTTTTTTCATTTGCCATTTTTCAGTTGGCTTTAATATTGACCCATTTTTATAGTGTGCCCCATAGATTTTAGAAAGAGATTTTGAGCAGCTCCTCATACAATCCTGGGCAACAGGAAGCTTTTAGCATCATAGACAATAAAAGTGTTAACAAATTGGACTGGAGCTGAAATGGGTAATGAATTCATTACCCGCCGGTACCCTCTTCCCAACGTATGTGCACTCCACATATTGTGCTGGGAGGAAATTATGCAAGGAGGCTTCTGGGAGTTGTAGTTTTTACCCAAAAAGGCCCTTGCCAGGCCAGATGCATGTGGGTGCATGCCTTCCAATACGGACAGCATTATCACCATGTCTCACAGATCCTGAGTCCCCTTTCCCACCTCCACCCCCTGCTGCTACCACCCAGTCTTACAGCTGTAAGGAGAGGAAAGGGGCAAGGGAGAAAAAGCTGAAATACACACCTAGCTGTCTGTATATTAAATTAATGAATACCATTTGAGTATTCCATATTTGATCAGTGATCAGATGAATCTTGTACAATGGATAAACAAGTATACCCAGTTTTGCAGGTGTTCATTTCAGCTCTTCTCCTGGCATGTGAATGAGACTTCAAAATTAACAGCCCCAGGGCATGATCCTGAAATTCTTTGATGTCAGAGCTGAACCTGTGCACCAATGCAAGTTCTTTGAAGTGAACAGGACTTGGGTACATGCAAAAGGCTAGAACTAGAATCAAATGACTTTCAGATCACTTTGCCACTGATATAAATGGGACATGCCATACCTCTCGTCAGCATTAGTCCAGCAATGAGCTTCAGTATGCACTAAACTTAAAATATGGGTTGTTCTACTTTTGTCAATGGTATGAGTCACATGTTTCGATAAAGTACATGGTCTCCTAATTTGAGGCATGTCACCTACTATTTCAGAGTAGTTGTTGGTACTCATTTATGTATCTTATCTACTCAAGGAACTGGAAGCAGATGACCTGATTTAGGGCTACGTTACTCCAGCTTTACACAGACTCTAATATAACTCCATTGATTTCAATGGTGTTGAACCAGCAAAAATCCAAGGTAAGGCAGTGATGTCTCAAATACTTCATTGTTTATTAGATAATTATATTTGGGGACTCAGAAAAGCACCAAAATAATTGGCTTCTGTTTGTCTCCTCCATCACACCTTGGGAGTTTGTGATGGAAATAGGGAATCAGAATTCTGAGTTCCTCACCTTGTCAGGAAACTCTGGGATCACTTTCACCTGTTCTCTCTTGCTGGCTTTCATGTGCTTGTAGCATCTCAAGACACAATTGAACATGGAGGCCTGAAAAATCAAAGAGGAAGAATTGTCTGTCAGAGTACAACTACCAAAGACCAGCCATAGCAGTATTATTTACATTATCATTATTTATTGAAGGCATAACCTTAGATTATTGCCATAAAATATAAACAAACAAACTCATCCAGCAATTTTCATGAATACAACAGTCAATCAAACATATCTATATAAACATATACTTATAAAATACTTAAATAACAAATCTATTTAGTACCTAGACCATCTAACTCCCAAATTCGAAGTAAGCCCTTAAATACAAAACTAAAATTACATCATTTACATACATAGTATAAAAACAAAATATAAAATTTCTAGGACAAGTCTAAGAAGGACTTAAATTTGAGAAAATTCCTTCTCAGGCCCATCGCTCTTGTTAAAAATTGCATCACACTATGTGTAGTCTCTGGATCCGCATCCAAAAGGGCCATCTGCAAGAGGGACCAGTGCAAAGCACCATGATATTTCGCAAGAAAAGACTGCAACAATGCGTCCAGTATTATTTATTATTATTAATTATTATTATAATTATGATTTAT
Organism: Sphenodon punctatus; assembly: GCA_003113815.1. Taxonomy (NCBI): domain Eukaryota; kingdom Metazoa; phylum Chordata; class Lepidosauria; order Sphenodontia; family Sphenodontidae; genus Sphenodon; species Sphenodon punctatus. Next base: position 82,570 of record QEPC01004025.1, read on the forward strand.
TATTTATTCATTAGGGATGTGCGAACAGAACGGGGTTTGGGGGTTTGGATGTTCGGCCGTTAAGCCTGAAAACTAAGTTCCGGTTTGTGGGTTCGATCCAGTGGAGTTCAGGCCCCCATGAACGTTAAGGAAGTTTGGCCACGGCAGAGGCTTGGGGTGCTCCAGGGGGGCCCGTGAGGGCCTGGTAGGCCATTGGAGACACAGCTGCAGCAGAGACCGGGAAGGCTGGTGCTTGGCACCCTGGGTTGCCTGGGCAGGCAGACTCGGTGCTTGGCCCACGGGGTTGTCCATGGCACCATGGCTGGCCATCTGAGACCCAGTGGCAGCAGCAGAGGCTGGGAAGGTTTGGGGATTGCTGGCTGGCCTGGCACCCCTACTTGGCCGGGCATTGCAGGCTTCCAGGCATCAATGGAGCAGCAGCAGACATTGGATTGCTGGGTAGCAGAACCCATGGCAACAGTGGCAGCATCAGCAGACAGACACCTTGATGAAAACCAACTGCTCCACCAACTTGGCCCCCAGTCTCAGGTGGTGCAGCGAGCAAATGTCCCCCGCCATAGAAAACAGACATCTGCTCGCTGGGGACACTCGTTGGTGAGCAGGACAACAGACCCTTGGCCATTTTGGACAGGGCTGGCAACATATCCTTCTGAGAGCTGTGTCGCCACCATGTTCTGCCAATTCTATCAGTGCTGTAAGTGGTACAGCAGCAGTAGCCAGTTGAGGCCCAGAAGCATCAGTGCACCATGGAAGAGCTGGGGTGGGGGTAGCTGCCAGGTCCCTTGGCAGCTGAAGGACATGGAGGGCGGCATGGTTTTCAACTGAAAGCCACACGCATGTGGGGGGAAATGATTGCGCTCGATGGGCACCCCTTCTCAGTGGTCAGGGACATGGGGTTTAGGTGCCTGATTGACTTCCTGGGCCCCCAGTTTAAGTTCCCTCGCACAACACCCTGAGTCAGGCTGCCACCAATGCCTGGCAGCCTGCAACACCCAGCCAAGCAGGGGTGGCAGCCATCGAGTCCTGGCCGGATCTCTGCCGCTGCTCCGTCAATGCCTGGCAGCCTACAACACCCATCCATGATGGTAACTAAAACTAGAGAACCCAGCATAGAGCTAGCAGAACTAGAGGCCTTCCAGAACTACCCTGAGTCGACAGGTGGTGCCAGTCCTGAACCAGGCTTTAAAGGAGCGGGTGAGGGAGCAGCTGGCAGGGGCTGGGGTGCCATCATCCACTTCACCACCGACCTGTGGTCGAGTAGGAATGCGCAGCATGCCTACCTGGCAGTGATGACGCACTGGTGGCAGGATGTGGAGGCAGCATTTGGCAGTGGCAGGAGGGGTCCCTAAGCAGGGTATCGGTGGGCCCGACCTCAAGCGGACGTCATGGATGCCATGGCCCCCAAATGTCTCGGAACATCAAGACAGCCCTGATTGTCATGGTGAGGGAGTATGTCATGCCAGGCACGCCCTTCACCAAGGTATTTGTCATCATGCACAACGCGGCCAACAAATTGAGGGCACTCCATGAGGGGGGCTTCACCAGAATCCCTTCACATGCTGGTCAGGGACCTCTGGGCTTGGGGGAAAAGGGGATTGGGGCAGGCACCCTTAGCTCCCTGATTGAGTGGTGGAGGAAGCTGGCCAGTTTCTTTAACTGGAGCATGAAGGACAGTGAACTCATCAGGGCAAAGTAAGCTGAGCAAGGCTCCCCAGTGCACCAGCTGGTGCAGGTTGTGTCCACCCGGTGGAATTCATCCACGTTCCTGATGCTCGAGTGGCTTCTTGTGCAGAAATCTGCCTTGCATTAGGTTCAACTGGTGATGGACAGTGGGGCACCTCCAGGGTACAATGGGGTGGAATGGGAGATCCTCGCTCACACTGTATTTGTTCTGAGACTGTTCCTTGCCTTGACAGAGACCATCAGCTCCTCCACGGCCACCATCAGCCAGGTGACCCCTCTGGTGCAGAGTCTCCCCAGGAGACTGGAGGAAATTCTCCAATGGCAGGATTGTGGCCCTCAGGGCAAGAAGATGGTAGCTGAGTCAGTTCAGCAGCTGAAGGCAGGGAAGCAACGACCTCTAAGTGGGGCTGCCCTTGTTCCTGGTTCTGAGGCTGCAGCTAGTGCAGAATGCGGCCGCCCGGCTCCTTTTGGGCATGGGCCGTTGGGAACACATAACACCTGTGCTCCAGACTCTGCACTGGCTGCCGATAGCGAGCCGAGTCAGGTTCAAGGCTTTGGTGTTGATCTATAACGCCCTTCACAGTCTGGGCCCCTCATACCTCAGGGACCACCTCGCCCTCTGCGCCCCAAAGCGGCTCCTTCAGTCTGCCAGGGGTGCCTTCCTGGAGGTCCCCTCTGTTAGGCAGGGGGGCCACAATGGAGAGGGCATTCTTGGTGGTCGAGCCGCGCCTTTTGAATTCCCTCCTGGAGGAAGCTTGCCTGGACCCAAGCCTGTTAACATTCCAGGAAATTTGCAAAACCTGGCTGTTTGCCCAGGTCTTTAGGGAGGGGGGGAGGATTTTTTTAATCCCCCTCCATCCTTACTTATTGTAATAATTAATTTATATGTTCCATTGCCCTGTTTTAATTGTTGCAATTTTACAAATGTTTTAAAATGTTTTATATTTGTATTTATTTATTTTTAAGAGTGTTAGCCACCCTGAGCTGTTTCAGGAGGGGTGGGGTAAAAATGTGATCAAATAAATAAATAAATAAATGAGCTACTGTGAATATGTGTTGACAGACAACCATGCTGGACCCCAGGGTCAAGGGCAGCGTGGCATGCCATACACCGCTCTATGGCCACTGGAAGGGTGAGCTTGTGAAGAGGGTCCAGAAGGCAGAGAGGGATGACTGTGGAGTGTGTGCAGCATCAGAATGCCATTGGGGATGGTGGGAGTGGGAGCAGGTAGCCCTTTCAGCTGGTGGGGTCTATCCCTGCTGCCAGCCTTAGAAGTAGAAGCACCGGCAGCAGGCTGAGCAGCAGCAGCACCCCAATTGCTTCTGGATGATGTGGATGGACAGGCCTCCCTGCCCAGAACATAGGACCCAGAACCCTGATGCTGAGTCTTGGGGATGGAATGGCAGCTTCTCAATGAAGTGGAATGACAGCCCTCCCTGCCGGTAACGTAGGCCCCAGAACCCAGACGGTGAGTACTGGGGCTGGAGTGGCTGTTACTTGATCTGGTGGAATGACAGCTCTCTGTGATCGGAATGTTGGCCTCAGAACCCTGATGGTGGGTCCTGCAACTAGAGTGGCAGCTTCTGGATGACGTGGATGGACAGCCCCCTGTGCCTGCAATGTGGGCCCCAGAATCCTGATGGTGGGTCCTGGGGCTCAAGTGGAAGCTTCTGGATGATGTGGATGGACAATCCTCCATGCCTGGAATGTAGGTCACAGAACCCTGATAGTGGGTCCTGGGGCTGGAGTGGTTGTTACTTGATGAAGTGGAATGACGGCTCTATGTGAACAGAATGACGGTCCCAGAACCCTAATGGTGGGTCCTGAGACTAGAGTGGCAGCTTCTGGATGATGTGGATGGACAGGCCTCCCTGCCTGAAATGTAGGCCCTAGAGCCCTGATGGTGGGTCCTGGGGCTAGAGTGGCTGCCTCTTTAGGCGGTGGAATGACAGCTCCCCATGAAAAGAATGACGGTCCCAGAACCCTGATGGTGGGTCCTGGGACTAGATTGGCAGCTTCTGGATGATGTTGATGGACAGTCCTCCCTGCCTGGAATGTAGGCCCTAGAACCCTGATGGTGGGTTCTGGTGCTGGAGTGGCTGATACTTGATGCGGTGGAATGAAAGATCTCTGTGAGTGGAATTACGGCCCCAGAACCCTGATGGTAGGTCCTGGGACAGGAGTGGAAGCTTCTGGATGATGTGGATGAACAGCCCTCCCTTCCAGGAATGTAGGCCCCAGAACCCTGATGGTGGGTCCTGGGGCTGGAGTGGCTGGCTGCCTCCAAAGTCAGAATCGCTGTCTATGTCGAACAGGAGCAGAGCCAGCTCTCCCTGGGCCATGCTGTAAGCGAATAAGGACCCTCCACGTGGGTCGGTGGAATGATGGCCCCAGAACCCTGATGGTGGGTGGGTCTTGGGACAGGAGTGGCAGCTTGTCGATGCTGTGGATGGAAAGCCCCCCATGCCTGGAACGTAGGCTCCAGAACCCTGAGGGTGGGTCCTGGGGCTGGAGTGGCTGGCTGCCTCTGAAGTCATATTCACTGTCTGTGTCCAATAGAATCAGAGTCAGCTCTCCGTGGGCCATGCTGTAAGCGAATAAGGACCCTCCACATCAGTCAGTGGAATGATGGGCCCAGAACCCTGATGGTGGGTACTGGAACAGGAGTGGTAGCTTCTCGATGATGTGGATGGACAGACCCCCATGCCTCGAACGTAGGCCCCAGGACCCTGAGGGTGGGTCCTGGGGCTGGAGTAGCTGTCTGTTTCTTGATGCGGTGGAATTACAGTTCCCAGTGAATGGAATGACGGCCCCAGAACCCTGATGGTGGGTCCTGGACCTGGAGAGGCCGGCCCCCCTGCTCGGCTGGGTGTTGCAGGCTGGTTGGCATGGGTGGACCAGCAGCAGAGGCCCAGTCAAGGCTCGGTGGCTGACACCCCTGCTTGGCCAGGCATTTCAGACTTGCATCCTACTCTCAGGATCTCAACAAACTATTCTACCAATTGGTCAAGCCTTGCCCGGTGGTGAATCACGTGGCCACCCAGTAGCAGACTTTGGATTGCTGGAACACAATATCCATGGCACAGATAGAAGAGTCGGCATTGGCAGCAGCAGCAGACATTTGATTGACCGGGCACAGAACCCATGGCACAGACAGCAGAGGCAGCATTGGCAGCAGCAGAAGACATTAGATTGATGGAGCATAGAACCCGTGGCACAGACAACAGAGGCGGCATTGGCAGAAGCAGTGGATATTGGATTTCCAGGGCACAGAGCTCATGGCACAGACAGCAGAGGCGGCATTGGCAGCAGCAGCAGACTTTGCATTGACTGGGCACAGAACCCATGGAACAGCAGAGATGGCAGCAGCAGTATTTGCCTGTGCGCAGCACCCATGGAGGATGGTAGGATTTGCAAGGGAAGAGCTCCCATACAGCAGCAGATGGCAGCAGCAGGATTTCATGGGCACATTTGGATTTGCCAGGGCATAGTATCCATGTACGAGTAGACAGCAGCAGCGGGATTACCAGGCCAGTGGGGCACATCACTCAGGGTTGCCAGGGCAGGCAGACAGGCACATTGGCATGAGATGGAGGCAGGATGGGGCAGGGCTTCAGCTTTGTCCACAGGGCAGGCAGACAGGCAGCATGACAAGAGCATGGGAAGTCAGACTGAGGCAGGCTTTGATCTAGGCCACCTGAGCAGGCGAGCAGGCAGGCAGACAGGCAGCGTGGCATGAGAAGAAGGCAGGCATACTAAGGCAGGCTTTGATCTAGGCTACCTGGGTGGGCAGACAGGCAGCGTGGCATGAGAAGAAGGCAGGCAGACTGAGGCAAGGCTCCAGCTTGGCAACCTGGGTGGGCAGACAGGCAGCATGGCATGAGCAGAAGGCAGGCAGACTGATGCATGCTTTGAGCTTGGCAACCTGGGTGGGTGGGTGGGCAGACAGGCAGCGTGGCAAGAAAGGCAGTAGAGAAGGCAGGCTGGGACCTTGGCAGGGCACTCAGATAGGCTGGAAAAGACTGTGCAGCACACGAGAGATGGAGCCAGTCACATAGGCTGGTCAAGATCGTCTAGCAAGAAGCCAGAAGCAGGCTTACAGCTTCACAATGCCACCCTGCATCATGATGTCAGTCAGATAGGCCGGTCGAGGCTGTCTAGTCAGAGAGAGAGGGGGGCAGGGTGGGTGCCGGGCATTGGGAGTGAGGATCAGCACCTCAGCACAGCAGCAGCAGCAGCCCAAATCGAGGAGGAGCCCCATCCCAAGACTACTCCTGGCATGGGATGGCGTGTGCCACTGCACCATCAATCCATGTCCAGGGGCAGCTCAGGGAATCCCAGCAGTGGAAGTTTGATCTTTATAAAAAGCATCCAACTTGGCTCCCAGTCTCAGGTGGTGCGTTGAGCAAATGTTGCCCTCCATGGAGAATACCCACTTGCCATCATACTCCCTCAGTTAACTCTTTCTGGGCACCACCTCCACCACTGCCCTCAGCCATGCTGCTTGACCTGCTGTGCAAGAGGCCATGCTCCCAGAGTGGCCTGCACATAGGAGCTGCTGCTGCTGGCAATAGGGGTGCTGCTGCTTCTCAGCTGGCTGCTGGTGCTGCTACCGCTACGGCTGGGGGCAGGGATAGACCCAGCCAGATGAAAGGGGTGGCTGCTCCCACTTCCACCATCCCCAGGGACATCCTGCTGCTGCTGCTGCTGCTGCTGCTGCTGCCACGCACTCTCTAGAGCCCACTCTGCCTGCTGGACCCTCTCCACCAGTTCACCCTTCCAGTGGCCATAGAGTGGTGTATGGCGTAGGCATGGGCGAACAGATCGCGGTTCATGTTCGGCCGCGATCGGTTCGTGTGTTCGCGTTCGGCCGCTCGGTTCGGCCGCGTTCGGTTCATGTGTTCGTGTTTGGTCGTACCTCGCGTTCGTGTTCGCCCGTTCGGTTCGGCCGTTCGTGTGTCGGCTGTTCGTGTTCGGTTGTTCGGGCAGGTCGTACGTTCATGTTCGGCCGTTCGGTTCGTTCGCCATTGGGTTGTGCGTTCGTGTTCGGTCGTTCGGTGTTTAGGTGGTTCGCGCGTTCGCGTTCGGCCGTTCGGCCCAAAAAAACAATGTTTTTTAATATATAATTTTTTTAAAAAATTTTATTGAATTTTTTTATCAAATATTTATATCTCTATATCTACACTAATAACTAACTAACTACCTAACTAATAAATGTATTCTAAATGCTATGAATAACTCCAACAAACCCTAAAGCTGAATCACAGAAAACAGTAAACTCTATCTGTAAACCTTAAACTAAACTACTCCTACTATGTCAAAACAAAAATGTATCGACCTAATCCTATCTATCTACCTATGAATATATGGGATGGGGGTTGGGGGGCAATCACAAACAAGACAAGGAGGGGTACAAAACTGAAATGAAACCTAAATCAATCTATAAATTAATAATATACTACTACTCTAATGAATCAAAAAAACAGGGGAAGGGAATGGGGAGGGAATATTCAATGGAGGGGGGAGGGAAGGAGGAAGATTGAAGATTGAACACAGGGAGGGATAAAAACAAAAAATAACAACTAAATCTATCAAAGCTAATGTAAATAAATGAGAATATGGGGGTAGATGGGTTGGATGGGTGAAATAGGAGGAGGATGGCAATGGATTGGGGAGCTGGAAAATGCTGGGTGAGGGAGCCTTCTGAAACGCCTGCTGCTCAGGAACAGTGACTAGCTCAGAAGGTATTGGGAAGGGGGGAGGCAGACAGTTTTGTTTCTTGCTGCGCCCGCCTCAAATCAGCCCCATTGGCTCCGTGCAGCCTAGCCCGTGGCCAATCATAGACTGCCAAGCCAGTGGTCTGAGGCGAAAAGAGATGGTGATTCATCAGGCTGGCTGCTACTCCAAGCCACTCTCCACCCTCCACCCCTGGTGCCTGGAAGTCTGCTCCTAGCTGAGTCAAATGACTTCCCCCTCCCTGCTACATTTGGCCTTCCAGTGACCTGACAGAAGACCATGTTTTAGCCACCCGAACACAACCGAACGCGATTCGAATTGAACAAACTGTTCGGCCATTTCGTAGTTCGGTGTTCGGTTCCGTTCGGTGTGTTCGCCATTTTCGTCGTTCGGTGTTCGGTTCCGTTCGGTGTGTTCGCTATTTCGGTGTTCGGTCCATTCGGTGCATTCGTGTTCGTGTTCGGTTGTCCGAACAGGCCGAGTTCGGGCCGAACACCGAACTACCGAACCGCGTTCGCCCGGCCATCCCTAGTATGGTGTGCCACACTGCCCTTGACCCTAGGGTCTAGCATGGTTGCCCACATGTACTCTTCCCACTGCAGACTCGTCAAACCGCGCCTTCAGCCCTGCCTTCAGCTGATGCACCAGGTCAACCACCTCATCTGCCAGCTTCCTGCCCTCAGGGGCACAATCCCACCCCTGGAAAATTTTCTCCAGCCTCCTGAGGAGACTCTGCACCAGAGGGGTCACCTAGCTGATGGTGGCTGTGGAGGAGCTGATGGTCTCCGTCACGGTGAGGAACAGTCTCAAAACAAAGACCGTGTGTGCCAGGATCTCCCATTCTGCCCCATTGTACCCTGGAAGTGCCTTGCTGTCCATCACCAGTTGAACCTGATGCAAGGCAGCTTTCTGCTCGAGAAGCCACTCGAGCATGAGGAGGGTCAAATTCCACCGGGTGGACCCATCCTGCACCAGCTGGTGCACTGGGGTGCCTTGCTCGGCTTGCTTTGTCTGGAGGAGGTCGCTGCCCTTCACGCTCCAGTTAAAGAAATCGACCAGCTTCCTCCCCCACTCGATCAGGGAGCTAAGGGTGCCTGCCCCAATTCCCTTCTCCCCAAAGCCCAGAGCATCCCTGACCACCAGGTGAAGGGTGTGTGCGGCACAAGGGATGCTGGTGAAGCCCACCTTCCAGACTGCCCTCAAGATGTTGGCCCCGTTATTGGTCACCACACAACCCATGGCGATCAGGGCTGTCTCTATGTTCCGAGACATGCGGGAGCCATCCATTAGTTCCTCTTGAAGCAGGGCCCACCTATACCCTGCTTCAGGGCCCATCCTGCCACTGCCAAATGCTGCCACTGGGTTCTGCCACCAGTGCGCCATCACTGCCAGGTAGGCATGCTGAGCGTACTTGCTTGATCACAGGTCTGTGGTGAAGTGGACGGTGGCACCCACAGCCCCTGCCAGCTGCTCCCTCTCCCGCTCCTTTAAAGCCTGGTACAAGGCTGGCATCACCTGCTCACTCAGGGTGGCGCAATGGCAGCTTAAACTGGGGGACCAGGAAGCCAATCAGGTGCCTGAACCCCATGTCCCCGAGCACTGAGAAGGGCTGCCCATCCAGGGTGATAATTTCCCCCAATGAATTTGGCAGCTGCCCCCATGCCAGCTCCTCCATGGTTGACTGATCCTGCTTCTGCTGCTGCCGCTGCTGCTCCTCCTGCTGTTAGAGGCAGCTATTAGTGTTTGAGAAAGATGCTTGCCCACTGATGGAGGTGTACGACTGGCCGCTGCAGTTAGGAACTCACTGGCGTCAACTGCCCCTGCTTGTCCGCTTAGCAGCACAGCGCTGTGGCATCCCTTGAGGTGCCTCGCCATGGCAGTTGTGCCAAGGTTTTTGAGCACCTGCCCACGCTTCACCACCTTCTGGCACAAGCTGCACTGCACCTCCCTGGGATCATCCTCCCACACCAACTGAAAATGTGTCCAGACGGAGGATTTTTTGCCCCCTCCTACCTTCTGGCCCACTCCGGATGATGCATAACTGCCAGCGCTGCTGGGAGGGGCAGAAGATCGTGGTGACACAGCTCTTGGAGGGACAGCCATCGCCTCAGCTCCAGATATCTCCTCCATGGGACTAGTGTCTGCCTTGCTGTCCCCAATCACAGTGATATTCGGTGAAGGGGAGTACTGGGACCCTGAGGCTGATGGACTGCCCACCATGCTGCTGCCACTTTCCCTGTGCCCTCTATAGCTGCTGCTGCTGCTGCTCTCCCTGCTACCATTGCCGAGGGATCACACCCTGCCTCTAGCAGCTGGGGTGGGATTCACCAGCCCTGCAGTGCTGGGGGTCATCTCAATAATGGGGGACGATGGTGACCAATGGTGAACTTTGGATCCTGCCCCTGAAACACCTGCACCTACTCCTGCAGTCACAGCAGAGACATCCACAACCTCCATGGACTCTATCAGTGTCCTGCATGGCAGTGGAGAATGCTGTCAGGAGGCAATGCTGAACCACCCCCCTAGTGCCACTGCTGGGAGCCTTGGAAGCCTGATGGCCAAAATCAGGCCTGTGGAGTTTGGAGCGTGTTGATGGGCTCGGGCTGCTGCCTGCTGCCACTCCGCTGGCACGTCCCCTACCAAATCTGCCACATGCCCCATTGCCCACCTTACGGGCAGCAGACGAGCCTCTCCTGCTTCCCTTCTCCATGTCTTCCAACATGGAGAAGGGAATTTATTTATTTTTTTCAAATTTGTAATCTCATATATATATATATATATATATATATATATAAATATATATATATATATATATATATATATATATATATATATATATATATATATATA
>QEPC01004025.1:100028-162170 GCA_003113815.1 Sphenodon punctatus
GATCTCCAGGAGAGAATCTTCCACAGCAAGATGCATTGCTCCTTATGCGAACATCAGTTGAACATGTGTCAGTGGGTCCTAAGAGATAGCCAAGCACCATTCTGTCAGAGATGGCTGAGATTTACTTGCTTGGAAAGATCCCAAGTGATCTCCAGGAGAGAATCTTCCACAGCAAGATGCGTTGCTCCTTATGCGAACATCAGTTGAACGTGTGTCAGTGGGTCCTAAGAGATAGCCAAGCACCATTGGATTGCTCAGGCACAGAACCCATGGCACAGAGAGCAGCAGCAGCATTGGAAGCAGCATCAGTCATTGGATTACTCAGGCACAGAATCCATGGCACAGAGAGCAGAGGCAGTGTTGGAAGCAGCAGCAGACGCTGGATTGCTCAGGTACAGAACCCATGGCACAGAGAGCAGAGGCAGCGTTGGAAGCAGCAGCAGACATTGGATTGCTTAGGCACTGAACCCATGGCATAGAGAGCAGAGGCAGCGTTGGAAGCAGCAGAAGAAATTGGATTGCTCAGGCACAGAACCCATGGCAGAGAGCAGAGGCAGCGTTCGAAGCAGCATCAGACATTGGATTGCTCAGGCACATAACCCATGGTACAGAGAGCAGAGGCAGCATTGGAAGCAGCAGCAGACATTGGATTGCCAGGGCATAGAACCCATGGCACAGACAGCAGAGGCAGCATTGGCAGTAGCAGCAGCAGACCTATGATTAACCGGGCACAGAACCAATGGAACAACAGAGACAGCAGCAGCAGGATTTGCCTTTAAACAGCACCCATGGAGCCAGGATGGTTGGATTTGCAAGTGAATAGCTCCCATACAGCATCAGACATCAGCAGCAAGATTGCGTGGGCACATTTGGATTGGCCAGGGCAGAACACCCATGGACCAGCAGACAGCAGCAGCGGGATTACCAGACCAGTGATGCACATCACCCAGGGTTGCCATGGTAGGCAGACAGGCAGCATGGCATGAGCAGAAGACAGGCAGACTGAGGCAGGCTTTGATCTAAACCACCTGGGCAGGTGGGCAGGCAGCGTGGCATGAGCAGAAGGCAGGCAGACTGAGGCAGGCTTTTATCTAGATCACCTGGGCAGGCAGGCAGGTGGGCGGGCAGGCAGCGTGGCATGAGCAGAAGGCAGGCAGACTGAGGCAGGCTTTAATCTAGACCACTTGGGCAGGCAGGCAGGCAGGTGGGAAGTATGGAATGAGAAGAAGGCAGGCAGACTGAGGCAGGGTTCAAGCTTTGCAACCAGGTCGGGTGGGCAGGCAGGCAGGCTGATAGTGTTGCGGGACGATCACCTGCAACACTATGGCATTGCCTGGGTTGGCCCTGGCTGAGAGTGGGGCTGCAGCAGCCATCCACTGAGCAGACAAATGACAGCCCTTTCTCCTGTTGCTAGGGATGGGCGAACAGATTGCGGTTCGGGTGCGGCCGTTCGGTTCGACTGCGTTCAGTTCGTCCATTCGGTTTGGCAGTTCGGTTTGGATGCGTTCGGTTCGTCCGTTCAGCTAGTTCGCAGAGTTCGGGTTCGGCTGTTTGGTTCGGTCATCCGAACAGGCCGTTCGGCTAGGCCGTTCGGTTCGCCATTCGGCCATTCAGGAAATATGGTTATGGGTGGTTTTTTGGTTTTTATATGGTTTTTTGGTTTTTTATTGGGTTTTATATGGTTTTATTTTGTTTTTAATTTGTTTTTTTTGTTTTTAAATGGGGTTTTTTAATTTATTTTTTTAAGCTAATATTAAATCTATCTATCTACACTAAATTTAACTGCTATTAACTATTCTAAATGCTATGAACTAAATGGATTATCTAATAAGTACGCAGACCTACTCCTATAAACACTAAAGCTAAATCATTAACACTATCTCTATCACTAAGCTAACTCCTACAACTCTCTACTCTCTCTCTCTCTCTCTCTCTCTCTCTCTCTCTATCTATCTATCTATCTATCCCCCATCCCATATCCATCCATATATATATATATATATACACACACACACACATATATCTCTCTCCATATATGCCACAGTCTATCCTATTCTCAAAAAGTCCACTCTTGACCCCTCTGACCCTTCTAGCTATCGTCCTGTCTCACTCCTTCCTTTTGCTTCTAAGCTGCTTAAACGTGTTGTCTACTCCCGCTGCCTTGACTTCCTATCCTCCAACTCCTCCCTTGACCCCCTCCAATCTGGCTTCCGCCCCCTTCATTCTACTGAAACTGCTCTCGCTAAGATCACCAACGATCTTCTGGTGGCTAAATCTAAACGTCTCTATTCCATTCTTGTCCTCCTTGATCTCTCTGCTGCCTTCGATACTGTTGACCACTCACTCTTGCTGGATTCCCTTCACTCCCTTGGCTTTTGTGGCTCTGTCCATAACTGGTTCTCCTCCTACCTCTCTGACCGCTCCTTTAATGTGTCTCTCTCCAACTCCGCCTCCTCCTCCTTCCCCCTCTCAGTTGGTGTTCCTCAAGGCTCTGTTCTTGGCCCTCTCCTCTTCTCGATCTATACCTCATCCTTAGGCAAACTCATTGCCTCCCATGGCTTCCAATACCACCTCTATGCTGATGACACTCAACTCTATCTCTCTACTCCCTCTCTCTCTCCCTCTGTTCAAGCTCGTCTCATCAACTGTCTCTCTGACATCTCTACCTGGATGTCTCAACGTCAACTCAAACTCAACATGGCTAAAACTGAACTCCTTATCTTCCCCCCTCATCCTTCCTCTCCTTCCTCACTGTCAATAACTATTGATGGAGTCACCATCCTGCCTGTCCCCCAAGCCCGTAGCCTAGGCTTCATCTTTGACTCACCCCTTTCTTTTAAACCCTACATTGACTCTGTTGCTAAATCCTGTCGCTTCTCCCTCCATAACATTGCTAAGATTCGCCCTTTTCTCTCTGTCTCGTCTGCCAAAACTCTTGTTCATGCTCTGGTCATCTCTCGCCTCGATTACTGTAACCTCCTTCTCACTGGCCTTCCCCGGTCTCACCTTTCTCCCCTCATCTCTGTCCAAAACTCTGCTGCCAGGGTCATCTACCTCGCCAGTCGCTTCGACCATGTGCAGCCCCTCCTCTCTTCGCTTCACTGGCTTCCCCTTCCTGAACGAATCCTGCACAAGCTCCTAGTCTTCACCTATAAAGCTCTTCACAACCTTGCTCCCCCCTACCTCTCTGCACTTATCGCCCTCCATACTCCAGCCCGTGCACTTCGCTCCTCCTCTGTCCCTTCTCTCACCCTTCCACGCCTTCCCTGCTCCCCTAAGCGCCTTCGTCCCTTCTCACTTGCTGCCCCCCATGCCTGGAACTCCCTCCCTGTCCACATCCGCCTTGCCCCCTCCCTTCATACCTTCAAATCTCTCCTTAAAACTCACCTCTTTCGCTCTGCTCTGTCTGACTCTTTATCCTGCTGAGCCACTATTCCTATACCTACGATCGGTTTACCCTTATCCTTGCAACATGGACCTGCCTGCTGTCATTCTCATCGTAACCAAGCCAAGTACGTGCACTTGAGACCTCGCATCTTCATGAATGTTAGACCCCTTGTCTCTCCCTCTGTTCCCCTTCCTAAGTCTCTCCCCCAGCTCCTGTCTCTCAGATTGTAAGCCCTAGGGGCAGGGACCGTGTCTATTTTATTTCTTTGTAAAGTGCCAGGTACACTGCTGGTGCTATATAAATGTTTGTTAATAATAATAATAATAATAATATATCCATATATATGGATATATATATGGATATATATACATCCCATATATATGGGATGGGGGGGAATCACAAACAGAAGAGGAGTCTGTAGTGAAATACATACATTACATTCTCAATGAGTCTGTACAGTGCATAACACAAGGTTTCAGTTTATGGTTTTAAGTTTCATTTCATTACAAAACTGAAATGAAACTTAAAGCAATCTAAAAATCCTACTCAACGCCTACTGTTCAGGAACAGTGACTCTCTCAGAAGGTGTTAGGAAGGGGAGAGGCAGATAGTTAGTTTCATTTCTTGCAAGCCTCTCCACCCCTGGTGCCTGGAAGTCTGCTCCTCAGTTTCTGACACCTCCCTGTCATGTTTGACCTTCCAGTGAACCTTTTTTTGCCACCCGAACTCATCCGAACGCGATCCGAACTGACCAAACTGTTCGGCCATTTCACCGTTCAGTGTTTGGTTTTTTCGGTATGTTCACGTTCGGGTTCGGGTTCGAGTTCGGTCATCCGAACAGGCCGAGTTCAGGCCGAACTCCGAACTGCCGAACCGCGTTCGCCCATCCCTACCTGTTGCTGCCCCAGGGTTGGACTGCCTGCTTTGCTGGCAGTGTTCTGTGATGTTCCAGAGCACTGGCAGTGGGGTAGCTCCAAAGCAGGGAAAGCCTGCCTTACCTCTGCTTCACCTGCACATCTGGAGGGCCGTCTTTATATGGATGGCCCACCCAGGGGTGAGGCAGGGCAGAGGCAGGACAGGTGTCCATGTGAAAACATTTATTGTGGAGACTTCCACCGTATCAGTCACACAACACTCTGTTAGAGTGGATAGTGGCACAAACTCACATTCTAAATGTTGTGTGAAATCCATACAACTTCCTGCACTCCTTGGTGATCTCATTTTCTATGCCACTCAGTGCAAAAGCTTTGCTTGCAAGGATCTGACCCTATCAAGTAGCAATGATTCAGTGTGATTCAATTAATGGCTGAGATCCCAAACCTCCTGTGCAGGTCCTGTGCAGATCTCATGTGGCTTGCACGTGGCACAATGTTCCTGCAATGGGCATGTGTACAGGTTGCACACATGTACATACATGTGGGTACCATTCATCCCACATGGAGCATGGAATCTGTCCCATCATGGAGCAAACTTCAATCTTTGATACATCATTTCCTGTTTGTCACTTCCTGCATTCACAGAGCCATGACCAGAGGATCTTCCATTCCATCCTACTTTCATAACATTGCATTTAGGGATATCGAAAGAGCATTCGTCCATACTCTTTGCATTGTGGAAAATACTAGGCTGAAATGTGAATCAATTTTTTCTCGCAAAAATTTCATGAGAATCAAGAATCATTACCAAGATATCAGGACAATGCCAGTAATGGTTCGAAATCTCAATCGAGAATTTTCCTCAATTTACTATTTACCGTAATTTAACATTCACCATTTATCATAATGTACTTTTTATGGAGATTTACCGTTTACTGTATACTGATTTTCTATGTACCACTTACTGTGTGCAAAATAAGTGCACTGCTACCTTTTTGGAAAAGGGCAGCCATTTTCCAGATGCACATTTCCAGGATGAACGTGATACACAGTAAGCAGTACAAAGTAAATCAGTATATGGTATACAGTAAATCACGGTAAATGGTAAAAGGTAAACTGAGAAAAAAATCTTGATTGAGAATGTGTCGAGAACCAGGGGTTTTCTTGATTATCAATTCTCACTAAAAATGAATCGAGAACTGTGATTCTCAGCAACAATTGAGAAAAACTGAGATCTAATTTCAGTCCTGGAAAATAGAATGGGGAACTGGGGAAAGGGAGAGACCACTAGAATGCAGGGGAATCAACCATTGTGTGAATGCAGTTATGGGACAAGAGAAAGAGAGATTAAGAAGCACATGGTGAGTTTGCAAAGGGGAAGACGGTGTTGCATGAATAAGGCCTGTTAGCAGGGCCTTGAGGGAAACGTGTAGGGCTGAAAGGGGAAGCCACCATGGTAGCTGTTTCTGTTGGAAAGAGCTCTTCTGCAATGAGCAGCACAGTGCGATAGAGACATTAATTCCACTCCTTTTGCCTGTGATCTTTCACAATTTCCACCAGCACTTTCCAATATGTGAACATGGTACGAAAGTAGCAGAACAATGTTTCTTCCAACACTTTCTGAGATTATTCTGACACTCTCTGACAATTCCGATGTCGCAAAGCAAAGGGCGCCAAATTGGCAAAATGCCAGCGGATAAGCTGCAGAAAGTCACAGAAAATTCCGAAATGGCATAATGAAATATCGGGGCAGAAAAAGGAATTCCACTTCAGTCCTAGAAATGTGCTTATGCAAATCATGGAGTCAGAGTGGAATCCCACCCCCCACAGGATAATTCCCCATGGAATTTACCTTGCTGGGTGACATCATAGCACACTTGCCTCTGATTGGCTTGCACATGGTGACTGATGGGTGACATCACCACAAATGAACAAATGGGAGGCTTGCTGACTGTGATGTCAACCGGCAACCCTCTCCCCAACCTGGCCTGCTCAGTAACTCCTAGCAGGCTGGGTTGAGGAGGGGTAGAGTAACAGCAGCAGTTTTGTCTCCTGCTGCTGCCATCGCGTGCTCGGCAAGCAGACTGGGCAGAGCAGAGGGAGGCAACCCCATCCCCTCCAACGCAACCCATCCCGTCCCACTCAGCAGGAACCCTGAATGCAGGATCAGCAACAGGCTGCCAAATGCTGCTGCTACCCTGGGCGGCTACCTGCTGGTTGGGCCAGGGGGAATTGGGAATAAGAGGGCAGAGGAGGAGGGAATCCCCAGAATGGGCAGCGGGAGAAGGAGGGAGGGGGAATGGAGGGATTCACCTTTCCAGGATTTTGCTGCTGCTGGACAGGCCGGGTGAGTTAGAGATCTGAGGTGGAGGGGATCTCAGTGGAGGAGGGGGAGGGGATCCCCAGAATGGACAGAGGAGGTTTAGGTAGGGGGATGGAAGGACTCACCCTGGCCTGTCCAGCAACAGGGAAACCCCAGTGTAGCTGTCAGGATTTCCCTGCTGTTAGACAGGTTGGGGTGAGATGAGTATCCAGAGGGAAGGAAGGGGAAAGGGATCCTGGAGGGGTGGTGGAATCCCCAGAACAGGTGGGTGGAGGAGGAGGAGGAGGATCGATGTACTTAGTGCAGGCCATCCAGGTGAACCACGACACAGTGGTACAGCTGCTGCAGTGGGATTTCCCTGCTGCTGGGTGGCATGGTGAGCTGACCTTGGGCCTGGGTCAAAAGGTGTGTGCGTGTGGGGGGGGGGGGGGCTTCAGAATTGGCCCATGTCACAGAGTCCCATGGATTTTTAATTTTATCTTTCCATGGGAAAATCAAGGACATGCCTATGAGAATATGCAGTATATATTATGCAGAAAAGAAGTAGCTGGATACAGAGTTCACAACAATAGCTCTGGCTTTTCAGAAACATATGTTGTAGTAGTGCAATGTTAACACAATTCTGCTAAGTGAACTTAATGAAACTACAGTTCTCAGCTATAGCACATGCACTTAAGTACATGCTGAATCAGGTCCATGGTGCTCAGCACCTTGTAAAACGATGTCCAGAATTAGTAAGAAAGCAAATACATTTTATTTTTAATTGTGGGACCGAGGCCACATGTCTCAACATCAGAAAGCCACCCCCTGACCATAATGTACAAAACTCAACACCCTAAAAGATACTTCAAAGCTTCCATTGCAACAGGAGTCCACCTCAAAGTCTTACTAGTCTAACAAAATATTAGATTTTCATTAGTTCCAGTGTTCGTGAAGCAAAATGGAAAGATTTATAGGAAGCACTGTAAAGGCAGAGAGTTTACAAAGCAAATGGATGAACTGACAGATTGCAGTTCCTGAAAATAAGTAAGGGTTATATGGGACATACCATATTAAATAAACATTTTCTTTACTATGTGTGGCAAGGGGAAAGTTGTGTATCTCTTATTTATACTGGTATGAAGAATGTTCATTCAGAGTAAGCCATAACCAAAGCTTAAGCTAGGATTTAAATTTAGTCAGGTGTTCAAATCCCTTGGAGAGTTTGAGGTCTGAACTGTTATTTGTAGCTATTTATATTGCTTCCGCCTCCATGGCACTGAATTTCTCCCAGTCTTTAAATGTATTAATCCTCACAACACTCCTCATAAGCTACAGTAGTGTCAGCATTACTACTATTCTACAGGCGTGGAACTAGGATACAAAGACACTATATGAGTTGTCCAATGTCATACAGCAGGACTGCACTTCTCAGAAGTAACCAAAACAGAGATGGGATGCTGGACTGATGGACTTTGCTTTTGTTAAATTGTCAGCCAAAGGGTAAAATTTTGCCAGCAACAGCGCTGTTAAACAGTAAACACGAATCAGATTAACTATCTTAATGGGTGTTTTCAGACGGACTTGGGGCTGGCGACCCCCGGTGCTACTTTGGGGATGCACCCATGCATTTGTTTGCCCACTCCCAGCCCTGCCTGGGTCTGGATCAGATGGATCCAGTGGATTCCTCAGCCTGTAGTCCTCCCATGCAGCGCCCCCCCACCATAGAATTGCAACCTAGACCATCTGCAATGCTATGGTGTTGCCCAGGGCAACGGCTAGTAATGCAGCACCAGCGTACCTGCACATCAGATGGACCACTGCTCCACTTCGGGCCGGTGCCCCAGGTTTGGCTGTCCTGCTCCACTGGTGACACTCCAGGATGTTCCTGAGCCCCATTGGTGGGGCTTCATAGGAGCAGGCACAGCCTTCTCCATACCTACTCTGCCTGCACATGTGTCAGGATGCCTTTAGGTGGACAGGGCACCCAGGGGTGAAGCGGGGCAGTCCATCCATCTAAAATCTCCCAATGTCTATAAAGTCTGTCTGGACTCCGGTTTTAGTTCAGTTTAAGTGATGCAATCTTGTCCTAAAAGTCTGCCACTGTCAGAGTGACTATGTGCCTGGTTATAGAACTACTTTAGCATTTCATCAAAGTGAATTTTCAACGAATAATTTTCATTAGGAATGCTGCAACATTTTCAGAGATAAAAACGAACAGGAGAAAATCTGTGGGCCTCAATCCACAAACCACTTTCTCTGGAGTAGCCTAAATGAAACAGTGAGGTAATTACTCTAGAATAAGCAGCTTCTGGATCCTGGCCACAAAGATTAGAGAATAAAAGGAGAGAGGAATTTAACTTTAAAGACAAGTAGTTTTGTACAGTAAGAACCTGAATTTAGGGAACCTGGGTTTTTAGTGGGGAGCAACAATGTGGGGGTGCTGGATATGACAGCTAGTTTGTTGAAGCTTGTCTGTCTGGGCCCATTACTGCAGACACACTGTGCATGATCCTCTCCTTCTCCTGCTACAGGTATAAAGGGCTGTGTCCTGCCAGAGGTGCAGCTGCTGGTGCAGCCGCTGGCAGAGCCCGAAGGGCAGCAACAAAAGGGTGCTGGCTGTTTTATGGCTGTTTTGAGACCAGTTGTGCAGGACTGTTTGGTGTTTTGTTTGTAGCGGCCTTTGGATTGTATGTGCTGCTGGAGCTGCAAAGTCAAAGTTCAGGAGTCAAGTGTGACACTACAAGCTTTCTGGAAGAGCGAGACCTTGCAACTTTCCTTCAAATTAAAACTTACTGGATATTGCTGACCAGGAGCCATACATGCCGCTACAGACTCTGGGCAAGATCAAGGCTTGTCAGCTTTTTTCTCACTTGTCAGTCTGCATCTGGATGGGGCCAGAGAAGGAGCTCTGCAGCTGAATCAAGGTCGTGCATCAAGGGAGGATTTTGGGAGAGAGCCACCAGGTAGCGGATCTACAGGTAGGGCTACTGCCCGGATAGGACTCCCACCCTTGTGTGGTGGTTTGCATCATTTCCAGCCCAGTCTTCACTGCAAACTGCAAACTTCTGGAGGACAGACAGCAGCAGGGTGATCTCTGGTAGGACTTTCTACGACTTTGGTTGAGGCTGTTGGTGGGCAATTCAACCCCTAACCTGGAGCTTGCTCTGCAAGTTTTTGACTGACTGTTGCTTTGTCTTAGACCTTTGGGAAATTCTATTTACAGACTGGAGAGAAGCAAGTCTTCTGCTTGCTGCTTCAGGGGCTGGGGGACTTTTCCTGGGCTTGCCCTTCCTCTGGGAGTTCCAGCTGCCTGGCCTTAGGCCCAGGCCCCAGGTGACAGTAACATGGGGCATAGGGGTGGTTTGGCATGGGGGATGTATTGGTTGCCCTATGGGAAAGGGGGCAATGGGACTGGATTAGGGAGGGAAGGGTTGACCCAGTGGTGTGAGGGAGGGGTGCAACCCTTGTGAGTGTGAGAGGCATCCTCTGCTGACAGAGGAGGATGGGGGGATTGGAGGGTGGGGTTATCCCTTGGGAAGCTAGTGGGATGGCCTCCAGGGGGAGGGGAGTTAGGAGGGCAGACCGGGGGAGGGAGGGTCTGCAGCCATAGGGGTCGTGATGGGCTGGGGGAATTATGGTCCTTCTGGGAGGCGAATTAGAACAGTGAGATGGGACAGATGTTTTGTATCTGTCCAGATCAATAGTCCCTGGTCAGGTAGTGAGGTGATGGTTGATCAGAGGGCTCCTGGCCTTGGTTTGATGCTGATGAATGCAAGGTTGGTTGCCAATAAGTCAGCTACGGTCCAGGAGGTGATCCTCGACCAAGTGGATGACTTTACATGTATTATGGAGATCTGGCTGGACACTGAGTTGGGTCCTATACTGGCTGACCTTGTTTCAGCCAGGTACTCTGTTCAGCATCAGCCACAGCTGGAGGAATGGGGGGTGTAGGGTAGCCATTATTTTTAAGGAGACTTGGTCTGTGAGGAGATTTCCTATGCAACCTATCATGGGAACAGAGGGCCTCCATCTGGTGTTGGATTTGGCCAGAGACAGAGTGGGGGTACTGTTGATATACTGGGCTCCCACCTGTACAGCAGCTTCCCTGCCCACTCTGACTGAACTGGTGTCGGAGGTGGTCTTGAAGTCCCCCAGAACAAACACCGTGGGATGCTGACACCAGTTTTGAAGGGCAGAGTGTGAGTTTATGGCCGTCATGACAACCATGGGCCTGTCTCAGATAGTGGTGGACTGCACACATGTTGGAAGACATACCCTGGACATGATTTTTTGCACCAGCCTTGAGGCAGGGTATCCATTAGTGGGAGGTGTCAACAGTGCCCTTGTCATGGACAGATCATTATCTCCTCCAGGCCGGTATCCTAGTGCATGTTGGTCCCTGGGAGTGTGCAGAACCAGTTAGGCTGGCTTGCCCCCAAAGGCTTATGGAATCAGAAAGCTTCCAGATTGCCCTAGGGGATATTTCCTCTGACTTCAATGGCTGTTCACTTGATTACCTCGTGGTATTGTGGAATTCTATGCTGACGAAGACCATTGACTGTGTGGCTCCCAGGCGTCTGCTCCCCAATCGCTGACAACACAGGTCCCCGTAGTATACGGAGAAGCTGCAGTGGATGAAGCGAGAAGGGCAACAGTTAGAGCAACAGTGGCGTTACTCTTGTAATGAAGTTCACCGACTGTGACATAGAGTCTGGTTACATACCTATGCTGTGGTGGTGCGGGCAGCAAAAAAGGTTTTTTTCCCTACCCTCATTGTAGTCCTGCCCAGCTGAGCTCTTCCAGGTGGAAAGGGGGCTGGTCAGTCCAGCCTCCCTCTGCCTGGATTCAGAGTTATCGAATGCTCGCTGTGACTTGTTTGTGGACTTTTTGCTGATAAAATCGCTCAAATCCACCACAGCCTTGATGCAGCACTTTTAACAGTGGGTGAGCCAGAGGGAGTCGAAGCCCCATCTTGTCCTGTTTTGTGGGATGAATTTCCAGACGTGTCACCCTCGGATGTGGGTGGATGCTCTTGGGACTGTTCAATCCACCTATTGTGAATTAGATCCATGCCCGTCCTGGCTGGTTAAGGCTAGCTGTGAGACATTAGGGTTGTTGCTGGGCAGGATAGTCAACGCCTCCCTTAGGGAGGGGAGGGTGCCAGATTACCTCAAGAAGGCGGTGGTGCGGCCCCTGCTCAAGAAGCCATAATTGGACTTTGATGCCCTGGCCAGCTATCAGTCAGTCTCTAACCTTCCCTTTTTAGGGAAGGTTATTGAATGGGTGGTGGCTTGACATCTTCTTGAGCTGTCAAGAACTTCCTTGATCCCTCAACTTCCTTGATCCCTCGCAGTCTGGCTTCCATTCGCGTTATGGCATGGAGACTGCACTTGTGGCCTTGGTCAACGACCTCTCCCGATAGTTGGATCAGGGCCATTCGACCCTGTTGATTTTGTTAGATTTCTCGGCTGCATTTGATACTGTTGATCATGAGTTGTTGGAGACTTGGCTATGGGACCGGGCAGGGATGAGCGCGGCTGTTCTTGAATGGTTCCACTCTTTCCTGGATGGGACAACCCAGCGTGTGGTGCTGGGTGATTATTCATCTTCTCCCTGGGGCCTCATGTGTGGAGTCCCACAGGGTTTCATCTTGTCCCCTCTCTTGTTCAACGTGTATATGCAGCCTTTGGGGGAGGTTGTTAGAGAGTTTGGCGTAAGGTGTCATCAGTATGCTGATAACTATATCTCTAGTTTTCATTAGACCCAGGTCCGGCAGTCTTGGTGCTTACCCGGTGTTTGTCAGCTGTGGGGGACTGGATGAGGGTGAACCTCTTGAAGTTAAATCCTGACAAAACGTAGGTGATGGTTGTGGGGAAAGCCGGGGAAGTGATGGCACCCATCATTGATGGAGTCCATCCTCCCCTGGTATCCGAAGTCCATAGTCTGAGGGTGCTCCTAGATTCACAGCTCCACCTGAATGTTCAGGTGGCAGCTGTGCTGAAGGGTGCATTTTGCCAATTACACCTGATATGTTGGCTTAGGTCATATGTCTCAGATTTGAACCTGGCCACAATCATCCATGTTTTTATTACCTCAAGATTAGAATACTGTAATGTGCTCTATGTGGGGCTACCCTTGGTGATGGTCTGGAGACTGCAGCTGGTGCAGAATGTGGCAGTTCATCTCCTGAAGGGAATGAGCCGACATGAGCACATTAATCCAGTGCTCTGTTCTCTGCACTGGCTGCCGATAGTCTTCCGGGCCCAATTCAAGGTGTTGGTGTTGACCTTTAAAGCCCTAAATGGCCATAAGACTGCCTTAACCTCCAGATTCTGGATTGACCTTTGCGGTCAGCTGGGGGCACCCTTCCTGAGGTCCCCTGGGTTTCCCAGGTGTCGACCATGAGGAGGGCATTCTCAGCGACTGCATCATGGCTGTGGAACTCCCTCCCACTGGATGTCCACCTGACCATCTCCCCTCTTTCCATAAAAAGTGTAAGACAGGGCTGTTCCACTGGACCTTTGCCGAGGGAGATGGGATGGGTGGGTTGGGTTAGGGTGGGGTTTTATTGGGTTTTTTTTGGGGGGTGTTAATCCTGAAATGCTGATTTTAATTAATTTTATTATATGTTTTAAGATGTTGTTAGCTGCCCCAAGATGTTTGTAGCAAGAGGGGTGGCATACAAATGCTATTATAAAATAAATAAATAAATATTCCAGTTCTGAGCAGAGCTTCCCAAACTATTGATCATGACCACAAGTGAGGTCACATCCAGGCTCAGCTTTAGGCTGGGAAATATAGGGTGGTGGCCTTGGGGAGAGGGGGAAGGACTCCACAAAAAGTGGCACATGGGGGAGCAGGTCACAGGTCTTGAGATGGGCAGGAACTCTCCCTCCTCCATCCTCCTAGAAGCCGTGTTCCCAGCAGGAGCCAAAGGGACACATCAACGCAGCTGGTCTCCAGTGCCACAATCAGGGTAGGAGGGAGTGGAGCCCTTTCTCAGCAGCAGGGCACAACTGCTTCTCCTCCACCCACAAGCCTGCACTTGGAGTCTCAGAGGCAGTTCAGATTAAAGCTGAGATGAGAGCAAGTGTTCCCGTTCTGCAGGGAAATACTGATCTTTCAGGAGTGCTTCTGAGTGTTTGTCAGTACTTTGTCAGTCTCCAGTGACAAAGTACTGACAAACACTCATAAGTGCATTTCCACCACTGTTGATACCAGCATCTGCTATTTTCTATCATTTCCCAACATTTGCATCACTTAACATTTTTTCCCCATAATTTTTTTTCATTTTCTGTATTGTTCTGGGAATTTTTGGTACTTTTACAGCACTTTTATGGCAGTTTTACAAAACGTTTATAGCACTTTTCAGCACTTGCCCAGCACTTTTGTATCTCTACACACACGGCGTCAGCCATAGCGAAAAACAATAGCAAAAATGGTGGAAAAGCCGGTAAATTTTTTCATCGTGTGAATGACCTTTTTTCAACAGAAACAGCATCACAGTGATTTGTTGTTTCAGATCTAGTTCAGATCCTGCAAATTCAACCAATGAGATTATCCTCCTGGATGACTCTTTCAACTCTTATTATAACAAGGATGCTTAAATATGGAGCCTTTGGATGCACTAACTGTCAGGTTGTGTTTTTAATTGAAACAGTGCCCTGCATTTTGATGACCCACATTGGGAACTGTGCCTCACACTGCATTATAAGCAACTTTGTGCTATTAGGATGTGCATTTATAATGAGGTTGCACTGTACTTTGTATGACTTTGGGTGTTTTTAAATGGGATGAGCAGGGGTGTGTGTCCACAGTCAGTGTATGGGGTGAGTGCAGGGGTGTCATGCATGGGGGAGTGCTTCAAACGAGCATTTCCACACATGACTACCTCATCCACACAATGCCCCCCCGCCCTCCCATGGGGCACTCCAGAGTGTTCCATGCATGAACAGGGTGGGCGGTGCGTGGGTCATTGGAGTGCGCACCCCCATGCACTGAATTCACATGAGTGCTCCTCCATGTGGACAGTGGGTATCCATGCATGGGGGCTTCTCATTTAAAAACACTCTTTGTTGCTGTCTGGGGCCATGAGATTATATTTAAGTCTCAAAATAGAGTTTTGGAGGCAAAATCTTGGGAATAGCTCAGAGGCATTTTCCCCACCACCATACACTTCTCTTTACGTTGCACATTCATCCTGCCAAGCCTCTAGTAAATGGAAACTGATTTTATCTGCCAGGGTCAGGTCACTGAAATACCTGCTAAGGCAGCCCAAGATTTCTGGATCAGCCCCAGGTCCTACACCCTGTCAGTGCTAATAATAAAAAAAAATTATGATGAAGTCATGTCTAGAGGTCAAACTATAAGACACTGTGCTCATTTGGTTGACTTGAGGGGAAAAACTAATAAAATCCCCCATCCAACAAGTAGCAGTTTCATTCAAGTAGGATCTTCTGGAATAGAAGGAGATGTCTGTGGTATTTCTAACTGGCCAGAACCCCATCAGCAAAAAAGCCCAAGGAATAGAAAACTCCTCTGTGGAAGTCCACGCCCCCCCGCACCTTTTTTTCTGAAATGGAAGAGGAATTTGGCAGTTGACAGTTCTTAAATTAAGAA
The DNA here is from genome assembly GCA_003113815.1 of Sphenodon punctatus. Lineage (NCBI taxonomy): Eukaryota > Metazoa > Chordata > Lepidosauria > Sphenodontia > Sphenodontidae > Sphenodon > Sphenodon punctatus. The sequence goes on from QEPC01004025.1 coordinate 115,216, forward strand.
CTGAGACCCAATAGTTTGGTTGGTGTAAAGCACCACAGATCCACTGACTTCAGTTCTACTGATTTACCCCAGCTGAGGATTGAACTCGCTATCTGTTGAACTGATTTTCTTGGCACTTGAAGGCAGAAAAGGCTCCCTACCTTTCTTCCTGATCTTAGTATGGTGCTGGAGGTTGATGGACTGGAAGAATGTATAAATATTAAGGAAAGCAGGAGCTTTGAAAAGCGAGGCATTTTGCTTCCTATACTTCCTATGCTTAGATATAAAAATAGCAGACCTGTTTCACACCATCATGGCCAAGTTTTAAACTCTGCCCTTGCATGCATAGCTCCTGTGAGTCAATGAAAGTCCAGCAATGGGATAATACTAGAAAGGGAGACAATTCTTCATACCACAAGTCACTCACTGGCCAGAAAACTTTATTCTGTGTGACCCAAGGAGTTAAAGTCAGTTACCTTCAGGATGAGAACGGCAAGGAATGCAATGGTGAAAGCAATCATCACTTTGGTGTAATCCTCTGAAGTCAGCTTCTCCAGGCTTGTCATGTAGGTCTGTAAAGAAAGGGAAGAGCCAGTAACAATATCATATGCATTTTAGCTACAGTATCACAAACATCCATGGGACCAGAGAAGATTTTCATTATATCAGGGTGTTCAGCCTAATAGGGTTTGACAACATGCAGTTAGTTGATCAAAGTGGTTCTTGGAATTAGATCGTTATGAAAAGGATTCTAAACAGGGTTTGCTATAATGAGGTCTGGCTATATTGAGTCCCATGTCATCGGTCAGATAAAATGAGTTGGCAATTAAAACTAGAATGAATTTGTAACTATAGTCAATAAATACATTCTGATTTTTGTTTGTGTAAATAAATAATGAAATCAAAATTCAGCCCTCCTGTGAAATTCACCAAATTTGTTATTTTGGTACTTTGGTTATTTGACATATTGGGTGCAATTCCCCCCCCCCCACACACACACACACATGGCTTGCACGCAGGCATGTGTGTGCACAGTTGTATGTGCGCCATAGTCCCCATAGCAGGGCTGCCCATGGGGTGTGCATGAGTTGTGCGTGTAGGCAGACGTGCACATTGCATGTGCCGTGTTTGCACTGTATGGGGCTTGGGATCACGCCCTTTTTTTCTTAGTTGTTCAGAACTTTGGCTGTATGGCACTTCTACACATCATGTGACACTGGTTAACAATCAACTATTTATAGATTTCAAAATAAATACCAAAGAGCAACTAACGGAAAACAAACAAACTAACAAGCAATGATAGAATAATACAATCATAGAGTTTGAAGGAACTTCAAGGATCATAAATTCCAACCACCTGCTTGGATGCAGTATGACTACAGCTACAAAATCCCGGACAGATAGCTGTCCAGCCTCTTTTTGAAAACTTCCAGTATGGAGAAGGATCTGCCTAGGCAACTTTTTCCAGTGCCACGTAACTCTTAGAACTGCAGTTGGTAGCGCATTCTTGAGAGTAAAAAAACCCCTCTATTTGCATGCACAGAATGGCTACTAACGCCATTCTCCACATGGGGTTTTGAGAATCTCAAAATATTTTCCAAAAACATCAAAAAACACTCTGCACATGCAAAAAATGACTGCCCCATGCATGTGCAGAATGGCCATGGTGATCATTTTGCTAATACACAGAATGTTTTGGGTTTGTTTTTTTAGAACCTCTCAAAATTCTTGAAAATCATGGTGAGATCTCACCGGGGTTGCAAGAATCTCACACGATTCTCGTGATAATACTTTTTATTCTCATTTCACCCCTAACTTCTATCATGTCTCCCCTTAACCTTCACAAGATAGAGACAAAGTAGTTCAAATGATAAATCTTCTCTTCAACCTTTCCTCATAACATTTGCTTTCCAGACTCTTCTTTATCTTCATTGCCCTCCTCTAAACTCACTCCAGTTTGTAAAAGTCCTCTTTAAAATGAGTCACCTATTAAAACTGGACACAATATTCCAGGTAAGGTCTGACCGATGCAGAATAGAGCAGAATTGTTAATTCCCCAAGGTTGCTTGCCTTTTACACATGACAAAAATGGGTTCTTATAAGTGCTCAAGATAACACTAGGTGTTATAAATGCTGGAGTTTTGTAATGCATGAGCACGCTGTTCCACATGTGACTCTTACAAGGCTGTGAGATCTTGCTGCATAAAAGGGGAATAGTGCATTTACACATTACAAAACTCCAGCATTTATAACATCCGGTGTTATCTTGAGCACTTATAAAAACCCATTTTTGTCATGTGTAAAAGCAGCCCAAGACTTGGAAATGATACTTTTGTTAATGCAGCCTAAAATTGCTTTAGCCTTTTTGCAGCCACATCATTTTGCTGACTCATGAATAGACAAACCTGCCAGCTTAAAAAAAGCCCACCCAAATATGTTGATTCTATACAATGCATTTAAGTAAAATCTGACCATTTGTATATGATAAATACCCTGTCTGTATATGTGGTGGAGGGGAGGGAGGGAAGGAAGGAAGGAAGTGGTGTTGCGTAAAGGAGATTTCAGAAAGCTCAGATTTACCTGGCACAGAAACCTGTGCAGAGCAACCCTGCAGTTTATGGCTCTGCTCTGTGATGGTTCCCCCCGCAGGGGACCTGTGTGTGAATGAGCCCAGAGTTTTGTTATCAATGGTGTAGCCCCACAAGTGGAAGTCTCACTGCTGGCACATTAGCCACTGTGTCATTTCAGTCTCTTCAGAACAATCCGTGGGACATTTCAAATACTAGATATAATCCTGCATAGGAACAGGAGCTTGGACTGGATGACTCTTGATGTCCTTTCCAACCCTACAATTCTATGATCTTTAGTCACTGTAACAAGCAGATCTGTGTACATAGTTGTAGCATCAAGAAACACCACAAGGTAACAAAGAAACACTTCCTTCTTACAACAGAGAAATCTGATTAATCTTTCTGGCTTCCATAATATGCTAAAGCAAAACAGGAGACACACCATCCAATTAAGTTTAAAGATGCAGAGTCATCACTTATATATACATAACTTACCATGTGGTTATTGGCCTTGAAACTGAAATAGACTGGGATCTCCATGTAGGAACTGAAGAGAATTAAGATGCTCAGGCAGAAATCCATTGACTGTATAGCCAGGTAGGGAACCTTTGTCTGTCCTCTCTACAGAGGGCAAAAAATCAGAGATATCATGTCTTTGTTGTGTGTCTCTCAATGGAAGAGTCAATCACTAAGTCCTGCATTAGGTCTGGGCCTCCAGTCACACCTTATATAGGAATATGAGACTATAAACAGAACACTGGTTCTCATAGTACAGTAAGAACTTAGTGAGAGCCAGCAGTGCCTACTATACCAGATCATCCCACTGGTCCACCGTGTTCAGCAAACTGATTCCATCAGTGGCCACTCTATGATGGGTTTTTTTAGATGGACAGGTAGAGGGCCAGTGCCCCGGAGCAGGTGCGTGGGTGACCCAAACCAGAGCCAGATGCACCCATAGGTTTGGTTGCATTCAGACAGACACACCGGTGTGCAGATGAACCAAGTGCACGTGCAGCAAACACACCTTTCCACTGCCCCAGGAAAGCCTCAGCTTAGGACCACATGGACAGATGTGCCAACCCCATGCTCCAGACCTGCAGCATGTTCTGGTAGCTGTGGGACATGGCAGTAGCAGCCACTCTGGCCATTTGGTCCACTGGCATCTATGATCTGGGCAGGACCATATTTGACTGGGGCTCACAGGCCCATTTAGAGTAGATGGGCAGGGGTCTATGTTTGCCTGTTGCCCCAGTTTGACCAGCTCCCTCTTGAAGTGTGCTCTGGGACCTTCTGAAGTGCCACCTGCAGGGCTATCCCAGAGCAGCCATAGCCTGTTCCAGTTTTCACATCTGGCAGCTGCTCTTCAGACAGACAGGTCAACCTGGGGGTGAAGTGGGCTGGTGTGGGCAAAACTGGAGCTGCCGTCTGTCTGTTTACACCCAATATGCCAAATAAAGGCAAGTCAAGCTTTAGATTAGGGCTGAAACTCATCTTGACTTTCTCTCAGTTCTGTCTGAGAAACATGGTTTTCAGCTCATTTTTAGCAAAAATTGACAATCGAGGAAGCCCCTGGTTCTCGACACTTTCTTAGTTGAGAATTTTTCTCAGTTTGCCATGACTTACCATGTACCATTTACCGTGATTTACCATGTAGTTGTACCATATACCAATTTACCATGCATCATGTTCATTCTGGTAATGTGCATGAACAAAATGGCTGCCCTTTTCAGCAATGCTGGTGATGCTGCCAGTGACATCTTGGAAGAGGGGTGCGATGAGCAGAACAGTCTAGCAGCTATTTTATATATGCACATTATTGGGATGCATGTGGTACACAGTAAGCAGTACAAGGTAAATTGGTATATGGTACACGGTAAATCATAGTAAACCAAATAGTACATGATAAATTTGGACAAAATTCTCGCTGATATCTCAAGCCATTACCAAGATTGTCTCAAGATCTCGGTAACAATTCTCAATTCTCGCAAGACTTTTTATGCACCTAGACCCATATAATGCCTTTTTACTTTTGAGTTGTGAATTTTGGGGTGTCCATCATGCTCAGATCGGCTGCCCTTTTCCAAAATGGCACCAACGCTGATTCTCATTGAGAAAAGCGAGAATACAAGAATTGAGTTTCAGCCCAAGTTTGGGCTCTGGCAATCTAACAAGCTGCTTACAATTACTACTTACCATGTGGATAAAGGGAGAAAAGGTCATGATTGCAGGGAGTTGAACATAGGAACTGAAGAATGTCAGAAGACTGAGAAGAAAATCCAGGACTTGCAAAGACATGAATGGAACCAGCTGACGCTCCCTGTTCTGTAAAACAGAGTACACAAACGTGAGTGCACCTACTCCTATGGGAACAAATCTCCCACAACTACAGCAGTCTATCAGTGATCAGACAGTGGGAACATGAAGCTCACATGTTATAATTATATATATATATATATATATATATATATATATATATATATATATATATATATATTCGACTAACAATGCAGCTTGAGGGAAATAATTCTCTTTAACCAAAGATGCTTTTCAAAATGACAGATGTGAAATCAAGACTGGCAAACCTTTATTTCAGAATCATGAGAAGCACTAACTGTTTTGTATAGCAACTATTTTGTATTCTAAGTACTTGTCAGTAATCAAAAGCAGTATGATTATTGAGTATAATCATATATATCAGCAATGACCACCATGTAAAAAATAGATGTTTAAAAGCTCTTTGTATGTTGATGTGGAGAAAATAGGGGTGAGCAATTCGTATTGTTTTAATGAGTTAAGAAAATGAATGGAGCCCCATTTTTTCATGACTAATGTTATGAAACTGAATGAATAAGGAAACAATTATCATTTGCTTTCATTCATTTTCATTTCCCCCATGTTTAGTTTGTTAAAAACGTTTTAAAAATGTAAATCACTGCACATGCAAAAAATGGCCACCAGGGTCATTCTACACATGTGGCCCTTTTCCAAAATTGACACCAATGCTGTCAGTGCCATGTTGAAAAGGGCACACATGCACAGAATGGTCTTGTGGCTATTTTGCACTTGTAGAGTGATTTTTAAATATATATATATATATATATCTTTAATAAAATAATTTTTAAAACCCTGAAAATGGTAGAGTTGTTTATTTAAAAAAAAAAAAAAACTAAGGTCATTTTGTAAGCAAAAATGTAAATGAAAATTAATGGTGTGCCTTCTGCATACCCCTAGGGGGAAAGTATACTATTGATGACTCCTCTGTGACATCTCTGCCTGGATGTCCCAACGCCAGCTCAAGCTCAACATGGCCAAGACTGAACTCCTTATTTTTCCTCCCTCCTCTTCCTCTCCCGCTTCCCTGTCCATCTGCATCGATGGAGTCACCATCCATCTGGTTCCCCAAGCCCGTAGCTTGGGCTTCATCTTTGACACTCATCTTTCCTTTAAGCCTTACATTGACCCTGTTGCCAAGTCCTGCCACTTCACCCTGCATAACATCTCTCAGATCCGCCCCTTTCTCTCTATCTCCTCTGCCAAAACCCTTGTTCATGCCATGGTCATTTCTCACCTCGACTACCACAACCTTCTCCTCACTGGCCTCCCTTGCTCTCACCTGTCCCCCCATTATTGCCATCCAAAACTCCGCTGCCAAGGTCATCCACTGAGCCCGTCGCTTTGACCATGTGCAGCCTCTCCTCTCCTCTCTCCACTGACTCCCCCTTCCTGAATGCATCTGGTTTAAACTCCTGGTATTCACCTATAAAACACTTCACAGTCAAGCTTCCCCCTACCTCTCAGCCCTAATCTCCTTACGCACGACTGCACGCGCCCTCCGCTCCTCCTGTCCCCTCACTCACTCTCTCTCGTCTCCCATGCTCCCCTAACCACCTTCGTCCCTTCTCCCTCACTGCTCCCCATGCCGGGAACTCCCTGCCTACCCACATCTGCCTTGCCTCCTCACTCCGCACCTTCAAATCCCTCCTCAAGACCCACTACTTGAGAAACCTGGTAAGGAGACAGAAATTCCCCTTGGCCCTGCCCTGTCTCAGCCCCTGGCCTGATCCCAATTCAACTGCTTAAAAATGTGCATCTGATTCCTGACTGGTTGCTGAGCGAGATCGGGGGATCTGCGGTGTGAGGCTTGCTGCTGCTGCTGGGCAGTGCTTCTCCATCAGGCAAGCCCCCCAACCCCTACTGTCATCATTGGGACCCCCCCATGTGTTTGCTGCCCTGCACTGCACTTTGAAACCCCACCAGCACCTGTGGAACCTGCGCAGCTGGCGCTACTTGGGTGAAGAGCTATAAAGGCTCCGTGAAGCCTACAGCAGTGCTGTAGGCACGCGCCTGTGTGCGTCGCACCTAAGGGCATTGCTCACAAGGGCACACCCTTAGGCACAAGCCGGGCCCAGGGCCCCTCATTCTGTGACCTGCTGGTTGACTGCAGGTTTGCTCTTTTTTGGATATGGTGAAGAGGCACAACTGGGGGGGAGTGGTAACTCGTGCCCAGACTCATGGGAGGCAGGCAACACTAAAGGACTTTCTCAGAAGCTCTGCTTCAGAATGTGTGCCAGAAGCAGTGAAGACTGATGAACATTCTCAGCCCTTAGAATTCCCGCTGCCATCGACAGGGGAGGTGGAAGGGGGGAGGGGTTTAATATTCCCTGCGTGGGAAGCCCTAACCAAGGGACAGTACTTATTGACCAGTCTGTTACTATGATAGATCTACCTGTCTCTCCGTCTATAGTCCATGGGTCTGAGGTTTCTCCACCAAAGCAACTGGAGGGTCAGCCCCCTGCTCTAGGGGACTTTGTGGTTGACCTGCATGCCCATCTGGAGAGGATCAATATGCAGCTTGAACGCCAGAGAGCGCAGTTGGGTATAATTATTGATCTCTTCAAATTATATAGAGCAGATATAGAGAACCTCCAGAGGTTTAGATCATGGGAGATGGTGACAGCTGGCAGTCAGACTGACCTGGGCAATTCCCCGGGTCCACCAGAGGGAAATAATGGGGCTGGGCTTTTGTTGTCTAAGAAGGACTTGCCACTCAAATTGGAGTCCCTAGCTGTGGCTCTTAACGTTAGGCCACTACCTTCAGGACATTTGCCTGTTTGGGATACCAAACACTCTGTCTCACAGCATCTGTCGGCTATCTTGGGTGTTTTTGTTCCCCCAAACCATATAGTATGATGTGTTATCTTACCCTCATTTTTTCCATCTTACCGTGTTGTGATACATTTTGCAGCTGCTCATTGTGTTAACACAATATGGTGGCATTTAAATTCATTTTGGATGTGGGGGATTTCTTTGTCCAGGGTATACCTGGATATGAAGGTGTTGCCATTACTTTCTAAGGTCAAGTATGCAGGCAGAGATATGTCTTTAGCTATTCCTACTCAAGGAAGTTCCAACTTCGTTGCATAGCTGGAGTGTGTGCCCAGTAGTAGGGTATCCCCTCCAATGGGTGCTCTGGCTAATTTGCAGGCAATAGCAATCCCTGGGGAATGGCAGTCACAGGATAATCCTGTTGTAAATAATTCATGTGGCAAAGAGGAAACCCTTACAGTCAGTTTTTCCACTCGTCCCCCCCTAAATGCCTTCAAATCTGTTCAGCAGTTAGTTATTAAGCAGGTAGACAAAGGAATGATTTCCTCCACCTCTACTCAAGGTAACTCTAACTTTTTTCCTCCGCCAGAGTCAATGCCTTTTAGTCAGGCTTACACCTTAGTCAGTTCATTGACAGACCAGTATGTGACTGCTACCATTGTGGTGGAGTGGTTGCAGAACTGCCTTGATGCAACTAGGCCAACTGGAGAAGAAATAATTACTATAGCCTGTCCTCCTGGCTACCTTGATTCAAAGGCCCTTGAGCCTCTGTCGCTAAACCAGATAGCTGTGTCAGAACAATGTCAATCTGAACCCATAGGTGATATCCAGCAAGATGGGCCTTTACCCACTAGGCAATGACTAGCCCGCGTATGTGTTGATGCCCCAATTACCATATGTTCATGGAATGTGGCTGGGTGGGCCAGACACCTTGATGACCCCCAGTTCGTGCAATACTTGACATCTTTTACTGTCATCCTAGTTCAAAAATCATGGTCTAAAACCCCTCTTGAGCTAGAAGGCTATGATGCCTATTATATGCTGGCAGTCCGTAAGGAAAGAAGGGGCCACCCTTGTGATGGATTGGGCTGTTTTGTGGCCCAAAGCTCCTTGTTTAAGATCTTGGAGAATGTAGAAAACCCACATTTCCTGCTGGGTTTTGTGGCGAGGATGGGAATTTTTGTCCTAATAGTCATCACGCTATATATGCTGCCTTGCAACGCAGGTTCTTTTCAGGTTGACATGTGGGAGAAGCTGGATCAAAAGCTGGAGGATCTTAAAAGCAGGTATCCCGAGGGGCTTTTTATTGTCACAGGGGACTTTAATGCGAGGGTGGGCCCAAATGACCAGGCCATGGCTCCATAATCTGACGGGCGACCATATGTCCCACCACATTTATTGTGCCCTAGACGATCTAAAGATAGTCAGATTAATGCTTCTGGAATTATGCTTGCAGAGATGGCAACTACCCAAGAACTTTATATCCTAAATGACTCTGGGTTTAGCGATTTGGATGGGGAGTATACCTTTGTGGGTCCCCAGGACACGAACATTGTGGACTTTATCCTGGTCTCATCCAGGGTACTCCCCTATGTACTAGACTTTGTGTTGGGCCCACTTTTGGTGGGCGATCACGTTCCATTAATATTGACCCTTTTCTCTTCATGTCCCCATCCTGAGGCTATTCCTGACCTTTCCCTATTGGAAACTGTGAAGGCCCCCCTTTTGGGATCAAGATCTGGCAGCCTCTGTAGAGACGTATGTAGCCCAGCCCAAGGTTGGTTGGATTCGGGATAGGCTCTAGACCTCTGCTACTCACAGGGAGATACTGGACGTTTATGTACAGTTAACCTCAGACCTTAGAACCTATATGCAGGGGTTAGCCACTAAAGTAATGTCAGTCAATATTAAGATCAGTCAGACTTGGTTTGACAAGGAGTGTTGCATGTTGAGAGTCAGGTTGAAATCGCTCTATTATAACTATAGGAGGGGTAACCTTTGTGCCCTCCTTGTCGAGTATAGAGCTGCAAGGGTAGAATACAGGAAATTAATAACCCTGAAAAAGAGGGCCTTCTGGGATAGCCAATGGGATCAGCTTTTGGAGGCAGCTAAGCTAAAGGATGTCCGGAAATTTTGGAGATTAGTTAATGGATCCATGCAGGGGAGTTGGGGGACAGCCACTCCCCCACTCCTGCCAGAGATTTGGATGGACCACTTCGACAAGTTGTATAATGATAAAACAAGGAAGGATGCCCCAGATAGTTTAACCTTTAATTTTGAAGAGCTACCTCCTTGGCCACCAGTTTCCAAGGCAGAAGTCGAGACCTTGTTAGTCTCCTTCTGCAATAATCGTGTCCCAGGACTAGATCTAATTCATAGTGATCAGTTTAAAGCCCACAAGGAATGGTGGACCCCGGTCTTAGCAGCATTGTTCACTGCAATAAATAGCATGGGCATAATTCCTGACCTTTTGAACAAGGCAGTCATAGTCCCCATCTACAAAAAGGGCTCAAAAGGAGACACGGCAAATTACAGGTCTATTAGCCTTTTGTATGTTGCTGCAAAAATCTATGCCAAGCACTTGCTGGGGAAGTTTACTGAATGGCTAGAGCAGACTGAGGCTCTGTCCCCAGAGCAGGCAGGGTTTCAAAAGAGCCTCTCAACGATCGAACAGTGTTATGTTCTTCAGCACCTAGTCCGCAAGTATAGGGCTAGCAACGGGGCGCTGTTTGTTGCTTTTCTTGACCTCAAGGCAGCCTTTGACTCTATTGATAGGACTGCCCTGTGGAGGAAATTGCAGGCATCGTCTATTGACAAAAGGCTGCTAGCCTTGATGCATGCCTTACATGCTCACTCATCGCTTGTGATTAAAATTGACCATCAGAGACATATCACACCTCCCATTGATTCCACTCTGGGAGTTAGGCAAGGGTACATGTTGGCTCCGGCTCTCTTTAACAATGGGTGAAAACAGACATGACGCTAACCACCCTTTAACCACCCTTGGTGGTCATTTATGCATGTTTCAGGGCTGCATAGAACACCAATACAGCCCTGCAACATGCATAAATAACCACCAAGGGTGGTTCAAGGGTGGTTAGCGTCATGTCTGTTTTCACCCAATTTCATAGACCCAGTAATATCTAAGATGGCGGATCCCCACTCCCCCCCCCAAAAGTTGCCAACCTAGCATATTGGTTGTTTATGCTATGCCGATGATGTTGCGCTATTATCGCAAACCCATGTAGGTCTCCAACGTCAGCTGCAGGCATTTGCAGTGTTTTGTCACAAAAATCATCTTGTTATTAACTATGAAAAATCAAAGTTCCTGGTCTTTTCCTCGTCATCTAAAACTTACAATTGGCATATAGAAGGGCATCCACTTTATCAGGTGTCTTCTTTCCAGTATTTGGGCCTTCTATTCCACAGCTCAGGCAGATGGCGAGAGCATGTGAACAGAGCACTTAAGTCAGTGAAAGCGTCAGTGCAGTCTATCTCCTGTCTGTTTGTCAAGTAGGGTAGAACAGTTATACTCCTTGCATTGCAGGTCTTTAACAGCAAGATTAGGTCTCAACTTTTGTATGGGGCAGAATTGTGGGCCCCTTATTTTGCCCAACTGGTTGATCAGGTGCAATCTAAATTCCTTCAGAACCTTCTGTGTGCGCCCAGACGGACTCCATTAGCTGCCATCAGAATTGAATTAGGGCAGAGGCAGTGGTCCCAATTTGCAGATGAGATGGCCCATAAATTTTGGGTAAAGCTTCAGTTTAACCCGGGTTCGTTACTGTTGAAGGAGGCTTTGGGGGACCCCTTTAAAAATCAGTGGTCACTTAAGATCGAGGCCCAAGTAAGGGAAATAGGGCTTTCTCCAGAATATTTATGCCACAAGCATTTCTCTGTGGTTAGGAAGGAAGTCTTAGCCTGGGTGCAAGATATAGATAGACAAACAGAGGTGAGTAGACTTGATCCGTCCTCTCACATTTGTGACTATTTGGGATGGATTCTGGACTTAGGTCACTTGCCAAATATCTTACTGTTGATATCTCAGGGAGAGCAAAACAGTTAATTACTAGCGCTCGCTTTAATGCTTTTCCCTCGAATGTTTTTGAGGGCCGAATCCAGGGTACCCCGTTTATTGATTGTCTCTGCCCATTCGATCATCTGGCAGTGGAGACAGTCACATACGTTTGTCTTGCCATCTGTATGATGAGGCATGGCTTAGATTCTTGGGACCTATTCTTGAGAGGTACCCTGGGCACACAGATCCATGGCTAGTTGCTATGTTTTTAGGTAGTTCCGACCCTAATGTCATCCAAAAACTAGCAGCCTTCTTCTTACAGGCTTTCCAGCTTAGGAAGTCTTTTTTGGAATTCACTCCTCTTAACCCAAATTGCGCTTAAGGTATTCTTCTCTGATGCTAAATGATATGACATAGTCATCTTAGATTGACCCTAAGGCTGACCTCTCAAGTTGGACTTGTAATCTCCTTATAGATTATAGATTTGTGCCTAGATCTTCCTGGTATAGATGGAGTTTGTATTAATATGTAGGAAATCCTTTCCCTGAGGTCGATAGGGACGTTGAGTTTCGTTAAATCTTTTTGATATTTTAATTTTATGTATGTATTTGATTTCTGGCAAATCATCCTTTGGCATCTTAAATTTATGTATGTGTTTTGTATTTGTGCAATGGTCTTTGACTATGCAATAAAGTTGAATTGAATTGACCCACTTCTTCCATGCCACCTTTCCCAATGCCTGCTAGTTGCTTTCCCCCAATTACTTACCATCTGCCCTCCTTTTGCAGACTCCTGCCTAACAGAAACCAAGCCAAGCACATGCACCTGAGGCTTCGCAGCCGCTTGTATGTTTGTTTGCTTCTCCCTTGTCTTCCCTCTGTCCCCTCTGCTCCCTCCTTGTCTTTTTAGATTGTAAGCCGTAGGCAGGGACCGCATCTTTATCTTTGTTCTGTAAAGCACCAGGTACATGGCTGGTGCTATACAAATGTTAATAATAATAATAATAATAATAATAATTAATAATTAATAACACTAAAAATTACCTCGTGGCCCTAATGAAAGTGGCCCTAATGAAAAGGATTAAAGAGAAGAGAAGACATGGCCATCAGTAAGAATTTTCACACCTAACTCTTTATGCCACTAGGATTGATATATTATAATGTGTTGACTGAAATTTCCTTTTAAATTATTTTTTTAAAAATTAAAAAAAGAATATTTATATTGTTCATTGCTCAAAATTTCCCCTTGACTTCCACTATCTAGGATCAAGGGGCCCTTTGTCAGCCTCCCCATAGCAGGAAAGAGCAAGGTATTGAGCCTTAGCCCTGTACCGCAGCAGCAATCTCCGCTGCAGCTTGGTTGCTGAGGAAACAGTCCACTCTGACACGAAAAGCCTGCACCCCAGCCATGGTTGTTGGAGCAACTGGCTGGAGGGCACAAAGATTTTTCTCACAAGGTGAGACTGAAAGGGATGAGTATTTAAGGATGACCCCTCAGAACTCCCGCAGTCCAGCGAGGAGCAGGATCAAACAGTACTGCACTACTCGGTTCAAGACAGGTGGTGCTGGAGGACTCTGACATGGTGGAGTGCCTGGGGAGTGGTGAGTGGGAGACACTTAGGGAGCAGAAGGAGAGTGGCATTCCTTACCAGTGGCACCTGTGCAAGCAGGGGCAGGCATGCCAAGAATGGTGTCTCCTCCAGCAGTAGCCCCCTCCTTTGTCCTCCCGGCTCTGGGATCCATCAGGTGGATGTGTCATGTCATCTGCATCCCCCCTCCACACACATACACCTGAGAGGCCTCTGTCCACAGCGATAACGTGGCATGACTAAGGGAAAGGGAAAGGCCCCAGCTAAAGACCAGGACAGAACTAGGCTGAGCCTGCTGCCCCTCCCCCCAAAAACAGTCCCACAGGACCAAACAACAACCCTTCCAACACACACACACCCCGTTGCCCAGCTCCCTGTCCCTGTGAGGGCATCTAAAGTTGTCCTGATCTCCATGCAGGAAAGGCTGGCTGGCTGTGAGGCCTTGATGAGGCAGGTCACAGCCAGCAAAGAGGGGATAAGGCCAGTTATCTCCCAGGCCTCACAAGAAGGGACATCAGGGCCCCAAGAAGGGACATCATCAGCCCAAGCATTTCATTCCTAAATTCAAGATATGACCCAATAGCTTTAATTGTTGCTTCCAGGTGCATTGAGAGGCCATCGGAGATGTCTCGTATGGATCACTGACCACAGCCTCATGTGGTGGGTGGGTAAGACTGACGGGAAGACCCACTGGAGAACCCAGATAGGCCTGTTGGCAAGAGCAGAAATCTTATGGAAGGACCACAGCAGCATGAGGTTCTGATTGGAACAAATACTAAAAAAAAAATTGTGCATGTGATAAATGGCCACTGCACTTCAGTGTATGTGCAAGATTGCAGCAACTGTATTACATATGCACAAAATGTCCTCTGCCATACAACAAGATGGAGATCACCATGGCATGGCAGCAGCCATCTTACTGTACAGTGGTTGCCATTTTTTGCATCTGCAGTATGGTTGATGTCATTTTGTAAATGCACAGAAGCATGGTGGCCATTGTATGCATGCACATAATGGCCCGTTCGAAATTCCAACCAAAATATTATTTCAGTTGGAATTCTAAATGGAATATTACTAAGCTATTCTGTCTTATGGAATGACTCTTATGGAAAAGTCCATAAAATTAGAATGGCTTATCCGAACCAGTTCAAAGACAGCTGAAATGAGAATCAATTTGATTCTTGTGAGAAACTCATGAAAATCAAGAAATGTTAGTGAGCTCTTGCCGGGATTCTTGTGAGATTCTCACAAAAAAACCCTGCATGTGTTCAAATGGTCGCCGATCCATTCTGTACATGCATGGCCTTTTCCAAAAGGTGGCTTGATTCTCAAGAAGAAGACCTTATTCCTGCCTGAAGAAACACTCTGTGAAGCTCAAAAGGTTTTCACACACTAATGAAGAGAAAATGGTCCAGTAAAAGATATCATCTTAAATCTGCCTCTCTTCTTGCTTATATTTGACACCAACCACATTCTAACAGCCATATTTCACAAACGTCTTAAGAAAACATCTCTATCTTCCCCACCTCTTTCTGAAATTTTCTAGGGGCTTCAAAAATTATTTAAAAAGCAGTACCTTCAGTACACCCAAGAGAAGGTTGAGGCTGATGATAAACAGCATGATGATCAACAGAAAGCTGAGGGTAATATCCACTATAAAAACAGTTAACATTAAAACATTAATTAAAGCAATGAATAATTAAAATAATTAATTTGCATAAACAATCAAAACATTAATATCAAAACAAAATGCAGCATAGTTACAAAATATCCGTTTAAACAGTGGTCCTTATCCTTATTTCAGATTTCATGGAATTTTGACTGAATGAAGCAGAGATGGCAAACCCTAGGCCAATGGTCCAAATGCAGCTCACCACCTGTTTTTAGATTATTCTTTTCCAGTTCCAGGACCATGGATCTAGCTCCCACTGTTGAACTCTGAAGGAGTGCACTTGCTAGAGAGGCCAGAGGTGAGGGCATGAACTTGAGAATAGGGGATGAATCTGTGGGCACGTTCCCAAGTTACTAAACACGCACTGTATGCCTCCATGAGAAACAGTGAGAGAGAAATGCTGTGTGGCATTTGTCACATGGGCAAGCAAAGACGCATGGCTTTGGTGCCAATCATGTGGAGGATGCAGAGCTGAATTTTCCAGAGGATAAGGAAAAGGTTTCCCACCCCTGTAGTAAAAAACTGTGGATTTTGTTCTAATTAATCAAAGCTTTTATTTTCAGATGGAAATTTCCCTTCATGTCCTCTTCCTCTACCACCAAAAATGTATCTTGCACTTGAGATAAAGGTGCAAGCACACCCATCAGGAGCAATTGGAAACTTTTCTCCTTCATATGGTCAAAGAGGAAGACATGAGCCACTGAGCCATGGCTTTATGCAAGAAAACATTGTGTATGATCCTTGCTCATTAAAGTGAATAGGATCTTAGCCATTGATTTCAGAGGACAAGATTGCATTTCTGACATTGCAAAATAAATACCACATACAATTTCAGTTAGACAGGATGAGGACTTGGGAAACAGACTCTTCGGGAAGGGGCTTACACTGGGAAAAAGATTAGATCATCATGCCTAGTATGTTCCCTGCAGTATAAAGAAACAATAATATTGCAAAAATGACACCTTGAGGTCTGTGGGGAAAGACACCTTAGTTCCTAATAAGGGAGTTATCCAACTTGATCTTAGATCTTCGTAATGGGGCAAAATAAACAATATGTTCCCTTGTCTCTATTTCATCTGGAGAACAAGAACATAATCGCTTGGAAAAATCAACCCGTTGGGCTCTGCCTGTGGTAATAGCCGATTCAAAATTCTGGAAATGCAGCAGAGTCAGCATCTGGCACATAGAAAAATCTGTTAAACAAAGTAAATAGAATTCTAGAAAAAAATATTATTTAACTTGGGAGTACCAAGGTGCAATTTTGTTTTCAGAGACCATAGAGAGCACCTCTTGTGCTCCAGTGTCCAGGATCTTTTGTTTTATAACAGGTATAAACTGACTTGTCCTAATGTCAGAACAATAAATTGGAGAGAGGCCACTGGTAGAGAGGGCAGTAGACACCTCTCACCACCAGTGGTAGCAGCCATTTCCCTGATATCTTAGTTGTTCCACCAAGCATTTCGAAGGTAACTGCTATGGATCAAGAGGACATATTTTGACCCAGAATAACAGGGCTCAAAGCTTGGCTAAAGTGGCCAATGGATAGAGACCAATTTCTGTGTGCAGCATAGCAATAGGAGTGGAAATGGGCACCCCTAATAGGCCTCTGATGAACTTATTCTGGACTCTCTTCGTCTCTCTGGAAATGCTAAGGAAGCAGGTCTCAGATCCATAAAGGACTTGGGGTAGCACTTTAACTTTGTACACCTCAAGAACATAGGCCAAACTGGAACCCTCCATAGGTCTGTGGAATCATAGGATTCTAGATACAGAGTTATTAGCCATGGCAATATGTCTCTTTTTATGAGTGGTCCATGAAACAGAGGCAGAGAAAGATACCCCCAAAGGCTGTTGTCAGATGTCATGGAAAATCTTTGTGTCACCAGAGCGTTTCTCCAGGGTTGCTGGGTGTTAACAACTTTTGTGACATCTGCATGGATCTGCCTGTAGCATTGCTGTAGGGCCTTCCCCCGATTTCAGAAGGCACAAAGCCTCCTGTATCAGCAATCTGTTGTTTCATGATTTCATTTATCTCATTTTGGTGATTTTGATGATTTTGATATTTGGAGTACTTTATTTTGGCTGCCAAGCATGCACAATAGTGCTAAAATGAAATGCCCTAAATAACCATTGTGAAATAAATGCAATAACCAAATAAGAAAAGTAACTGAAGTGAAATATTCAAAATGGATACCGAACAAAATAGAAATCAGAAGCAGTTATTGCAGTATCCACTTTGTCAGGTTGTAATTGGATAGTGTGAATTCCATAGATAATTATATTTGTTTTGCCGGATATTCATTTCACCTCTAGTCCAGATGTGATCCTTCCCTTGGCAAAGTGTCTCAAATTTTACCTGAATAGTGTGGCTGAATGTACAGGGAAATAGTGCTCCTCTCTCACTTCCCTTGGCCCACCAACATTGGCATTCTGACTTTCTTTCTGTGCATTCTACCTCATGGTGTTTTAATGTTGTAAGGTTCCATCTTTTTAAGTCTTCTGTCAGTATCTAACCCTCCTTCCTAGATGTCACAAAACACCATGTCACTGCCCTCAAGAGGATGGGCTCCCTTACTTAGCATCTCTCCTTTATGTGAAGCCATAATTATCAGTGAAGTTGGTGACAAGGGGTGCAGCCACACAATGCACTTACCACACCTTGGGCAGGCTTTCGGCTTACTCCACTCTGGGCAACATTAACATGTGATGCAGTGCTCTGTGTGCCTGGCAGCTGCCAGATGTTTCCCCACCACAGAGCAGGGTGGGCACCTAGTTTCTACATGCTGTTTCCTCGGAAAAAGGCCAGAGATGCCACATGTAACAGCTTTACCCAAAGTAGGGTAAGGATGCCCAAGGCATGGTAGCATGCTGCCACTCATGTGCCTGGTTCCCAGCTGCTCTGCTGCATGGTGAGGTCCTCTGCAGAGCTTTGAGCTGCAGGTGAAAGCTCCTGTCCCACGTGGCAATGTCACACCCAGGGGTAGGATAGTCGTAGGCTGGGAGAGGGGAGTGGGGGAGGGCCAGGCACCTGCTCATGTGGCTGGTGCCTCATCCCACCATGGCGTGTGGCAGGATGGCCTACAGTGGCCCTCCCAGCTGCCCCATGGGGAGGGCTGACCATTTTTCCTGCTCCCCACACAGGCCTAAATGTGTGGTGGCAGTAATTGTGCCCACCACAACTCATGTGGAGGCACCCAAGATTTTGCCTGAATCTGAATGTGTATCTATGAGTCTACCCCTGTCCTCAATTTTTATAAATAAACAAGCCAGTGAAAGAATAAACATGCTGTACTTGTTTCTCTCACACACCCACTCCCCAAGTCTCCCAGAGATACCCAGGAATGTCATGAGCAGAGATATATATGCAATGAAATAAATAGCCTCTCTCATTGGGAGTGTGGCATAAACAGCATACATACACTGTGGTGGTCTGTGTCAGGGCATCAATGGGGCCTCCACTAGGCCTCTGCCATTTTAGGTAGTGAACTAATAAAAAATATAATTTTTCATTTCCCAAATGTGTGTTTTGATTAACTTTGGGCCACATCAAAGTTTGTGTCCTGAACATAACCAGCAGGGACTTTGAATGGGTCCCAATGTTTCCCTTGACAGAAAAAAGGCCTATTTCAATTTTATAGCCCAGTAAGCTGGATGGTGGGGGATGCAATCAGGGCTCATAAAAGTATGGCTTTAACAGTCACATTCGCTGATCGTTAGGGCGGGATGCTCAAGCTACACTGATGATGCACTGTAGGAATTTGTTTCTAAATAGTTGGTTTCAAATGGGGGGGGGCAGGGGGGGATAGGTTTGGCAAGAAAACAGCAACTTCATGGCCCCTAAAACTTGTTCTCAAGGCTTTGGCAGTGACAAAGCCTCCACATGGAGCATATATCCATGAGTGAATGTGGTACCTAAGGACTTTCCTGGACTGATTCCATCCACGGAGACTGTGATGACTCTCTCTAGCCATGTTCACCTCAATGCAGGGGTGCAACAAGAGAGGACCCAAGGTCCTTCCAAACACGCCTCACTTCTGGGTTGGCAGAGAAGCAGAACAATGGCCCTCATGTGAAAACTAAGCCAAAGGGAGGGTCCAACAATGAAACTGAGATGTAGATTACATAGTGGATAGAAAAACATGACCATTCTATGCCAGGCCTCTAGAAACCTCTGGATGGCTACAACGTACGTCCTTTCAGAACACAGAGGGGAATAGGGAAAGCAGTACCCATCACACACACCAACTGTACTAACAGGAGAGCAGTAGAAGAGGACTGTGCCCAAAAAGCTGGGTGATGGGTCCTGTTCTCAGTGGTAAGGACAGAGCAAGATGGCAGGTGTCAAGGGGAGGAGTTCCAAACTTAGGCAGGCTGAGCTCATCTCAGGAAAATTTGGATTGCAGCCCCTTCTCAGCAACAAATACTTATATATTCATTCAACTAACATCAGAGCATAAGATACTGGAAGACTACTGGATATGGCATTTATTTAATAATCACGATGTTCCCATGGAGTCCCTATCACCAGAATTCTTATACCTGTGTGTAGTTGGTTAGCTTTGCGAATTTGCGAGCCCCTGCAGAATGAGGGCCAAACAGGACTCCAGAAACATACACTGGGTATTCATCACCAGTGCTTCTATATTTTCAGTGCTCCTAAATAATATTGTATTATAACTAGCATAGTCTCTCACTGGGTGCTTTTAGATGGACCCCGGGATGACCATCCCCAGTGTGCTCCTGAGGGGGGGGGGGGTACCCGCAGGTCTGCTCTAGTTGCAGCAGATTCAAATAGAGGTAGCTGCCACCAGAGACCACAATCCAACCACACGACACTCCTTGCCCTACACCATAGAGCTTCAGGTGGCTCACCAGTCACTCAGGATGCCGCCTGCAGCTCTATGGCTGTCGCCAGGGTAAGCCTCAGTCAGAATCAAAGATGCAGCTGCCTGTCTGTGACTAGATGGACATCTGCTCTGCCCCCAGGCGGGTTTGTGCAACCCGTGTTGTTTGCGGTACTCCGGGATGTTCTGGAACACCACAAGTGGAACTTGTCAAGAGCAGGCGGTGCCTGTTCTGCTCCTGGTCCACTTCACCCCAGGGTGTCCATCTAAGAAGACTCAGTGAGGCAAGCACTATGCCAAGGTCCCCAGCATAGCACCTGTTGCAGCAAGACTATTACAGGGCTCTAACACACTATATGCGGAGCTGAGCCCATTCTACATACTCCCAGCCTCCTGGCACCTTCTAGCCCTCAGCTTACCTCCCTGGCCAGCCAGACCCAGGGCAACCCTGTCTGTAGCAGGGTCTTGACTTGTGTTCCAGTTGTCTTGCCAAACATGCTCAAAGCCAAGAAGCAAGCTTGTAATCCCTGCCTCTGCTTCATACTCCACTTTTTATTTACCTAAGATTCTGGGGTTTTATCTGGACTGGAATCAGCTGATTTACTTCTGTTCCAGCTGCCCTTATACAGTTATCCCCTTGGAGCTTAAAACTTCAGTTGAGCAGGCTTGGCCAGGGGAGTTGGGAGAGGCTAGTAGGACTTGACAGCTGAACACTGAACTGAGGATTTCAATGTATTGCTGACAAAGACTCTTAGATCCTTTTCCTGAGTGGTAATTCCTAATTTAGAACCCAGCATTGTATGCATATAGTTTGAGTTATATTTCCTTATGTGCATTACTTTGCACTTGTCCACATTAAATTTCATCTGCCATTTGGATGCCCAGTCACCCAGTCTTGTAAGATCCTCCTGAAATTCTTTATAGTCTGCTTGGGTTTTATTTACCTTTAATAACTTTGTGTCATCTGTAAATTTGATCACCTCACTCTTTACTCCCTTCTCCAGATCATTAATGAATATATTAAACATCAGCCCCAGTACAGATTCCTGGGGTACTCCACTAGTTATTTATCTCCACTG
Organism: Sphenodon punctatus; assembly: GCA_003113815.1. NCBI lineage: Eukaryota > Metazoa > Chordata > Lepidosauria > Sphenodontia > Sphenodontidae > Sphenodon > Sphenodon punctatus. The sequence continues at coordinate 136,072 of QEPC01004025.1, forward strand.
TGAAAACTGACCACTTAGTTCTACTTTTTGCTTCCTATCTTTTAACCAGTTGTCAATCAGTGACAGGACACTGCCTCTTATCCCATGACTGTTTAATTTCCTCAAGGGTCTCTCATGAGGGACATTATCAAATGCTTTCTGAAGGTCCATATGCACGATATCAACCAGATCACCCTTATCCACGTGCTAATTTACACCCTCAAACAATTCCAATAGGTTAGTGAGGCATGACTTCCCTTTCCTAAATCCATGTTGACTCTTCCTCATTAAGCCTAATTTATCAATATGATCAGGAATTCTGTTCTTAACAACTGTTTCCAGTCCATCAGTTTGCCTGGCACCAATGTCAACCTCACTGGTCTGTAGTTTCCAGGATCACCTCTGAAGTCCTTTTTAAATATGGGCATTACATTTGAAACCCTCCAATCATCTGGTACAATGGCAGATTTTAGCGATAGCTTACAAATTACCAATAGTAGGTCTGCAAACTCATATCTGAGTTCCTTCATAACTCTGGGATGAATACCATCTCTGGTCCTGATTATTTGTAACTATTTTAATTTGTCAGTTTGCTCCAAAACCTCCTTCAGAGGCTCACTTTCACACTAGCAGCTGGGTGTGTGGTTGACTGGTGGCTATGCATGGTTGCGTCTGGTTTAAAAAGACCCATTGTGTTTCTAGTAGGAAGGGAATTATTTGTTTGGTCATTTATTGTTTGGGAATTAATGTCACACTGCTTCATTAATTTCAATTTGCCACCTGGTTTATACACCTCATCGGGAACTGTGTTAGCCATGAGGGATGGTCTTTCTTTTCATGGTAGGATCCTACAAATTTTCTTCACTGTTTTTAAGCTTATAAGGTATCCTTTGTGTTTGGGGTGAGGACATTTAGAAGGCTTTTTTTGCTTTGCCAGTAGGTTTTTGTTTCTACAAATATAAGACATGACATTCTGTGTGAGATTGATGTTCCAGTGGCATCTTCAGTTGTGTAGCAGAGCGAGTCAGCACTGCCAGGAGTGGGTTTCCCTCCCCTCTTGAATTGGAACACGGGATCGAGACAGTAAAAAAACAGGCTGTGACTTATGGGGGGTGGAATGTTGTGGTTTTTGAGAAGGGGGGGGGAGTTGATCTAATGAGAGATACGTGTGACTGCTGAGGCTATGGCAGGACTGAGAAAGGACTGACTCCTTGTAATCACATACGAGACCTGTACAAGGACAGTGAAAAGGAATGAGATGTTGGACAAAGTGGGCCCCCACCATCACCGTCATCATCACCATCACCATCACCATTGACAACAGTTCAGGGAGGACAGCATTATTATCAACACTCTATTTACAGGGCTGGACATTGGTTTTGATGTGGGAAGCTTCCCAAGTTAATATGTGTTGATTTTAATCCATGTTATATTAAAAACTCGTCACTGTTATACAGAGTTTTGGTCTAGTGTCTCCCTGTTAAAAAGCTGTAATCCCTGTAATTAATTTTACAGGCAAACCCCTTGGTTGTCAATCAATTAAAGTTTCTTCAGACTAAAGCCCAATGGGTTATAATAGAATGATCCATTTTCTGCATCTCACGTCCTAGCAGTCACATCTTAGCCCCAGACTAAATTATTCTAAAGGGGCTGTGACCTGCAGCTACATCAGGGCAGTCTACTATGCCAAGGTTATACTCTACACATAATGGAAATGGGAAATCAGGACATTTTCTTCACCAAAATAAAAATATTTTGTGAAAATTTCATCCCAGTTTTTTATTGGAAAATGTCAGAACTATACAACCTGCTCTGCTATGTCCCTGTGGATCTCACTTGCTGACTGCAGACCAGGTCTGAAGTTCCTTGGGAAATCTGGCCCTAAATGTCACAATGGGACCTGCTGGAAGCTGTGTACTTTTCAACACCAGGGGTTTATTGAGATGCCTATGTCAGAATTGACTGAGCTCTTTGGAAAACTGGCCCTGATGTAATGACTCCAAAATGGTGGATATACTTTTATTTTGCACTGCCATGCATGGAATTCCTGTCACTGACCATATCAAAGGTGTGTTCATATGAAACTCTTACTCCCAGGTAAGTTACGCCAGGAATAAAATAATTTAATTTGACTCTTTCCCACTTGAAAGTAAATTATCCTGTAAGGGAAGTGTGTGGGGGGGTTGGGGGGGGGGGGATAATGCACTTCCAGATAAGTGCCATATATACATATGACATTATGGCCATTTTAAAACAGACATGGCTGGGGGGCAGGTCCAGGTGCGCTGTGTGGTACTGCTGTGGACTGCCCACGCATGTTGGGCGAGTGGGAGGGGATTCAAACAGGCATGGGATGGGTTTGCACCCCTACCCACATGTTTTGGTCTGCCCCTACCCCACCCCAGAGCATCCCAGATTTCCCCCTGATGCTCCATGAGTGAGCATGAGTAAGTAGTGCATGAAAGCAATCACCCCATGCCATCTTCAGATGGGCGTGTGGATGTGTGTGGAATGGGTGGGCCTTCAGGGATTTATACTTTCTAAAAGTTGCCTATATCACTATTGTTTATATTGCACCTGGCACCAAACAGTCATCATGGTTAGAGTAAAGTCCCTGCCCTGAGGGGTTTACAGTCTAGGCTGGACAAATAAGGGGAGGAAAGGGGAAGGACACATAGGGATGGACAGGGATACATTCAAGAAGCTGAGAAGTTGCAGGTGCATGAGCTTAAAATAATTACAGGGAGAGATGAGGAATCCTGGAAGAATGTTATACAAACATAGCTCCAGCAATGTACCTGGTGCTGAACAGTCATTATTAGAGAAAGGACCCATGTCCTGAGGAACTTACAATCTAAACATAAGTTGAAGCATAAATGAGGAGTCTATGGGGGTGAGAAGCCAAGGAAAGACTAATGAAAGAGCTAGATTTGCAGGAAGGATTTGAAAGTTGGGAAGAAGGGAGAAAATCATATGTGTTCAGAGAGGAAGTTCCAGGCATAGGGGACAGTGTAGAAGAAGGAGCAAAGATGGTTTAGGGAGCAGTGTATAAATAATACCACACACCAATGTCTTCTGTGGTCATTCCTGTTCATGGAGCAGGCACATGTTCAGGTCCTGTCTCACCACAGAGTGACTCAGAGCAACTTCCCCAAGACCATATATTTTCTCTACTTCCAGGGGGCCCACAGTGGCCCCTGTTTTTACCAGTAGGGCCCTAAGCATGACTACCCTTAGGGCCCCATGGAGGGTGCCCCCAAGAGCATGGGATCACAGGGGAGTGGCCACTACAGGTTTAACATTTTATCTTCACCCTGGGTCCTGCAAATTCTAAGGCCAGACCTGGGCATGATTTATGCCTTGCGAAGCAGCCAGGTGAAATGCCCTAAACACACGTTCTTGTAAGTACAAGAAGCCTAGGTTATTTGGCTTCCTTTTCTTTCTGGGTATCTCCTTCAATGGTGTTAAATTCACCATGCTTCTGTTTCTTTGCTCTCTTGTGGCTGAGACACATTTGCACAGTGGAGAGCTGGCAGGGCCTACTCTGATGTTTTAGAACAGGACTCCTTTCCTTCCACTGAAATCCTAATTTGTTTTTGTTTTTCTTTGTTTTTGCAAACACAATGTGTTCACAGATAAACTTTTGCCTGTGCCACAGAGGGCCTTGTTTTCAGACTGCTCAAAGTTTCTCAGAAGTGTTATCTTCTCACGTGATTTTTCTCTGAAAACTGAATAAAAATAGATGATGGTGTCTCCATACTAGCTGCTTCTCAATAATTTCAGACAAGATTGACTCAGTTCACAGCTGACAAGCCAAAAGAGGTTTTATTTATCTAAGGGCTTGGGCTTACTTTGTTTTAGGGGAGCTGGGTGTCTCATAACTCCTTTTAACCTCCCCTATTTTATCAAAAGCAGGAGGTTCAAATAACTTTTAAGGGGAGATTCTTACCTCACCAAACCCGGGGGGGGGGGGGTTGTAATGTGAGGAGGAGGGCTCCTGTTTTGAAAGAAAGTTTTGTTTGTGCTGCAGAGGATATCCTCAGTCTGACACTATACCACCAACACCCAATGAGTATTTTCAGACGTTACGAGATCACAGTGAACCACGGTGAATACGCATCTGTGGTCAATGTGGCTCGCACATCTGTTTGGCGGCCGCCAGTTGTTCGCCACGGTCAATACCCGTATGGGGTCAATTTGAACCATGCTTTCCGGGCTAGCGGGGAGAATGTCCTGGGAAGTGTGGTCAAAGAGATCCCCAGCAGGGACAAAAAAAAGTAACGTCTGGCCGGCCGCCACTGCCCGGGATCCCCGGCGGGATCCCGGGCCATGGCGAATCTGGCCCGACGCAGCCGTCGCATTGGACCCGCCGCCCACCCGTCTCCCCGGAGGGCGGGCGGCGGGAGCATGGAGGGGGTGGGGCCATGCGGCCACACGTTGCGCCACGCAGCCCCGCCCCTTCCCAGATTCCCCGCTGGGATCCCCCTGGCACGTTTGTTGTGGCGTGACGGGGTGACCCCGGTGGGGAATGAATAGGGTGATTTCGGTACGGGGCCAACGGGCCCCGTAACGTCTGAAATAACCCAATGTTTCTTCCTCCTTCTCCTTATTAGGGATGTGCGAACGCGGTTCAGAAGTTTGGGGGTTGGCCTGAACTCGGGGTGTTCAGTCCATTTGCGAATACCCCAAATCTGAACCGGCCCTCGCCCAAACGGACCGAACAAAGTTCAGGTTCCGAATGTGTTCATGAGGGGTGGGGGTCAGGGAGGAACCCGATTTTCCCTCCCCTTCCAGGCTGCGCGGGTGGAAGGGGCGCTGGGGAGCACCTCCCCCCTGCCAAGCCTGGGATTTTTTTTAACATCCCCACCACAGGGATCGCCCTACCTGGGGGTGCCGGGGCTCTGACCCCGAGTCTGGTGGTGGCAGCAGTGGCAGCAGCAGTGACAGGTATGGTGGCATTCTGGAGCGCTTCAGGCTGCCGCTCCGGAGAGCCGCTGCCGCTGGACCCACCATCACTGCCGCCGCTGCCAGACCCGGACCCCGACCTACCTGGTGCTTCCGGGCCCTGGGTCCGGCAGCGGCAGTGGCAGCGGCGAGGGTCCAGCAGTGGTGGCACTCCAGAGCACTTCAGGCTGCTACTAGGCCTTCTGGTTTGATACGGAAGGCCTAGTAGCAGCCTGAAGCACTCCGGAGTGCCACTGTTGCTGGACCTGCCGCCGCTGCCACCACCGGACCCAAGGCCAGACCCAGGACCAGAGCCCTGGCACCACCAGTTAGGGTGATCCCTGGGTGGGGGGGTAAATAAAAATCCCAGTCTGGGCAGGGTGGTGGGGGAGGTGTTCCCTAGCATCCCTTCCACAAGCGCAACCTGTAGGGGGGAGGGAAAACCTCCCCCCCCCGAAAGTGTTCAGACCCCTCAAACGGGTTTGGCCCAAACAGGCCGAACCAAGTGGTTTCAGGTTCGGCCGAACCCTGAACGGGCCGAATCCCAAATACCCGGGGGCTCGCACGTCCCTACCACTTATGTGAGGGAACATCTTTTATCAAACAGGGAGATCAGAGGAAGGAGTCATTTAACCACTGCTTCCCACTCCTTGAGGAAGCAGAGGTGGAAAGAGCTAATTAGTCCAAAGGAGTTACTCTGGAGTAACTATCTTGCTTGTGAGAACAGTTGACAGCCCTGCAATGCCCCCACCACATTCCAGGCTCTGAGAGCCAAGATGAGTTCTCTCTGTCTGAGCCAATACCAGCAACAATTATTTTGCCATCAGAATTTAGGCAAAGTAATCAGCAAAAGTCCCATTGAAGTGAATGGGCTTGCACTGACATAGAACTGCAACTGCAGTCATCCATCCTCTACTAATGAAACCATCTCTTGATGTTGAATCCCAGGCCAGCAGCTACCATCCTGTTTCTAACCTTCCTTTTAAAGGGAAAGTTATATTGAATGATTGGTTGCTTTGCAGATTCAGGTGCATCTTTATGCTATTGGTTTCCTGGTCTCATATCAGTTGGGTTCTCACCCTGGACACCAAGATTGCACTTGTGGCTCTGGTCCATGATCTGTTTGGAAATCAAGAAGGAAAATTGTACACTGTTGATTTTGTTAGAACGTTCTGATGCAGTTGACCATAAGATGTTATTGACACAGCTGTGGAACCTGGATGGGGTGCAAGGGACCACTCCTAGCTGGGAGAACCCAGAGAGTGGTGATGGGCGGTGGTTCGCCATCTCCCTGGGAGCCACTGTAGGGTTCCACAGGGTTCCAGCTTGTCCCCACTCCTAGTCAATGTGTATCTGAGGCCCCTGGGTGATATCTTTGGGAGATTTGGAGTGAAGGGCTATGGGGCATACCTATCATAGAGACAGGAGGAACATTTGTCCCAGGGCCCATGGAATAGAGACCCACTTGGTAGGTGGCACAGGACAGAGCAAACACCAGAGGCACAAGGCAGGTAGCGCAGCTGCCATCTCCAGGGTTCAGATGCAGCAAGCAGAGGGAGGGAGAGAGGAAGGGAGGATGTGAGGCAGGGAAGAGAAAGATAGTGATGGGGGGCAAGTCCATTTCTTGCACCTTGGCCTATTCCAACCTACCTATGCCCCTGGAAGTGCTATTGATGACATCCAATTCTATCTTTTTTATCTGACCAAGACCCTGCAGTCTTGGTGCTTACCAAGTGCCTAGTTCCCGTTGGGGGAATGGATGCTGGCAAGCTGATTGAAACTGAATCCAGATGAGACCGAGGTGATGATTAGGGGTGGAACACAGGGCCTTTTTTTGGTTTCAAGTTTTTGTTTGTTCATTTGTTTGTTTTGTTTTGGATCTCTGATTTTTGGTATTTTCTGTTTCTGTTTTCAGTTTGCAGTTCGGTGTTTTCCGCATTGAATTCAATGGGAAGGGGAACTGGACATAAAGGGAACCAAAAACAGAGGTCCCTGACAGAAAAAAAAAACCTGTTCCTAACCCCCACTACCCCCATTAATTGGAACAGGGGTCCACTCCAACCTCTACAACCCCCATTTTCCAGAGCCCACTACTGGCCTTGGAGGGTGGGGATCTGCATCCCTAACACCCCCACCCTCCAGGGCCCATCTTTACCCTCACCCCCAAACTCCAGGTCCCTGCGTGCTGGCATGTACTTACTGGGCTGGTGCTCAGAGGATGGGGGTGAGGTGGACTGAGGAGATGACCGTCTTTGCTTCCAGAAGCCAGGTTCAGTCGGTCCTCCTCAGCTGCCGGGTGGTGGAACCAGCTCCGCTGATGGGCAGCCAGGCATCCTGCACTGCCAGGTGGCAGAGCTGGCTCTGTTTCAAGGAGGCCAGTGCCCAGCACAGGCCTTCTTCCCAGAGCATCTTGTCAGAGCTCCCTGTTCCAGCTGCGCACATGCACAAAATGGCCACTGGGGACCATTTGTGTACATGCATCCTTTTTACAAAATGGAAAAAGCAGCATCAGTGCAGTTTTGCACATGCACAGGCTAGGCCACACAGAAGCAGAGCTGGCTCTGACACCCAGCAATGGAAGAGGCTTGGCTTCCCAGCAGCCAATCCAGCCTGGCCACCTAGCAGAGGAGACCCACCCTCCTGGCAGCTGACCTGGGTCCACCACCTGGCAGTGAAGGAGGCCCGACCAAACCCAGCCACTGGGATTGGACACAGAAGCTCCTGAGTCCTCCTCACCCCCATCCTCCAAGGCCCAGACCATTAAGTATATGCCAGCAGGCATTGCCCTGGGGGGTGCGGTGGAGGTAAAGACAGGCCCTGAGGGTCGGGGTGTTAGGGAAACAGATCCCCACCATCTGAGGCCAGTAGTGGGCCCTGGGGAATGGGGGAGGTTGGACCCAGGTTCCCCTTCCCATTGACTGCAGTGGGAAGATACAGAAGTGAAATCGGGAACTATAATGGCCAGATTTTTGGATCCTTTGGTTTTAAACCAAAACAGCCATTTCAGACTGTTTTAGGCTAAAACTGAAACTGAAATTCCCATCTGTAGTGATGATGATTGGCCAGCCATTTGACTGAGGGACATAGGGACCCCCTGTTATTGATGGGGCCCAACCTTCTTTTGTCATTCAGGTTTGCAGTGTTGGGGTGCTCTTGCATCCACCGCAGTGCCTGGATGGCCAGGTTGCAGTGCTGGCCAGGAGTACCTTTCACCAACTCCATCTGGTGAGAAGACTTCAACTTTTTTAAAAATCAGACTTGGACTTGGCCACCATCATCTATGTCTTCATAATTTCAAGGCTAGACTATTGCAACACACTCTGCATGGGGCTTCCCTTGCTGACTGTTCAGAATCTGCAGTTGGTGCAAAACACGGTGGCTTACCTTCTGTCAGAGGTGGGTCACCGGGAGCACATTGCACCAGTGCTCCAGAGTCTGCACTGGCTGCCAATAGCTTTCCAGGCTGGTTCAAGGTACAGGTTTTGACCTATGAATCCCAAAATGGCTTGATCCCCAAGTATCTGAAAGACTGCCTTTTCCCCTTGTGTACCATCTCTGAGGTCATCTCAGGGTGCCCTCGAGTACCAACTGCCTGTGAGGTTCATACAATGAAGGCACTCAGAGAGGCATTCTCAATAGCTGCTCCACAATTATGGAATTATCCACCCATGGAGATCTGCCTAAGCCCAAGTCTGCTTACCTTTTGGAAGAGATGTAAGACTTTTTTGTTTGGCCAGGCATTTGGAGGGCTTTGATAGGGTTGTGTGGGACTGGCTGGAGGTTAGGGAGAAGGTTACTGTGCATTGTTGTTGTTTTTTCTTTATAATGAGAAGAAAATTACTGTGAACAGAGATTTATTTATTTACTAGCTAGACGTTTCGGCTTCCGCCTTCATCAGTAACTCAGCTGATTTTTGAACTGTAGTGTACTGTGAGCCAAGCTGACAGTTCCAAGAACACTGAGGGTATAGAGGTTCTAAGGTGTGACATCAGATGTAGTTGTTCTTACAAGAAAAAATAAGTTCAGGTATTGTCCTCTAAGGGTGAAAACAGACATGATGTTAACCACCCTTTAACCAACCTTGGTTGTTATTTATGCATGTTTCAGGGCTGTATTGGTGCCCTATGCTGCCCTGAAACATGCATAAATGACCACCAAGGGTGGCTAAAGGGTGGTTAGCGTCATGTCTGTTTTCACCCTAAGTTGAGGCCATTGGGTGTTAGGGCAAGTAAGTAAAACTTCTATTGCGGCACTAGCTTCCGCTATGACCAATTTATAAAACATGGGACATAGGGATTTACAAACAATGAAACAAACAATGCATCGAACACCAGATATAATTAAATGCATTACCCTCAACAGAGTCATCTCAAAAATTAAAAACTTGACATCCAACTAGGAATTAACCACCTGATGCCTTGCATTGATTTTATTCAAAATCCAAGTTCTTTCCTTTGATGCCAACTAAGTATATATAGAAAGCGCCATTTTTGCTTCCTTGCTTTCCAGGCTAAGCAAATACCCATAAGAGTTCTCTGACTCAATAGCAGATCTGTCAATTAACAAAGGGAGAAGCCAGGTTGCCCATAAGCTGGCATAATGTGGGCACCTCAACAAAAAATGAGTAGTTGTCTCAACCTACAAGGGTAGCATCTCAATTGGTAAGGAGTATTGTTATATCTGCCTTCAACCACAGCAGATTGGACCAATTGAAACCGAAGCTGCATATAGAACCTCCGGATCTTCCGGTCCCTTAGGGTATCTAAATATGACTCAAAACCAAAGGTAGATTTGAATTGTACCAATAATTGAGCCACTTTCCAATGGGCAACGCCTGCCAAATCCTCTTGTTTTGCAATATCCCACAGCCTTAGATTGATCTGGGACTTAATATCAGAAATGCTTCTCCCTTGGAAATAGTCAAAGGAAAACCCCAGGAGCCTAATTGTCCAGCGCAAGAAACCCACCCACGGGTATGGACGTACACCCATATGATTTAATTCCTCCCGAAGGCATTTAAGCGGTAGTGATGGGTCTTGCTGGCCCATCACCCTTAGTAAATATCCGCAAAATACCTTCCTAGAATGGGCTTGGATTGAAATAGCGCCTGTTTCTGCTCATATAATCTCCCCAGGGACACTTGGACCAACTCCTAAGAGATTCCTCAGAAAGCCATTTTGCACACCTTCAAGAATAGGGTAATCTGGGTTCGTAACAACTTCTAACTCAAATGTTGCTATAGAAGGGGCATTGGTTGAATATGTGGCTAGGAAGGTAGAGATAGGAACCCCTTTGGAAATAACGGCAACCCTATACAGGGTCCGGGTAGCCACTTTGGCCTTGGTAGTTCACTTCTGCACATGCAGACCCCAAGTCCCTCGATTAGAAAAGGTGACCCCAAGGTACTCAAAAGATTTGACCACCTCGAAGTCCCCTGCCGCCATCTTCCATACAGGCCGAGTCTTCTTCTTCGCTAAGGTCATTATTTTTGATTTGATTGCATTAATTGTAAGCCCGTTGGACTGGCAGGGGTGTTAGGGTGTCAAGCCTGTCGATCCAGAAGTTCTCCCTGGCATCTAGTAGCTTTGGGGTGGAGAGTTTTTCTATAGGGAAGATTTCCAGGTCTGAGAGAGTGTGACCTGTTGAGTTGAAGTGCCTTGCCACAGGTTATTCCAATTTCTTTGTTACAATAGCCAATTTGTGGTATGGAGGTCCGTGGTAGTTTTCCTAACGTATTGTATATGACAATCAGGATGTTTGCATCGTATCACATATATGACATTGCTTGACTTGCACATGACGTGCTGTTTGATGTAGTAGGTCTTACCAGTTGTTCTACTTCTGAATGTGGTTGTTTCTTTAAGATGGATACAAGTGATGCAACTGTCAGCTTGGCTCACAGGACACTACAGTTCAAAAATCAACTGGGTTACTGATGAAGGCGGAAGCCGAAACGTCTAGCTAGTAAATAAATAAATCTCTGTTCACAGTCATTTTCTTCTCATTATTATATATATTATAGTGACTGTCAGCATCCCTTGGGGATCCAGAGCATCCTTGACTGTGGCACTGTTATGTTGCTTACCACATCTGTGTGTGTGTGTGTGTGTGAGAGAGAGTGTATATATATATATATATATATATATATATATATATATATATATATATATATATATATTTCACCTCCCACTTTCACAGCTGTGTTTGCTAAGAGGCACATGATGGGTCATATAAATACTGAGGATGCAATTACTACTCCATTGAAGTCAATACCTGAACTTCTAAAGAAAGTCAAGTGTGCATTCCCTGGGTGAATTAGAGCAGTGAATCATTGCATTCCAAACTGGAAGGGAGCATGAGGATCATCAGTCCTTTCCAGCCCCGTGCTCAGTGCCAGATCTGCTATACCTCATCCAGTCTCTTCTTGTAAACCTCCAATGATGGAGAATCTGCAGCTTCTCTGGTTAGCCTCTTCTATTACCCGAGTGTCCGTACAATCAAAGGTTCAGTCTATCTCCATCTTTGCAGCCTGAACTCATTGCCTCTTGCTCTGGCATACATAGTAAGGGAGAACAGTTGCTCTCCATCTTCTTTATAGCAGCTTTTCAAATATTTGTAGCCTGTTATCATATCCCATCCCCTCATCCTCCCTTAGCATTTTTTTCTCCAAATTAAACATACCTAGATCTTTCAAGCTTTCCTCATGGTTTGCATGCCAAACCCTTTATCATCTTTGGGTGAAAACAGACATAATGGTAATTTCACTTTAACACCGCTTTAACATTTCTTATGCATGTTGAAGGACTGGATTGGTGATCTATATTGCCCTGCAACATGCATAAGAAATGGGTATTTTCAGACGTTACGAGATCACAGTAAACCACGGTGAATACCCACCTGTGGTCAATGTGGCTCAAACGTTTGTTTGGCGGCCGCCAGATGTTCGCCACGGTCAATACCCGCATGGGGTCAATTTGAACCACGCTTCCCGGGCTAGGCGGGGGAATGTCCCGGGAAGCGTGGTCAAAAAGATCCCCAGTGGGGAGCAAAAAAAAGTAACGTCTGGCCGGTTGCCACAGCCCGGGATCCCCGGCGGGATCCTGGGCCACGGCACATCTGGCCTGACGCAGCGGCCGCAGTGGCCCCGCTGCCCGGCCGTCTCCCTGGAGGACGGGCGGCAGGGTGCGTGGAGTGGGCGGGGCCGTGCAGACGCACGTTGCGCCGCTCGGCCCCGCCCCCTCCCAGATTCCCCGCCAGGATCCCCCCGGCACATCTGATATGGCGGGACGGGGTGACCCCAGCGGGGAATGAAAGGGTTGTTTTCGGTACGGGGCCAAGCGGCCCTGTAACGTCTGAAAACACCCAATGTCAAAGCAGTGTTAAAGTGGGGTTAGTGTTATGTCTGTTTTCACCTTTTGTTGCTCTCTTCTTCACCCTCTCTGACATTTCTATGTCCTTCTCAAAGTGGGATGCCCAACACTGAATGCAGTATTCCAGTAGGGGCTGAAGCTGTAGGAATGTGTGAACAGAACAGGGTTTGGATGTTTGAAATTTCAGCCACGGCAGAGGTTTGGGCACTCCAGGGGTGCCTGTGGGGGCATGGCAGGCCATCAAAGACACAGCAGCAGCAGAAGCAGAGACCAGGAAGACTTGGGACTTAGCACCCCACACAGGAAGGCTCAGCGCTTGTCCCCTGGGGGTGTCCGTGGCACCATGGTTGGCCATCTGAGAACCAGTGGAAGCAGCAGAGGTCAGGAAGGCTTGGGGCTTGGTGGCTGGCCTGGCATCCCTACTTGGTCGGGCATTGCACGCTGCCAGGCATCGGTGGAGCAGTGGCAGACATTGGATTGCCGGGGCACAGAACCCATGGCACGGCAGAGACATCAGAATCCAACATTGGATTACCGGGGAACAGAACCCATGGCACAGCAGAGGCAGCAGATGCAGACATTGGATTGCTGAGGCACAGAACCCATGGCATGCTGTGGAATGATGGCTCCCCTTGATTGTAACGTAGGCCAAAGAACCCTGATGGTGGGTCCTCAGGCTGGAATGGCTGCTTCTTGATGCAGTGGAATGACAGCTCCCTGTGAGCAGGATGATGGCCCCAGAACCCTGACAGTGGGTCCTTGGGCTGGAGTGACTGCTTCTTGATGCAGTGGAATGACAGGTCCCCGTGAGCTGAATGACGTCCCCAGAACCCTGGCAGTGGGTCTTGGAACTAGAGCGGCAGCTTCTGGATGAAGTGGATGGACAGCCCTCCCTGCCTGTAATGTAGGCCCCAGAACCCTGATGGTGGGTCCTGGGGCTGGAGTGGCTGGCAGTGACTGTTTCTTGATGGGGTGGAATGATGGCTCCCCATGAGCGTAATGACGGCCCCAGAAACCTGATGGTGGGTCCTGGGACTAGAGTGGCAGCTTCTGGATGAAGTGGAATGACAGCCCTCCCTGCCTGTAATGTAGGCCCCAGAACCCTGCTGATGGGTCCTGGGGCTTGAGTGGCTGGCTGTTTCTTGATGCTTGATGCTTGATGGAATGATGGCTTCTCGTGAGCGGAATGATGGTCCTGGAAACCTGATGGTGGGGCCTGGGACTAGAGTGGCAGCTTCTGGATGAAGTGGAATGACAGCCCTCCCTGCCTGTAATGTAGGACCCAGATCCCTGCTGATGGGTCCTGGGGCTTGAGTGGCTGGCTGTTTCTTGATGCTTGATGCTTGATGGAATGATGGCTTCTCGTGAGCGGAATGATGGTCCTGGAAACCTGATGGTGGGGCCTGGGACTAGAGTGGCAGCTTCTGGATGAAGTGGAATGACAGCCCTCCCTGCCTGTAATGTAGGACCCAGATCCCTGATGGTGGGTCCTGGGGCTGGAGTGGATTCAAATGCCCCAAATTCTGGAAAAGATTGGAATGGAGCTGAAACAAGTACCCACGAAAATGGATATACCTGATGAATTTCACTCTGCTCTGTCTGACTCTTTATCCTGCTGAGCCACTATTCCTATACTTACGATCGGTTTACCCTTATCCTTGCAACATGGACCTGCCTGCTGTCATTCTCATCGTAACCAAGCCAAGTACGTGCACTTGAGACCTCGCATCTTCATGAATGTTAGACCCCTTGTCTCTCCCTCTGTTCCCCTTCCTAAGTCTCTCCCCCAGCTCCTGTCTCTCAGATTGTAAGCCCTAGGGGCAGGGACCGTGTCTATTTTATTACTTTGTAAAGTGCCAGGTACACTGCTTGTGCTATATAAATGTTTGTTAATAATAATAATAATAAATAATTTCCAGTACCCAAATGAACGTGAAAATATCAGATACGGATCAGTACCCAGTTTCAATCCAATTCAAGTACCCAGTGTCCTGGAACGTTAATTTCTGGTCCCAGAATGTTGACTTCTGGTCCCGGTTTACTGGTCAATAATTGGAAAATCAGAAAATAAGTACAGTAAAATATTGATTATTTTTGTAGTTGACTACCCAATTGGTAATCAAGTAGCCCGTCAAGTAACCAATGCAGTACTAAAAAATGCAGTTATTACCCGCGGATAGCAAATCAGCTACCCGGTTTAGCTCTAGTTTTGAAGTCTGTCCATACTGATCTGGCACTGGTTCCAAGAGGATTTTGAAAGAGATCAGCCTGGGCTCAAACACACACTTCTTAGCTCTTCATGCACCTGTTGAACCTACCGATTTTGAAGTAGTGACCCTCCAGGCTGCTGCAGTAGCCATTACCACTGGCCACCTCTAGAGAATAGTCAGCCAGGAGCAGCAAGCTCACAATCTAAAAGGACAAAAACAAAGGAGCAACTCAGTGGGATATCAACAAGTTTCCAGAGGCTGACACTGCTTAGAACGTCTACAGAGACGTCTGCCTGAAGGTCTCACTCTGCTATGAGAACAGTAATTCATACAACCCCCCAGGTAGGCCTGAAACAATATGCGGCTGTGTCTGACAACTATGTCAGAAATCTCCAATCCATTGCCATTTTCCCAACACGGCATGTACACAGCATTCACATACTTGTTCTGATGCTTGCTGCCACTTTCCGCTATTGTCCTGTTGCTTGTCCTGTCCTTGTCCTGTCGCTATTTCTCAGCAGCGGAGAAATTTTCCGAAACTGTCGCAAGTCCCATAAAGTGTCAGAAAATGCCGCAAAGTGTCGGAATGTGTTACTAACATGTCATAAAAACTGTTGGAACTGTCAGAAATTGTCACTAGTATCTTAAGTGCTGCAAAATACCTGGAACTGTTGTAAAATGTTGGATAGTGCTGTACATTGATGACAAATGCCGTCGGAGTGGTG
Source organism: Sphenodon punctatus (assembly GCA_003113815.1). Taxonomy (NCBI): domain Eukaryota; kingdom Metazoa; phylum Chordata; class Lepidosauria; order Sphenodontia; family Sphenodontidae; genus Sphenodon; species Sphenodon punctatus. Next base: position 151,300 of record QEPC01004025.1, read on the forward strand.
GCAAGACTATTGAAATGTCAACAGTAAACAGTAGGAGTGGGAATTCCGGTTCTCCCGAGATCCGATATTGCCGGTATTTGGGTGTATCGGCTTAATCCGATAAATCCAATATTTACCTGTACCAGCATACCAGATTTTTATGGCCATTGAAGTCAATAACCGCAATGTAAAAAATCCGGTACCACGGCCAATGTTAAAAATCCAGTATGCTGATACTGGTAAATCCGGTACCTGGGAGATCCAATACCGGTACATCTGGTATCCGGTATTCTCTCCGGTGTCCCACCCCTAGTAAACAGAGAACTGGCAAACAACGCTGCCATTTCAGGTCTACTCCCTAGGAGGCTGCTCCTGCAGGCCATAACAGGAAGCAGAACCTTGGCTACATACAGTTCTCATTTGGAAGGTTTTATTCACACTCAACAGGGCTAGAAAATTAAGGACTCCCCAAAAATAAAAGTTTCCATTTCATACAGCTTGAATGGGCCACACAAACCACACAGAGATATTGTGTGAGCTGGAGCTAGCTTGTGGCTGGTGTTGCAATACCTCTGGTATGCACCAGATCTATATATTGTGGCCATGCGTGTTCATTCTGAACCATAAATGTGTACTGCATATATGCCATGCATGTACCAGACCAATGCAGTATGCATCTTGGTTGTTAAATGCTATACTCTCTTAGGATTGCTAGCTAGGAGTACATTGCAAAGCCAACTGCAGATCACAGCATGTCCCAATCCCCCATCTTCTGCTTCTAATCTTTAGGTTTCTCTATTGATTTGAGAGGCTTCTGTGCATGTGGAAAGAAGCTGTCAGAGCCGAACAGTGTCAGATCAGATAATCCTGCCTGTGCCTTTCAGAGACTAATTAATATTTACAGTTCAACATGGCATCGTGACACAAGAACTCAGATGTTCTTGTGACACAAGTCACATTGTTCTAGTGGTGAGGGGAACCTCAGGACTAGGGGCCACATGAGGCCTGTGGCAATTTTTTATTTGGCCTCCTTCTAATTCTTGGATCTGTTCCCTGAATCCAGTTCCAACCCACCAGCACTGAAAGGCTGAGCTCAAGGTAAAGGAGCAGGGAGCATGCACACAAGCAAGAATAGAGGACAAAGCAATGATCTGGACCCTCCTCTTCCTGAGTACACCTCTTAGGAATCCTCACCTTCAACTTCTATGCAATCCTTGGAGCGTGTACTAATTTATTAAGTAACTCCTGGGAGGGAAAAGGTTCCACCCTGTTTCTAGAGGCAGCATCAGTGATGCATATTTGTTGAACTAGTAGGCATTAGGTTTGACACCTCTTCCAAGGAATAAAACAGGAACATGACCATTTGTGAAAATTTGCATGTAATCATCCATGTAAATTTATGCAAAGTTAAAATAACCCATTGCCTAATACTGAGGCTGAGCTAATAAAAAAGAGTGTGGAGGCATAACAGTGTAAAGTAGATGAGTGTGGGGTGGGACTGAAACAAGATTTCACCAAAATGGGAAAACTGAATCTCATCGAAATCCCAGTTCCCAATACAGTCTCAGTCAAATCTAGACCCTCTTGGTACATGGTAATGTCTCAACCAACATTTCATTTGTCAGTGTACTGACTTTCTTCTTACCAGGATCCCATTTACCACTTTGCCATTTACTGATTTTCAGTTTAAATCCCACTCAATACAGCATTTATTGCACTCCATTTTCTCTTGTACTTCCTTGTAACACATTGACTAGTATGCAGATTCCTTTACCAATCTGCAAAATCCAGTTGCAGATTGGTCAAAGCAAAGGAAACAACACAGGACAACAATTTTGATTGGAGTCACTGGAGTGGAGGCTAAGGGGCACTGGAGTGGAGGCTAAGGGGTGGGCTATTTGCACAGTGATTAGCTTAGAAATGAGGAGACAGCAAACCTGTAAATAAAATGGTACCCTCAGCAATGTGGTAAGAGGTAAATGAATGATACATGGTAAACTAAAAAGTAAACGGAAAGTTGGTATATCAGGATGGTATCTCACAGTATTGTGAGAATTAAGAAATTGCATCGGTATTGGGAAATGGTCTGGAAATTCATCTCAATCCCCGATACATTGAAATTTCTCATAAGCAGTAATTTAACTGCTAGTTTCGGCCCTAGTGTGGGGCGATAGAGCTGCAGGGTAGGTGTGGGTAGGAGGTGAGTGTGAGAATATGAAATAAAAGAAGTAGGGGCTTCATGAAAGGTCAAGGGGTGCACATCAGGTGGAGTGTGGGGTCATGAAGGTGTAGGGCAGGAGAGGGGAAGTTTGAGACGTAAGGTAGCAGAAGTTGAACAACACAGTGGAGATGTAGGTTGGGACAGGGAGAGGGTGCAGGGACATGGGGGTACTGAGAGACGAGATGAGGAGGTCAGTTCTGGACTTCAGTTTCCAGACATCTAAGGATCCCGACCCAGACTTTAGACACAGGCCCCCAATTACAAGATTCTCTGTGTGTATAAACCAGATAGATGGCAACCCTAGTTGGCATATGCCAGCATCAGCTACAGAGCTAATGAGTGGGGGAGAGAAACCATCTCAAGTGAGCTGATCTCTCAGCATCAGGTGATGTGGTAATGCAATCTGTTACAGGAAGAGTTATCGCATTCATCACCAAAATAAACATCCCTGTGAAGTCCATCTGGTACAAACAGCTTCTTCCTACACTGATAGCAGTTTCTCCTTTCACCAGAGAAGCCAGAGATAGGGCCCAAATCATTGTGGTTGCAGCATTCACACAGGCACAGGAAATAACATTGAAAGAGGAAGTGAGAGAGGAGATCAAGCTGAGCCATTTCTCAGCTATTGCTGTTTGTTACACCATCCATTCTGACATACCCTTGTCTTGATTAGGGCCTTTTTGGTGGAGTCACTTAGAGAAGCACAAGGGAGTAACTGTAATAGGGGCAGGTGCTGCGACTGCACTGGAATCCATGTGTTTGTGTGTCGGGGGGCAGGCTCACTGGTGTGGCTACCCAGTGAGAATGCTGGGAGAAGGCAGGTGGGGCCTATTTTACCTTATGCACCAGGACCCATTCCAGCCTAGCTGTACTGGAAGAACCAAAAACAGGGTGGATTCACAGCATGCTGAAGAACCAAACTCAAGGCCTCATCATCAAACTAGAGGAAGAAATGAAGTGGGAGCCTGTAGGGCTCTGTCCTGGGACCAGTGCTACTATTCAACATCTTTATTCATGACTTGGATGAAGGGGTAGAGTGAATACTTATATTAAATTTTCAGATGACACAAAATGAGTGAGGGTAGCTAACACCTTGCAAGATAGAATTTTTTAAAAAATTTGATAGGTTAGAAATCTGGACTGAAATTAACAAAATGAAATTCAACTCAGATAATTATAAAGTTCTGCATTTTGGGAAGAAAAAATAACTGCAGAAGTATAAGATGTGGAATACCTAGCTTGGCAGCAAGACATGTAAAAGCATTGACATGAAACTGACTAGAGTCCCAGCATGCCCAGACAGGAACAGCAAGATGGCGGCAGGCCCCCGTGTGTCCTGCAGCATCGCAGGGCCTTTTAAAAAACTCTAAAACCCCTCCTGTACCTCCTGTGAGGCTGCAAGTGGTGGTGGAGTTGTTGGTGAGAAGAGTGAGTGTGTGTGTTTGTGTGTGCATGTGAGGGAGAACAGTGCATGTGTGTTTGTGAGAGAGTGGGGGGAGAAGAGTGTGTGTGTGTGCATGTGTGTGTGTAAGAGTGGGGGGGAAGAGTCTGCTTGCATGTGTGATTGTGAGAGTGAGTGAGTGAGAGACGGCGGGGAGAAAAGTGGATGTGTGTGTGTCTGTTTGTGAGAGAGTGAGGGGGGAGAAGAGTCTGTATGCGTGCGTGTTTGTGAAAGAGAGTGAGTGAGAGTGTGTGCATGTGTGTGCGTGTGAGAGAGAGATTGAGTTGGGGGTGGGGAGAGAAAAAGTTGGGAAAATCTTTCCCCAAACATCTCCTGTTTGATGTGGAGGTTATGTTTTTTAAAAAGTCACAAACCAAGTTCCTCCTCAAACTCCTTTGGCTCTTGTAGAGTTACTCCTAGTTTACACTAGGGTTAGAGGGGGATAATCATTCCCATTGACCCTAATATAAACAACAAGTAACTTCCTATATGCACAACTTAAAAGTTGCACAACTTTTAAGTTAAAGGTCCATAAAATATACAACTTAAATGTTGTGCAACAACCGATATATTAGTGTGCTGATATATCATATCTCACAAAGCCTGGAAATTGACCAAAACAAAAAACTTTAGTGTTTTTTTTTTTAAAGTTAAATGCACAACAGTTTTTAAAACTAAAAACTTTCCTCTTCAAAAACATTACAAAATCATTTTGACTCCAGGTTAAACTAAAAAAAAATATACAAATTTATTACAATTACACTTCAAAAAACCTTCAACTGGCCAATAAGCAATTATTACAATTACACTTCAAAAAACCTTCCACTTCAACTGGCCAATAAGCAGCACAAGCAGACCCCACTAGTCTTATGGGACTCTGTGATTGCGCAATGCCTGCTGCCTCCCACAACCAATCAGGGGGGGTCTGGAGGATGGCACTGCAACCCTTTATAATTTGAGGGCCAGGTTTTTTTTCTCTGTTGTGTGAGAGCTCTACTTGTCAGGTTGCGTTTACAGAACTGTGTTGCTTTCACATAAAAAAATCCTCCCTAGCCCTCATTGTATTATTTATTTATTTGTTTATTAGTTAGGTATTCCCACCAATACCTTTCCCTCCTCATACCCTACATTTTACCTTCTCCCTTTCCTTGCCTTTCTCCCCATGTATATTATATAGAGATAGGTAGTATAGATTAGAAATAGATATATATTATAGACATATAGATTAGATTAGAATAGTTATATAAATAACTGATTCGATAATAAATAGTTTCCTTCCTGTCTCCCTTAAATTTAGATAAATATTAGTTATGCACAGGAATCAATAATGATACTGATACCAAAAATGAATCCTTTGTTTGAAATGGTACCGATATCAATAATGATATCAATACCAATAACGAATATCAATACCGATAATGAAAATGATATCAATACCAATAAAGAAAATTATATAAAAACAATACCAAACATGATAACAAAAATATACCAAAAATGATAAAAATGAAAACGACAATGAAAACAAAAACAACATTGTTGTTAATAACAATAATGAAAATGACTTTTTTGAATAACAAAAACGAAAAACAAAACAACATGGGGGCCTAGTGAACACCCTTAGCTCTGTTCATAAGCACTTTGGAAGGAAGAACCTGTGGATTGTGCATTATAGGGCATCATTCTGCAAGCATTTGCACTGCTGGCCGGGTGGTCCTGTTGCAGAATGTCCTGGGTGGAAGCCAGAAGATAATGGGTGTTTTTAGATGGATGTGGATCCTGGTCACCCCTGGAACTGCTTCCCTGCGTGCACCCCTGTGCCCACCCATTCCAGCCCCGACTGGCTCTGCAACTGATGGACCAGCAGATTTGCTGGACCACTACCCAGCTGGGAAGCACACACACCCATACACCCCATAGAGTTGCAGGTGCTTGCCTGACACTCTAGACTCGCGTCCGCAATTCCATGGTATTGAATGAGACAAAGAATAGCCAGGAGTGGAGATGCTGCGTGGGTCCACCCAACAGATGGACAGCAGCTCCACCTTTTACTGTTTCCCCAGTTTTGGCTGGCCACTCCACGTGGGGCTTCCTCAGAATCCAGAGCAGGCACAACCTGCACTGCTTTGAACATCTGGCGGGCGGCTTTACATGGACCAGTCAACCCAATGGTGAAGCAAGCTGGCATGGGCAGAAGTGGAGCTGCTGTCTGTCTGTTTACACTCTTTGTCTCCATCTGTTACATTTGGGACCAATATGGCAAGCACACTCCCCAGACCAGGCAGAAGATGCACCTTAGAAAATATGGAATGACATCTGGAAAGCAGACGAGAAAATGAAAAATTATTTTTAAAAGCATTAAGATCCCAGTTCTTCCCCTTGCAGAACCAGCAGTTATATGTAGCTCCCAGTGGTGGCGGCAGAAAGCTTTGCTCCACACCCCTGAGGGATTGATACACCACTCCCTCTTTCTAATTCAAACTGTATGTTTCTCTGCTCAGCATTCCAGCCCCTGTTCAATCTGTGTTAATCACAGGCAGGGGCTGTCTCAGCCTTTTCCCTCCTTCCCATTCTTCCCTGTTCACTTGAGAACATCCTCAATTTATTTCTGCAGGCTATGGAGAGATCAGCGGTGAGACAGATGTAATTTACAGGAGTACAAGACACCATGGCGGTGCAGTCTGAATGCCTTCATTTGGTGGTGTTAATCTTAGCCAGCCTTGCTCTGATTCATTGCAAAGTCCAGCAGCCATAATTTATCTTCCATACAGGATTGATGCATCCTCCAACAGGATTGATGCAGCAAATCACCCAAGTATCTGTCAGTTTATAAATCCTCCCTTCCTTTTCCCTCTGCCCAGTTTCAGAAATATGATCAGAAAACATTCTGGGTTCATATTTTACCTCTTGAAGTAGTGAGATCAGACAGCCGTCTCTGCAATGAAACTGTCAGGCTCTCCATAAAGCTCCCATTGAAAGAGAACATGTAATGATGAAGATGTAGGGACATGCAGGGTAGGGACATGCTAGCAACAATGTGTTGTCTACATACATACCCAGCACTAATTTGCACCCTCTGAATACCAGAAAGGGTTTATGTATGTGGTGCAAGTACGGCAGCTGCCCTGTTTTTTGCACCTTTGGAACCCTTGCTCACCACACTCATATTCAAAAATCAGCTGGACTTGTTGGACCTTTTTACCATCCAATATGATTTTATTTACAGACGCAATACATCTACCAACGTCTCATTCAGTTAATTTCAGGCCTTTCCTCTTGTACCTCCACCCATGGGCACTGTCAGCCCTGGTCTCTAGCTAGTAGATGTCAAAATCTGGGGGCCCTGCATGGCATTCTGCATTGGGCCTCCTCCAAGAATTTATAAGCATCCCTGTCTGGTAACCCTAGTTCCAGGAATAAGTAGCCTGCACCAGGCCTTTACCTCTTTATTTTTTCCATGTGCTGTCTCAACTACAATTTAACTAATATGATGGCTTATTAGTCGTAGTTCTTAGCAGTGTGCATCTGCATCGTTTTCTGTTAGTTATGAAAATGAATGGATCCCCATTGGTTTTCATAATTATTGTCGTTTGCTTTCATTCATTTTCGTTTAAAAATAATAATAAAAAACCTGTGCATGCACAAAAATGGCTGATGGGGACATTCTGTGCATGCATGGCCCATTTCCAAAATGGCACCGACCGGCAGCATCAGCACCATTTTGGAAAAGGGCGTGCATGTGTAGAACAGCCCCAGGAGCCATTTGTGCATGAACTGTAATTTTCAGATTTTTTAATTAAGAATTTAAATGTTTAAAAATCACTGTGCTTGAACAAAATGGCCACCGGACCATTCTGCACATTTTCACCCTTTTCGAAAATGGTGCAGACACTGCCGGCTATCTCTCCCCACCCCCCACTCACACCCCAAATGAAGGGGGTTTTGTAAACAAAAATAAAGTCTAAAACAAAAATGGTAGGGGTGCCTTCTTCACACCTGTAGTAGATCTTGTCCTATACGCCATGGGACATTGGTTGTCCTTAAAACACTTGCTTTGTCTATGAAGAGAAAAGGCTGCCCTGTAACAGCCATACATATCTTGCTGGTCCTCTGCACCTAGGTACAGTCCCATTCAGAAAGCATAGGAACCACTCTCAGCAAGTACCTCCATCACATCAGTACTGAAAGAAGACCAATACGACCCCATGCAGATATTAGAGCATGCCATACCCTCCTCCAATAGCTGCCAGTGCAAGGGCACTTCCTGAGGAAAAAGTCAGGATGCCTAGTACTGGAGTGGCCATTCATGTCTCCCCTTTCATTCCCAACACAACAAATACCATCAACACAGCAGAGTATGGCAGAGTAGAGGGAGAGTGAACACCCATGTAAAAGCTCCTGATTCTTGGCTGTGATCAAAGGTGTACATAGAAAAGTGAGTTGTCACCTTAGTTTTTCCCTAAGCCTGAGCTAGCTGAGCTTGCACCAAGCCAACCCAGGAGTGGGAACCAGAGGACTCAACTGTCAGCTCTGATCTAAGATTGTCACCTGCAGCAGAGACTCCCCAGCCACACCCGGTCTGTTCCCTCTGGCTCCCTATTGCTATGGTGAAGTTCTCATGATCAGCTCCTCCTGTTTGGGAAGGTAATTGTAAAAAGAGCCAGAAAGGTGCAAGAGACCCAAATGCTGAAGTATGAGTAGTTTCTTGATGCATTTAAGTCATTTCATGCAACAAGCATCCAAACTAATGAAGCCTGGTTGCCTGAACATGGGACAGCATTCACAATATAAATTAATGGTGTTCGTTTCAGGGTTTTTGCCAGTGGCCATATTAACCCTTCAGGTGTACCTATTGTTATGATATTTTGGATCCCTACTTATTTTTAGGGTGTCTTCCTCTCTATCAAATTTGTCTGAAATTGGCCCCTTAGGATCCAAAATTATTAAAAGGGAACACACACATACACACACACACACACACACACTTGCACATTCGCACACACAAACTAACACCCACACCCCCATGGATAGAAAGACACAGAAACACATATATGCACACATACACACTTTAGGGTGATCATCACAGAAACCATATTTCCATTGGAAATCAGAAGCAAGGGGATTGATCTCTTTATGCTGAACATTCCTCTCTATTACACATATTCCACAGAAAAACATACTGATATAGTTATAACCTCTGCCACTCTGCTCATTTTTTCCACACACAGTTGCTCTCTTGACCTATACCAAAGTCCCATATACTTCATTCCAGCGAATGTTGTACTTTCACACATTTCAGCTTTAGTGGCAGAGGAAAAACAGGAAGCGAAGCAAATTTCTATAAGCCCTGACTGACAGTTAACAAAATGACCAGCACAGGTTTATATTTTTACTCTCCCTTGTCAGCACTCTTAAATCAGCAGCTTTCGCCTCTTGAGAATGCAAAAAAATCAATAGTTTGGGAAATATTTGATTTGCAACATTTTACTAGTGCTTTCCTATGCATTCAGGTTGCATAACTTACCATGTGGTAGATGCCCAGAGCAACTGTTGCTGTCTTGATATTGAAACAGCAGCGTGTTGGGGGCTCCTGGATCATTAAAGAAGACATTTTTTATCCCTCCTGGCTACTCTTGAGACAAAGATTGCGAATCTGACACAGCTGCAGTAAAGAAGGGGAACAACACGGCGTGACATTTACACATTCAACTTCCTTCCTGTTTATAAATGTGGCAAGTCATTACTTTAGTCACATGAGATCGCTGATTTCAAAAGAAAATGAACTTAGGCATCCAGCAGTACTGTTTTTAATCAATCTTTAATTGTTATGCTATCCTAAAATCAAATGTCTCTATGAAAGCTACATCCTGAAACTAGAGTCCATTGCCACAACAGTATGATGTACTTGAATCAAATGCTGTTAAACAGGAAGGCAAAGTTACTCCATAAAATTACAATGAAAATAAAAACAGGCACCTCCAATCATGTTTAGGTGACTAGGTTTTCCATGGGACTGGTAGCAGGATGCTCTGGAGGGCTCTGAGAGCCTGCTGCTTGGTCAATGACCATAGTTAAATGAAGCTCCAGTGGGAAGAATGAGTGTAGTAGAACAGTATAGATCAATAACTGTTCTATTGAGGTGTAAGTCTCATGGTCTTCGATGTCTCTATACTCATGCACAAAGCATGGGAAATAAACAGGCTGAACTTTAACTCATGATATAGGAAGGTAAATATGATTTAATAGGTATTAACTGAGAGCACATTCACACATACATTAAATCAGCACTTTTTTCTTTCCCCCGCATATTAGAACGATGTGGGAAAGACTCCATGTGCTTATTTAGCAGTTCTCCAATTTGTTTTTCGAGCGCATCGAGGGGCAGCCAAAAGCTACCTTTACAAGCGCGCATTTGAAATGACCCACATAAATTCTCTCTTCGGAATGTCGGTGTCATGTCAGTTACACAGCGCCTCGCTTCCCTGGCTCTCAGCTCAGCTCCTCTCCCCTCTCTGGGAGCTGAGAGCCAGGGAAGTGGGGCGTTGTGTAGTGACATGATTAAAATGCTGCTTCCCAAATGCAGTCAATTTCAAAATGCACTTAAATAGACCCATATGTGAATAGTGCATGGGTTTATTTAAGCGCATTTTGAAATTAACTGCATTTAGGGAAAGCAGCATTTTAATGTATGTGTGAATGCGCTCTGAGACTTGGTAGGATAGCTCCCATGATTGGAATGTAGTAAAGTAATTGAAGGATATAACCTGTTAAAAAAGAATAGGTGCAACAGAAAGGGAGGGGAAGTAGTATTATATGTCAGAAATGTGTACACCTGCACAGAAAACCATGAGAGTGAGCGTGGCAGTCCTGTTGAGAGTATCTGGGTGAAAATAAAAGGTGAAATAAATAAAAATGATTTCACTGTCGTAGTCTACAACAGACCGTCAAACCAAGAAGAAGACATGGATGATGCCTTTCTTTTTTTTCTTTTTTAAAAAAACCCACAACTTTTATTGTTTCATCATTTAACATACATCCACAAACAAGAAAATAAATTTTCTCAGTTCAATACAATACAACTTTCTTATCCAAATCTAATAAAGATTCCACAGAGTTCTGCATCCAAATAGCCGATCTTAACTTCATGCCATCAATAACTACGATGACCTACCAAACTGTTATTTAAAGAATTGTTCAATGTCCTTGCTCTTAGAGAACTTATCTTCTAGGCTG
>QEPC01004025.1:197086-208546 GCA_003113815.1 Sphenodon punctatus
TGGGGGGCAATCACAAGCAAGACAAGGAGGGGTACAAAACTGAAATGAAACCTAAATCAATCTATAATAATCCTACTCTAAATGAATCAAAAAACAGGGGAAGGGAAGGGAATCATTGGGGAGGGAATATATAGGGAAAGGATTCAATGGAGGGGGAGGGAGGAAGGAAGGAAGATTGAACACAGGGAGGGATAAAAACAAAAAATAACAACTAAATCTATCTAAACTAAGGTAAATCAATGAGAATATGGGGTAGATGGGTTGGATGGGTGAAATAGGAGGAGGATGGCAATGGATTGGGGAGCTTGAAAAATGCTCGTTGAAGGAGCCTTCTGAAATGCCTGCTGCTCATGAACAGTGACTAGCTCAGAAGGTATTGGGAAGGGGGGAGGCAGAAAGTTTTGTTTCTTGCTGCTCCCAGCTGAGTCAGATGACTTTCCCCTCCCTGCTACATTTGGCCTTCCAGTGACCTGACAGTGACAGAGTGACAGTAGACCACGTTTTAGCCATCCGAACACAACCGAACGTGATCTGAACTGACCGAACTGTTCAGCCATTTCTCCGGTGTTCGGTTCTGTTCGGTATGTTTGCCCATTTCGCCGTTCGGTGTTCTGTTCTGTTTGGTATGTTCGGGTTCGGGTTCACGTTCGGTAGTCCGAACAGCCTGAGTTCAGGCCGAACACCTAACTTCCGAACCACGTTCGCCCATCCCTATTCTTCAAGCTGTATTGCTCTGTGTCTGTGTATTTGTTTGCGGCCAATCATGCTTCCTGCCCAAGCCTTCCTGAAGGAGGAACCTTCCATGCTAGCTCCCAGCATTACTTTTATACAGCTGGGAGCCAATCAGGGAGCTGGACAGGTGTGGGACACAGATACAAGGAAGAGAGGGAAATACAAGGAGATCCTTCACCAGGACAAGTCAGGGTGTTTTTACACTGACACTTCATCCCGGGATTATGAAAAAATTATTCCAGAATTGTTATCCAGGGATTACAAATGGTACATATTTTACACAGACTCCATCCCAGGATAGTTAATTTGAACAGCACATTACTTTTATCCTGGTTTGAGAGTATCTGGGATGAATATCAGTCCCCATGGTGCTTTTTGTCCATGCTCAGCACACTGATTTCTAGGATTAAAGAAAATCTGATTTCATTCATTTTTCTGATTTATGATGTGAAGAAAATGGAAACTCATCCCTTTGTTTTGCAGGTATTTAAACTTGATGCTCTGCAATGAATTGTTGAAGGATGACAGACTTAATACGATCGCCCCATAGTCGTGTTCTACTAGATACCACAAAGTCAGAACTGCATAGAGAGGATTTCAGCTCTTACCATAACATTCTGTGGTACTAATCCCAGGATAGTTGACTATCCCTAGTCATTTAGCTGGACCTAATCCTGGGATTAGTTAACCAGTTATTATAAACTATCAAAAATGAGGGTTTGTAATCCCAGAGTTTTTCAGTTATTCTGGGATTACAATCATTGGATGCTGCATTTAGAAGGACAAGTCATCCTGGGACTAATGACCTAAATCCGGGATAAGTGTCCATGTAAAAACACCCTCAGTCAGTGGTGTAGGAGTCAAAAGTATGTACCACCCATAGCCAGGGATTTGAGGCCTAGCCCTGACACAGCACATCCCCAGAACATGGGTACTTCTACCTGCAGCTCAGCATCACCCAGTGACGGCCCCTCCCCCAGGGCATTGGGGCAGACGCCCCTCAAGCCGCTTAGGGTTAGAGTTAGGATCAGATGCTCCTAGCTGATCCAGTGGGAGTGCTGTCAGTTTCCCTGCTTGTCTGAAGGCTTGGTTTACATTATAACTCTCCTCCTAGAGAGCAATGAGTCATATGTAAACAAAGTCTGAATGGAAAGAACTCTGCAAGTGGAGGAGGGGGAGGAAACAAACATCCTTCCCCTGTTGCTGCTCCCCCCTCCCTCAGTTTTTCACTCACTGGCCAGAGAGATAAAGGGAGGTGCGGACTTAGAGGATCTCCCCAAGCCCTCAGAAAGCATGCGCTGGGCCTCATCCCAGAAAAGCACTTCTTTCTGGGGGATTAGGGAGGGAGTGGGGGAGGTGCCATGTGCTCCTTGGCCGGTATCCTATGGAAACTCAGCCAATCAGCAAGGCCTAGGGGGCATTTCAGGGCACCTTTCTAAACACTCTGGCCACCCTATAGCTCCTTTATCTTCGCCTGGCTCCTCCTGTACCAGAGTGGGAGGAGGGAGGGAAAGAGATCACTCTTCCGTGCTCCTTCCTCCTTAGGTTGAGTGGAGGGGAGGGTGGGGGGGGAGAGAGAGAGAGAGAGAGAGAGAGAGAGAGAGAGCAAGAGAGCTCGCCCCCTCTTTTTTTATATAAGAGGGGAGATGCTGGGGACTTGTTTTGAGTCCCTGGCCTCATTGCTTGGAGAGAAGAACAACAGAAGGTGGTTATCAGAGTCAGACTAGAGTGATCTGGAGGTCTCATCCTTTCAGAAACCTGGTAAGTTTTGAAAAAAACCCAAATCCCTTGCCTTGATCTCCTGTACATTGGTTGTTTGTTTGTCCTTTCTTTTGTCCTCTTCTCTGCCTCCCCACCCCCATGCATTACAGGCAGGGGTAACTACTAATTTTGTGAGCACAGTTGGAAGGGCTGTGTTGCCTTGCCTCCTATTCTTTAAAATATTTTCTTGTCCCTTGCAGTTTTAGTTTTTCACCCTGTGCGAGATCCTGNAGGAACAGTGACTAGCTCAGAAGGTATTGGGAAGGGGGGAGGCAGAAAGTTTTGTTTCTTGCTGCTCCCGACTCACAGCAAGCCCCATTGGCTCCGTGCAGCCTAGCCCGTGGCCAATCGCAGACTGCCAAGCCAGTGGTCTGAGGCGAAAAGAGATGGTGATTCAGCAGGCTGGCTGCTACTCCAAGCCACTCTCCACCCTCCACCCCTGGTACCTGGAAGTCTGCTCCTAGCTGAGTCAGATGACTTTCCCCTCCCTGCTACATTTGGCCTTCCAGTGACCTGACAGTGACAGAGTGACAGTAGACCACGTTTTAGCCATCCGAACACAACCGAACGTGATCTGAACTGACCGAACTGTTCAGCCATTTCTCCGGTGTTCGGTTCTGTTCGGTATGTTTGCCCATTTCGCCGTTCGGTGTTCTGTTCTGTTTGGTATGTTCGGGTTCGGGTTCACGTTCGGTAGTCCGAACAGCCTGAGTTCAGGCCGAACACCTAACTTCCGAACCACGTTCGCCCATCCCTATTCTTCAAGCTGTATTGCTCTGTGTCTGTGTATTTGTTTGCGGCCAATCATGCTTCCTGCCCAAGCCTTCCTGAAGGAGGAACCTTCCATGCTAGCTCCCAGCATTACTTTTATACAGCTGGGAGCCAATCAGGGAGCTGGACAGGTGTGGGACACAGATACAAGGAAGAGAGGGAAATACAAGGAGATCCTTCACCAGGACAAGTCAGGGTGTTTTTACACTGACACTTCATCCCGGGATTATGAAAAAATTATTCCAGAATTGTTATCCAGGGATTACAAATGGTACATATTTTACACAGACTCCATCCCAGGATAGTTAATTTGAACAGCACATTACTTTTATCCTGGTTTGAGAGTATCTGGGATGAATATCAGTCCCCATGGTGCTTTTTGTCCATGCTCAGCACACTGATTTCTAGGATTAAAGAAAATCTGATTTCATTCATTTTTCTGATTTATGATGTGAAGAAAATGGAAACTCATCCCTTTGTTTTGCAGGTATTTAAACTTGATGCTCTGCAATGAATTGTTGAAGGATGACAGACTTAATACGATCGCCCCATAGTCGTGTTCTACTAGATACCACAAAGTCAGAACTGCATAGAGAGGATTTCAGCTCTTACCATAACATTCTGTGGTACTAATCCCAGGATAGTTGACTATCCCTAGTCATTTAGCTGGACCTAATCCTGGGATTAGTTAACCAGTTATTATAAACTATCAAAAATGAGGGTTTGTAATCCCAGAGTTTTTCAGTTATTCTGGGATTACAATCATTGGATGCTGCATTTAGAAGGACAAGTCATCCTGGGACTAATGACCTAAATCCGGGATAAGTGTCCATGTAAAAACACCCTCAGTCAGTGGTGTAGGAGTCAAAAGTATGTACCACCCATAGCCAGGGATTTGAGGCCTAGCCCTGACACAGCACATCCCCAGAACATGGGTACTTCTACCTGCAGCTCAGCATCACCCAGTGACGGCCCCTCCCCCAGGGCATTGGGGCAGACGCCCCTCAAGCCGCTTAGGGTTAGAGTTAGGATCAGATGCTCCTAGCTGATCCAGTGGGAGTGCTGTCAGTTTCCCTGCTTGTCTGAAGGCTTGGTTTACATTATAACTCTCCTCCTAGAGAGCAATGAGTCATATGTAAACAAAGTCTGAATGGAAAGAACTCTGCAAGTGGAGGAGGGGGAGGAAACAAACATCCTTCCCCTGTTGCTGCTCCCCCCTCCCTCAGTTTTTCACTCACTGGCCAGAGAGATAAAGGGAGGTGCGGACTTAGAGGATCTCCCCAAGCCCTCAGAAAGCATGCGCTGGGCCTCATCCCAGAAAAGCACTTCTTTCTGGGGGATTAGGGAGGGAGTGGGGGAGGTGCCATGTGCTCCTTGGCCGGTATCCTATGGAAACTCAGCCAATCAGCAAGGCCTAGGGGGCATTTCAGGGCACCTTTCTAAACACTCTGGCCACCCTATAGCTCCTTTATCTTCGCCTGGCTCCTCCTGTACCAGAGTGGGAGGAGGGAGGGAAAGAGATCACTCTTCCGTGCTCCTTCCTCCTTAGGTTGAGTGGAGGGGAGGGTGGGGGGGGAGAGAGAGAGAGAGAGAGAGAGAGAGAGAGAGAGCAAGAGAGCTCGCCCCCTCTTTTTTTATATAAGAGGGGAGATGCTGGGGACTTGTTTTGAGTCCCTGGCCTCATTGCTTGGAGAGAAGAACAACAGAAGGTGGTTATCAGAGTCAGACTAGAGTGATCTGGAGGTCTCATCCTTTCAGAAACCTGGTAAGTTTTGAAAAAAACCCAAATCCCTTGCCTTGATCTCCTGTACATTGGTTGTTTGTTTGTCCTTTCTTTTGTCCTCTTCTCTGCCTCCCCACCCCCATGCATTACAGGCAGGGGTAACTACTAATTTTGTGAGCACAGTTGGAAGGGCTGTGTTGCCTTGCCTCCTATTCTTTAAAATATTTTCTTGTCCCTTGCAGTTTTAGTTTTTCACCCTGTGCGAGATCCTGTCAACCTAATTGTCTGATTTCTGTTTGTTTTTGGGGGATGGATGGAAGAGTTTCTAATCTTTGCTGGAATGTTCACTGCATTTAAAATGGTCCCCTTTTCAGTACCAGTTTCAAGGCTTTTCTGATGCAAGAAGGCCATTATGCCACATGTTGCTTTACTAATGACTAGTCTTTGCTTGAATGTGTTCCCTGTCCGATAAGTTTACAAAAAAACTGTGTAGCATGTTCTTGGCGACAAGTGAAACTTTATGCTGATGCTTTTGTGATGTGCTAAAGACTTCACATAATATTGTTGGCTTGAGATAGTTTGCTTTGCTTGCTCTGTGTTTGCATGTGCACTGCTGGGGTTCCCCCTCGTCTCCGTTTTCCTGCAGTAGGATCTGATCGGACTGGGAGATAAAGCTGTTTGTAAGCAAACAACTCCTCCCCATGTGAGTGACCAGAATGTTGTTGCTTTGTAAAGAAGGTTCTTCGAGATAGCTGTAAACATTCCACAACTGGGTTGTGCATGGCATGCTCACCATATTCAAATAATAGACCATGTGATGGTGTCGAGCTCCTCTAGTATAAAAAGCACTCTCCCCCCTCAGAATGACAGTCCCTTCCAACCCTTTCTAGAAATATTCCATGCAGGGCTGGAAGGGTGGGTGTTGTGAGAATGTCGGAGCCATCTCAAAGAACCTTCTTTACAAGACAGCAACCTTCTGTTCTTCTTCTTCAAGTGGCTCCTCACAGGCCATTAGGGATGTGCAAACAGAACGCGGTTCGGATGTTCGGACGTTCAGTCATTCGGTACAAAACCCGAGTTCGGTTTTGGTTGTTCGGTTCATCGGAGTTCAGTTCGGCCGAACTTGGCTGAACATCCGAACATAGTGCTATTGATACCAATACCGATACTGAAATCAATTTTTTTCCCCAATATCAGTATCATGTGGCCCTGAAACCACTCCTGGCCTCCACTCCTGGTACCAGGAAGTCTGCACCTCAGATGCCTCCTTCTTCCAGACACGTTTTTCCCACCCAAAGTCACGTTTTTCCTGCCCCCGAACTCATCCAAACTTTTCTGAACTGTTTGACCATTCAAATGTTCGGTTCGGACATTCGGACGTTCGGTTCAGTTGTCCGAATAGGCTGAGTTCGGCCCAAACTCCGAACCACGTTCGCACATTCCTACAGACCATTTTTACATGGCTTAGCAAGATGGGGGATCTATGCATAGTGCGTGGGTGGGGTGTGCACCCCCACTCACACCCCATTCATCTGCACCCACAGAGCAACTGCCATTTTTCCCAGGAAAGAGATGGGGGGTGAGTGAGGATGGGTGTTAGGCGGGCACACGCAGGCACCCCCAGTCACTGAGGGTGCGTGCGCTGCATCATTCATATGGGGGTCCCCCACCCATGAACACTCAGAAATCTGCATGTTCATGGATGGGGGAGGCCTGTGTAAAAAGGGCCACATTCTCAAAACTGTCTTACTTATGCTATCTTAGGAAGGAATTTAGGATGTAAAGCAATATCTATTCTATCTTGGAAAAGCTGCAAATATGGTTCTGAGATTATTATGGCTGCTATTTCAATAACTCTTCTTAATGATGTTATTGCTAAAAGGAATGCTGTCTTTAAACCCCCACCCCATAACCAGTTCATTTGTGCCCCCATATAATGAATTCACACAAGGTCGCAAATGAACTGGTTATGGGTGGGGGCAAGGTAAACTGGTTATGGGGTGGGGGTAGCATGAATTGATCATGAGGGAACAACTGAACTGGTTTTATATATATATATATATATATATATATATATATATATATATATATATATATATATATGGCATAATGCGCTTGGCCGTTGCTGTTTTCCACCCGGTGTGAGAGCCTGTCACCCTAATTGTCTTCTTTCTGGTTTTTTTTTTTGGGGGGGGGGCTTGAGGGGGATGGGTGGAAGGGTTTATAATCTTTGCTGGAATGTTCGCTGCACTTAAAATGAATCCTTTGCAGTGTATGTTTCAATGCTTTTCTACTGCAAGTAGGCCACCATGCCACATGTTGGTTCACTAATGGCTAGTCTTTGCATGAATGTTCCCTCTCTGGTTGCAGCAGATGCCTTTTGCAACAAAACTGTGTAGCATGTTTTGGGGACAAGTGGAACTCCAGGCTGATGCTTTTGTGGTATGCTAAAGACTTCACATAATAGTGTTGGTTTAAGATGGTTTGCTTTGCTCGCTCTGTGCTTGCATGTGCACTGCTGGCCCTGCCTACCATTGGCCAGGCCCCGCCTTCCATTGGCCCATCCCACTTCTGGCCCTGCCCTGTGCCCCACCAGCCTTGAAACCCACCATCCGCCACTGACATCTCCTTCTCTGTTGTGAAGATAGCTTTTGAAGCAGCATTGGAGCCAAGTGCCTGTATTCCTGGGCTGCTGGTGGTCCTGGTGGACCTTGGTTTCAAAGCCTTGTATCTACAGCATTCTAGAACATTCTATTGCCAGTGCTTCCTGGTCATGCCCTTAATCGTGTCCCATATCTTATCCCCCTGCAACGTGGTCTCCCCAAGCAACTTCCTCAACAAATACTTCTTGCACAGCCAGTTGCGAACCTGCAGACCCTGGTTGTGCTGGGAATTGTGGCTGTGGGTTCCATCTGCACTTGTTGTGGTGGCAGACCTGCAGCAAGGAAATCAGGAAAGCCATTAGTTCAGACCGCCATACCCAGCTTCCCACCCCTGTGTTTCAACCTTCCACCCTGCCCTCAAGTGCAGGTGCTTCCAACTCCCAATCCCCAAATCAGCTTATTGATATACCATATTGCCATACTCTACTTCAAACCCTCCCCCACAAACCCCTTCTTCCCATCCCATCCCCTTCCATTTCCACTCCCAGCTCCCAAAGTAGCTTATCACTATGCCATAGTGGCATTCTTCAGGAGCCCCCTTCCTTTTGCTCCCTTCCCACCCTGGTGTTTCAGTCTCCACCTGCCCTGAGTAAAACTGACCACATGGATAGATAGAGGAGCCTTCCCCCTGAACTGGGCTCCCCAAAAACCAGCAGTTAAAATGTCTTAGAAAAGCTAAATAAATTAAATTTAAAAAACAGGAAGTAAAAAACCCCAAAACCAGTTGCCATGGAAACTGGGCATTCTCATTCAGGGGAATGAAGCCAGAGCACTGCCAGTAAGCTGGAACAGAACAGAGAATGAGTGAGAGAAAAGAGATTTGGCCAAAGCAGAAGCTCACAGGGGACAGCAAAAGCAGCTACTAGGCAAGAAGTCCAGACCCTTTCACAAAATGGCACTTCCTCTTTCTTCTAGGGCTCTTTTCTCATTTTCTAAGACAATTTGGAGGGCAATTGTTTGGTTTTTTTTAGTTTTTTTGTGGGAGGGAAGGTTGGGGAAGTTTCCCACCCCCACTGGGAGCATACATACATGGACCCACCATCATTGGGAGCATTTCTACTCTGCCTGGATCCAGCCCAGGGCTCACCACACCAGTGGAGTAACTTTAGGCTAAAATGTATGGAAAGTGCTGAATTCCCTTGACCCACATAATCCCTGGACCTATTTCTTTTCTTTCTTTTCTTTCTTTTCTTTCTTTTCTTCAATATAACACATAAAACTAATTGTTAAAATGTTAAAAAAATACTAAAAGACAGATTTCTACAAGGCAATAAAGAGAGCCCACCCCCATCTGTCCCCGAAGGCCCGGCAGAACAACCAGGTCTTACACAATCTTTGGAAATAGGGGAGGTCTGGGGATAAAAGGGCCTCCATTGGGAGGGAGTTCTACAGCCTTGGTGCGGACATCAAAAATGCCCTCCCTGCCATCACCACCCAGGATATCCAGGGGATCTCAAGTTGGGCACCCCTGACCGACTGCAGGGGCCAGGAAATGACATGGGGCCTGAGGCAGTCTCACAGATAAACAGGCCCCAAGTCATTAAGGGCTTTAAATGTCATCACCAACATTTTGAATTGGGCCCGGTAGACTATCGGTAGTCAGTGCAGAGAATGGAGCACAGGTGTAATGTGCTCGTGGTGACCTGTCCCCGTTAAGAGATGAGCCACCATATTCTGCACTAGCTGCAGCCTCCAGATCATCTTCAAAGGTATCCCCATGTAGAGTGTGTTACAGTAGTCCAGTCGAGAGGTAATGAAAGCATGGATAATGGTTGCCAGGTCCGAGTTAGAGATATACGGCCGCAACCATTGCACCAGATGTAACTGGCAAAATGCTCCCCTCACCACAGCCTCCACCTGACAAACCAGGAAGAGCTGTTGGTCAAGGAGCATCCCCAAGCTAAGGACCTGAGTGGCCAGAGAGGGGCAGACCCCGCCGATAATGGGAGCTACCACCCCCTGAGCCCTACCCACCACCATCACCTCCACCTTGTTGGGATTCAGTTTCAGTCAATTCGCACTCATCCGGTCCCCCCAAGCTGCCAAGTACTGGGTAAGCACTGAGACCACCAGGCCTGTATCTCCAGAAATTGAGAGGTAAAGTTTTGTATCATCGGCATACTGATGACATCGTATGCCGAACCATCTCATAACCTCCCCTAAAGTTTGCATATACACATTGAACAAGAGAAGGGACTCCACGCGTGAGGTCCTGGGGAGGTGATGTATATTCCCCGAGAAACACTCCCTGAGTTCTCCCTGCCAGGAATGAGTGGAACCATTCTAAAACAATCCCACTCACCCCGGCCAGGTCCCACAGTCTTGTCACCAATATCTCATCATAAACGGTATGAAATGCCGCTGACAGATCCAACAATTTTATTTATTTATTTATTTAATAAATTTATATCCCGCCCCTCCTGCCATGGAGCCCAGGGTGGCTTACAACAATAAAATACAATAAAAACAATTTAAAACACTCAATACAAAAGTATTTTAAAAACAGGGCTAGCAATATATAGATTAGGTGGGGGAGATTAAACCCCTCACCCCACCCTCCCCCCCTCCCCAAGATCAAAATAGATTATCTGCCCACATCTAATTCATGGCAAAGGTCATTAATCAAGGCCACAAGTGCAGTCTCTGTGCCGAACCCCAGGCGAAAGCCAGACAGCGAGGGATCAAGAAAACCAACCTGGTCTAGATGCCCCTGTAACTGCCGGGCCACCACCCATTCAATAACCTTTCCTAAAAAGGGAAGATTAGAGACTGGCAAATAGCTGGCCAGGGAGTTAGCGCTCAAAGATGGTTTCTTGAGCAGGGGCTGCACCACTGCCTCCATGAGGCAGTTCAGTACCCTGCCTTCCCCAAAGGAGGCATTGACCACCCCACCAGCAATGGCCCTAATGTGTCCCGGCTGGCTTTCACCAGCCAGGATGGCCATGGAATTAACTCACAACAGGTGGCCCGCACTGTCCCAAGGACCTTTGGTTGTCAGTGGGCGACACCCACTGAAACTGATCTCACAAATACTGACATGGCTGGGCTTCCCCTACCTCTCAGGGGTGTAGCTATCATAGGGATAGGCGGGACATTTGTCCCGGGGCCCACCATGGCTGGGGGCCCACGGGCCCGGCCCATCCCTATTGTAGCTAAGTCGCCCGACCCCAGCCCCCTGTCCTGGCCCCCGCACCTGCCGGCCAGTTCACCGCTGCCGCCAAAATGGGGGCCCACCTGGCTCCCTCACGCCAGCGCAACTTGCTTGCTGCCCCCCCATTGGTCAGTCATGGGCTGACATCATGCTTGACCCGCCCCCATAGCCATGTATGGGCTATGGGGGGCGGGTCAAGCGTGCGAGCCCTCCACGTGGTGACAGAGACCTGGAGTTACTTCCGGATCTCTGCCAGCACGTGGAGGTCTCGCTCACTGGCAGGGGGGGCAGCCTGAGGGGGGGAGGCAGCCTGAGCCTGGGCGGGGGCAAGTACCGGTCTGGGTGGCATAGCCACCGTGGCGAGCTAGCCAGAGCATAGCTCGGCCCCCCTGGCTCACTTGCTACAGCCCCAGCGCGCCCTAGGGGAGCAGCTGCAGCGATCCCGGTGGGCTGGGGTTGCTGCAGCTGCGCCCCCAGGGCGCGCTGGGGCCATAGCAAGTGAGCCGGGGCCAGCCAGCCTGGAGCTTCCCCCACCGTGCCACCTCCTCTCTGTCCTGCATACGAGGGCCCAGGGGAAAGCCCCCCTGTCCTCTTTGCCCCCACACAAGCGGTGCTGCATGCAGCGCTGGACTGGTGCCTGCCTACTTCTCACAGGGAAG
>QEPC01004025.1:209821-222468 GCA_003113815.1 Sphenodon punctatus
TACCAAAATTATGTTTAAAGTGGAGGAAGGTGTGTCTGTAATTCTCTTTGTGTCTCTGGAGCAGTTTTATGGAAGTTTTCTCTGGAATTAGAGGGCAACTGTTGCATGGAGCTCTGTGGAGCTAGCTAGGAGATGTCCTGGTGTTTTTTATGGTGCTGTTGAGGGTGTCTGTGATGCTGGACATCCAGTGGCACTGTGTGGGGCTGTTCCATGGGCTCTGAGGAGCAAGGAGGTGTTTGTGTTGTGGGGCTGGCTCTTGTCTGAATTTGTCTGTGCTACGAGGTTCTTCTGTTTTCTGAAAACTGCATCCCTGCCAATATAATTGGGGACAGTTTCCTACAATAAGGATGCTGGGGAGAGGAAGGAGGGGGGCAGAGGAGAGGATGGGGGGGTAGAGGGGCCCAAATCCATTTCTTGTCCCTGGGCCCACTCCAACCAAGTTACGCCCCTGCTACCTCTAGTTCACTACCTGTCACAACTGCAGCATCGAGATCATAATCCTATGCCTTGGAACTGGGGGGAGGAATTGGGGGTGACATGTCCCCCTCAACCCACTCTGATTATGAGGATGGGGCCCCACACCCTCAATAGTGACCTGGGTAATGATATTTTCTTGCAGTTATGCTATGATCCCACTAGATGTCTCTGTGCTATATTGAAAGTTCAATGACAGGGAGTGTATCTTGTCACAGTCAAAAGAGCAAAGTCAGCTTGTCCAGTGTATGGTTTGTTTCTTTTCTGCCAAGCCAATGCCTGTTGTCCAGTAAAGAGCAAGGCTCTGTATATATGATTACAGTCTGCAGCGCTGGATCCAAGCAAGTGCAGACTGTAAGGTTCACAGGGGTACATGTGTTGAAGGGGTCCTTCATGCCCCCCAATACATGAGCTCCACAAATACACTTGAAATGGTAACATGAATGTGTGAGAAGGATTGACATAAAATACAGGCCCACTGAGCCTAAAATGTGGGGAGCTCTGGTCTCTCGAGTGCCTGAAGTAATTCAAGAGTGGGCCCTAAACATATGTGACTGATAAGTAAACTAGAAATATCAGAAAATGCAGAACATTGTGACCTGTAGGGCCCATAGGCAGAGAGCCCTGGCCCCTGAGGAGGATCTTACATTTACTTGAGCTATTGAAATTAATTATAGTACTATTTCCCTTTTTCTATTGGGTAAGTCAGTGTGTGTCCTTCAAACATTCCTGAGTTACAAGCGGGTCCACATCACCATTTTGCAAAGAGCCCCATCTTCCCTGGAACCAGCATTGACAATGTGCAAGGTCACTGCACACTAAATCCTTTCAAAACTGGAGTTTTATCTTGCAGAAAATTCACGCATTTCAGATTTAGTATCTGTTAGGAATCCTAAACCGGAAAAGGTGGTAGGAATTTGGTATGCTTAGCCTAGTGAAGAGGAGATTAAGGGAAGACATGATAGCAGCTGGACCTTGAACAGTATCCTACCTAACTGCTAAGAGTGAACAACGGAGCCAGGCTAGATCACTATCTTAACTTCTTCATATTTTGGGATAGTTCTGATCCAGGTTCTAAAGCAGAGGTTGGGAATCCACTCCTATAGCTTTAAGATTAACAGTATGACTCCCCAGCCACATATTTATCAAGTCCCTGTGGATATAATTTCTGCTCCTGGACTGAATAAGGAATTGTTGATCTTACTGAACTTCTAACATCTGAAAACCAAGATGTTTAATGGACATGGTTTTCCTCTTCCATTTGAAGCCTTTTTATTTTCTTTTGGGGGGGGGGACCCCTCTATCCTCCCTTCAGGCCAGTTTGTGGGCCCATATGAATTAAAGTGCAGGAAGATCAAGTATTTCCTGATGAAATAAAAAGCTTGTTCATAATCCGAGCCTGGCTTTCCTTGAAAAGTCTGTTTTCGTTTCAAAATCCCCTTGTCCTTTTAGAGCCAGACAGAGGTCTGCTTGTGTGCTCCACTGAGCTTGAACATACCGTAACCAAAGTTAGTTCACAAATGTGTAAAAACAAATAAAAAGTGTGGCCCAGGCTAGAATATTGGCTTCAAATAACCTAGTGCTGCTGACTGAAAGCCACTGAGTATTTGGACAACAGCTGGAAGGAATGGCATTATCCTTAGTGGCCCCTTTCAATGGTCAGCATTCCGAGGCCTCCAGACACCCAGCGGGACGAATGGAGGCACTGTTGCTGAAAGATCAGCATGGTAGGAAGCCAGCCTGCACAGAGGAAACTGCTCTGTTTTTCTAGCAATAAGGACATACATTTTGTACGCTTTTTCAGATCCTGGCTGCTGGCTCCTCCCTGTAAGAAATTCAAGAAGGGCTTGGAGAGTCTTGGCCTGAAGCTGAGTTTGTGAGTTCTCATTCTTTAGACATCTTTCATCAGGACTACATTACTCATTGAACACCTTGAATTGGTTGGTGCCACACTGGGAAGGACCAGTCAGGTTACCTGGTACTCCTGCTCCTCAACAATTTCAGTAGGGAGCAGATATGACCCCCATCTGCTGCCCACATTACATACCCTATCATGAGATTTGCAGTGCAGACTTGGTACATCAGTGGAGAGCAGATGTCTTAAGATTCAGCTTGCAGTGAAAAGTAACCACAACTCCTGCTCTCCTCCATATCTAGTTGGGAAAAGGAGTGATGTTCCCACCCAGCCTGCATTCCAAACCCTTGCTGGGGTGGATGGATGAAAGAAATGTGTTGCTCAGGCAGGAAAACACATAAGGCCATCCCCTTTCCCAGTTGGCATCTCTGGAGAGACTGGTTGAAAACTTCTTAAGTCAATGGTTGTTCCCTGGGACACATGATGTAGGCAAATATTTGGAGAAAGCTATCACAAGGGACAATGCTAAATTTAACAAGTGACATGAGACGCTGCCACAAACGAGGACAAGTGAACATACACTGGGTTTACACCAATGTTAATGAGATTAGAACATTCCCTGGGGGCTATGACTGAGGCTACTAGACATGGCAGCTATGAATGTGACAAACAAGAATAACTTATTCATTAGGCAAATCTTTAGTTTCCTGTTTTACCAAAGGACACACAGCTGAGATCATCTTAGCAGGACAAATTATTGTTAAGGCAAAAGCACTTTCCCCATTACATGTGACCATAAATGTGGGGTTTTCAAATGGTGAAAGGAGTTAGCATTGCCTTCAAGGGGACTGGGTGCCTAAATTCCTTTCAAAATCCCATCCTGTCACCTCTGCAAACACATGGACAATGTGTTAGCAATCAGCTCTTGCTGCACAGTATTAACTTACCACACAGAGCAGAGAGACAACTCAAGCTTTCAGGAAGTGGCTGACTTAATAGGTTATGTTGATGGTCTTGTAGATAAAGCAGCAATATGGAACACTGAAAATCTGGGACTCTAAGGTTTGTGCACCTTGTGTGCATGCAGCACATGATGCACACAAGGCTTACACAGCACATGCACAATATTTCTGCATGTGAACTTAGTGCACAGTGCATGTACATAGGTATGGATTTGGCCCACTGACTTTATGTCAGTGGTTTCCAATTACTTTGCATGTTTAACCCCGTTTTCATACTTAAAATATGTTTATGTACTTATGCATTTATTTAATTCAATGACCACAGATAGCAACAAATTATTATTTATTACTTTGATTGATGCTGAACAACAGTTGCAATTAGAAACAGGTCCCTGATCCAAGGGGCTTGCAGTCTAGGAAGGGGAACATAGGGAAAGAGAGAGGGATACATACATTCCCACTATACAGATGGGGAACTGAGGCTGAGTGATAACAAATTGCCCAAGGCCACCCAGTAAGTTCATATGTAAGATGGGATTTGAAGTTTGCTCTCCCAAGTCCAGGTCCAGCACCTTATCCACTAGGCTACACTGGCTCTCAATCTGATATTAACTCTAATCAAATTAAATATTGGTTAGAATCCCAAACCCATATACAGAGGGTGTGACACCCCCCCCACCCCCACCCCACAAACACACACACACTTGGCTCCTCCTGACCCATAGTATGGGAACCTCTGTTTTATTCTCTAATTAGCCAAAAGAAGAATTTATGGCCTTTTTTACATGGCCCCAGCAGAGGGGTGTGTCTGTCTATGGGCACACCGTTGCATGGGTGGTGAGTGGATGGGGCATGCATACGGATGCACACGCATCCCCACGCACCCCCTACACAGTCCCATGCACAGAGCAACCACCATTTCCCCTGCTTGCTCCATGAGTGGGGATGTATCGGAGGTTCATGGGGATTTATGTTAGGCAGGAGCTTGCACGCACCCCCACTCAACATGCACACCAGCGCCACATCCTTCACACAGGCCTCTCCTACTCATGAACATGCAGATTTCTACATGTTCATGAGTGGGAGAGCCCGGTGTAAAAAGGGCTATATCTCCATTGTACAGATAGGGACCTACACCACAGAGAAAGTAACTTTGCCATGGGCAGCAAGATAGTGTTGCTATCAGAGCTGCTAATGGAACTCTCATCTGTTATCAGCTCTGATGTAGCATTTTTGTATTGTGTGAAAATGACATTTAGCAATTAACTGAATACAATAAATATATTAGCCACAAAAGCAGCCTTCATCTGTGTGCTCCTTTGCAACTTTGGGAACAAATGAGATGTAGACTGCTGCAGTTTGGGTTCGGTCTGTGTACAGGTTCGGTTTGGGCACACTAAAATCACATGTTTAGCGTGTCCAGCTTAATGAATGGGCATCCCTGAGCACGTCTTTCATGCACTTGGGGGCAACCCCCACAGGCAGCACCAGTGAGAGTGAGAGCAGAGAGAGGGGCTGGAATCAATTGCTCCTCCAATGTTCTAGGATTTCCACCTGCAACTTTATGATGCTGGTGGACCTGTCAACAACCTAACTGATGGGATGGGAACGTGTGGGTGCACAGTAGCCTACATTAACCAGCATTCGCCTGCATGGTGGGTTCCACATTTTCCGAGACCATGCAATGAGTGGGGGCCGTACGGTGGGTGGCTAACAAACCTAATAAATGGTGTGGGCTAATGTTAGCTAATGTTGGCTAATGTCTCATTTGTTAATACCCCTTTGTTTCAATTCTCAGTCAGTCAGTTTCTAGTCAAATTTTGTTCCAAGCCATGAACCCAGGCATTCAGAAACGTGCCATCTCTAATTCCTGACTGGCTCAGCACAGAGCACTGACACATGTATTTGTACTAGAGAAGGCCAAACAACAATGTGACTGCATGAACTGGGGGGAAGATGGGAAGGGAGAGGAATCAGTTGGTGGTGGGTTGTTCTTAATTCTGAGACTTCCTTTTTTTGGACTGTGGATTTTAATTGTAGTTTTATCTGTGATATTTTATTGTATGGATTTTATGGTTTACTATTTTAAAATTGTAAACTGCCTCGAGCTGCCAGTGGCAGGAGGGGGCGAGATATGAAATAATGATATAAATAAATAAATTCATTAAATAAATAAATAAATAAATAAATCTTAGACAAATGCTAGCATTCCCTCCTGCTGTACAAACCTGATGGGTACATGCAAGAGGATACTCCTGCCTGACCTCAGAGGAAGCAGTGGGCTATAAGGGAGGAAATACTTTTTCAGATATGTGGTCTTCTGGCCATTTAGGTAGGCATGTGAAATTTGTTTTAATTTCTTTACTAACTAAAGATACGAAAATGAATGAATAAGTGTTTGCTTTCATCTGTTTTTATTTTTTTTTTAAAAATTAGAATTAAAATTAAAAAAACATCACAGCACATGTGCAATATGGCCACCGGGGCTGTTCTACACATGCGCAAAATGTCCCAGTGGCAATTTTGTGCATGTGCTGTGATTTTTAATTATTTTTTTAATTAATAGTTTAATTATTCAAGCACATCACTAATGCTGCCATCACCATTTTGTAAAATGGCTTCACATGTGCAGAACAGCCTGGCTGCCTTTTTATGCATGCACAGTGATTTATATATATATATATATATATATATATATATATATAAAAAAACACAGAACCCAAAACAGAACTGTCATTTACACTCCACCCCCCAACCCCCCCCCCAAAAAAAAAACTAAAGTGGGTTTTGTGAACAAAAATGAAAACAATAATGAAAATAGTAGGGGTGCCTTCTGCACTAGAGATGTGCGAACATGGTTCGGAAGTTCAGACTGAACTGAAATAGTTCAGTCAACCGAACCGAACTTTTGAACTGAACTCGAAGAATCTGAACCAGTTCGGAAGGCCAAAAAACCTGGGTTTGAATGTATGAACTCAGTTCAGAAGTTCGGAATTCGACCAAACTTGAATAGTTCGGTTGACCGAACCGAACTTTCAAACCGAACTCTATTTTTTAACCGAACTGAACCAAATTTCCGAACTTGGTTCTGTTCGCACATCCCTATTCAGCACACCCTTACTTACAGCTTTATGGGTCAAAATCATCATTTTGGACTATGCCTGGACAGCTAAAGAAAGCCAGTGTAGACTTTGCTTTAATGTGCTCCCAAAAACCCACCCATGATAGAAGGCAGACTGCCGTGTCCTGCACAGGCTGCAGCTTCCAAAATTTTATCAAGGGCAGACCTATAGAGCATATTGCAGAAGTCTTGTCTTATGGTTAGAGCTAAAATGACTACCTTCAAAAATGGGTATACCCTAGAGGTTTACATTTAATTTTTGTTATTACACTAGCAAAGGGGTGCTGGTAGGTAGGGCTGGCATCAGTAGTATTTACTCAAGGAGCCTGATAGAATTCTCAGGATTTTAGGAGCAAACCAACTGGTTCACACAGTAAACTGTGAGAAAGCAGCTGTGAATAGGAGCAGAACTCTGGCTTGGAAGGCATTTAAAGCAGCATCTTCAGGGAAGTCAAAGGTGAAGATAGAGACCTTTGGGGAAAAGTGTGGTGACTCCAAAGAAAGAAAACATTTGGACAAAATCCAGCTGGAGAGTTGGATTAAAAAGTAAAAGAAGACAGAGTAGAGAATGGACCACTCTGTAGAAATATTTAAGGTTCACTGCATAGGGGTAAACTGAAGTATTTAACTAGTAGAGTTTAAAGATTCATAACTAATGTTTAATTAGTTCATTTATTACGAATCAGCATATGCCTTGTCTAATATTACAAAAAAAGTTATCAGATCATGTGAACAGTAGAAAAATATCACAGAGGTACAAACAAATATGACCTTGTCTGCAATCATACAACCAACAAGAATTCTAAAACTTAAGCAGTCTAAAAGTTAAACAATTGATTAAATAAATAAAATACTTCTACCCTTGTCTTAACAAAGGATAGTGGTGGGAAGCATTGACTCTTAAAATGTAATAATCTTATTACGCATAAACTCTTATCAATTGAATAACTGAACTGAGGCAACCTTACTTATTAGTTAATGAAGAAACGAACCCAGCATGTAGTTCCTCTACTTTATGTGCAAATAAAGCTAACCTAGTTAAAAGTTGTCATTATTCTGTTGAAGAAGTCAAATAGCTTTCTCCTGCTGCAAAAAGGTAGTTAGTGCAGAAGGGAGAGGAATAATACATTTATTCCTAGATACAGTATATAGAGGCCAATCTAATAAGTAATGAGCCATATCCCCAGTGCTATCTTGAAATCTTGGACAATGCCATAGGAATCAAGGGGTTCTAGTTCTGTGGACTTCTAAGACTGCAGTAGGCATTTGAGCAAGCCTTAGAGGAGTCAAAGCCCTCTACAGATCCAGTTAAATTTGAGTCTGAAATATCTTTTCATGTCCCAAGAAAGCTTTGCTAGGGTGTACAAAGGAGTTAGTGGAGAAAACCTTTCCATGGCAAAATCATCCTTTCTGGCCATATTCTGAACACGCTGAATCATAAGGACCTGATCTTTAAGAGAAAAAGAATGTTGTCCACTAAAAGACCAGGATATATATTTACCTAGGCCTGCTGTTTTCAAAGTGAAATAAATAAAGGCCAGCTAAGAGGGTTGTCTAGATGATTCAAATGCCATATCTTTGAGAAGACAAAGTTTGGTCAAACGAAGGTGCAAATAAGATATGAGCTTAATCCAGTACATTAACAAACATAGAAGTCTCTTAGAAAAAATAGAATACAACCCTGTCTCTAATCTTAATAAATACGCCCGTAGAGAGGGGGAAAGGCCCCAAAAGGACTGCAATATTTTATTTTGTGGGATATTAATGTCCTTGGTTATTACATAACCCCAGACTCCTTCTCCATACAAAAGCTGGGAGTTGACTAAGCCCTTGTATGCCCTTAATGGGGCCTGGACAGAATGTTTGGCAGTAGAAGCATCACATTTTTTAATTGTCCAAGCAGATTGAATGGCTTTACTTTTGATTGTTAACAGATGGTGTTTCCACCCTGTATCGATGGACAGCCAAACACCCAAATATTTGTAATGTTTGTGCCATCCACCAAGAACACCTTCTAGTTCACATGCCCCAGACCATAATTTTGGTTTTACTATGACCATTTTTACACGGACGCCACCCATGAACACCCATCTGATGGTTGGGAGAGCGTCGGTGTAACGTTAACAGGTTGGTGGGTCTGCTCCCGCAACCCACCCACCAAAACCCATCAACACTCACAGAACAACCAGGAAGGAGCTAGTATGCTTCATGGTTGGAGGTTGGTGGAGATGGATTTTCAATACCCACCCGTCCATGTAAATGGCAAAACATATCCACCCACGGAAAGGGTCCACCAAAACCAGTGAAACACAGCTACAGAGGCCCCACAGGAGCCCAC
The DNA here is from genome assembly GCA_003113815.1 of Sphenodon punctatus. Lineage (NCBI taxonomy): Eukaryota > Metazoa > Chordata > Lepidosauria > Sphenodontia > Sphenodontidae > Sphenodon > Sphenodon punctatus. The sequence continues at coordinate 218,572 of QEPC01004025.1, forward strand.
AAGCAGACACACCCACCGGGAGAGACTCCCAATGTCCACCCGGGAGCCTTTAAAGGAGAAACTAGTGAGGAAATTAGTGCACCGTCTCCCAACATGTAAGGCAGAAAAGCGCTAGACCAAACTAAGGGAGCTAGCACCACGACACATGCAGGAAGGGGCAGGGTAAACAGAGGGACCCCAGGATGCCCAAGGGAGGGGGCCCTGCACCGGAGGGCAGGATGACTACTGACAGCACACCTTTTCCGACATAGGGAAGAGGGAACAATGCAGCTCTGGCACCACCCAGATCCCCGCCCCAAACCATGACCACAGGGCACAGGGAAGAGAGCACCTTGGAGAGTGAGTTAAGAGTGAGGGTACCCACCATGGAGACGGAGGGAGGGAGGGTGCTGACAAGTCCTGTGAACGCGTCAGGGAAACTCCGGGCCAACAACTGACAGTCACACCATTCCTTCACACAGGAGAGCACCCAGTTCCTGGAACACAGCACCACTGAGGAGACAACCAAGGAGGGCCTCTGTGACAGTCAGGTAAAACAGTTGGACACCCCATGGGTGTGGGGAGACTAAGGAATACCCCACAGAAGCAACAGGGGTGCAGCAGAACAACTCACCCCCATGTATTTGCCCGAACAGGAGACCACCTGCTCCACTGCCACAGCAGTCACCAGGCAGGCCGCACACCACAAAGCTGAATGACCCCCCACACGCCAGACCCAAAAGGGGGAACCAGGCACGGTGGGCCCCCTAGGGTGTCAGGGACAGTGACCCTCCTGGACCAGGACTCCCCCGATCACGCTGCTGCATTCAAAATAATATTTATTTATTTTTTTAAAAAAACCCCGCTGCCGCCACCTGGCCAAACACAGAGTACAGATGGTTGCTACCTTCTAAACAAGGTTCTTTGAAGAACTCCTCACATTCTCACAACTGCATTGCGCATGACACATGCAGTGCAACCCAGTTGTGAGAATGTGAGGAACCTCTCAAAGAAAAACCCAGACTCTGGGTTCTTCTTTGAGAGGCTCCTCACATTCTCAGCCTGAGGAGCTGGTGGAGGCGGAGATACAAGCTAGCCTCCGAATGGCTGGGGTACACAGTGGCTGGCTCAGCTCCTCCTATTGGCTCAGTCAGGCTGGGCAGGGCCAACAGGAGGAAGGAAGGGAAGCCTTCAGGGACAAAAGAAAGTGTCCCACCCAATATGCAATATGGGTGACATCCATATCGCATAGAGGGAAAATAGCAATGATTTAATAGTGCCACTTGGGGCACTATTTCATTGGCAGGATCACACCAGTGCTAAAATCCATGCTTGGGCAGCACAGTAGGTGTCCTGTGGACGCACGTGCCTCAAGGCAGCTGGCTGAGGCTGTGTGAGGTGGGAGGGGGATCCTGAGAGATGCTGCACAGCTCGAAGGCTCCCCTCCCCCTCCCTCTTCCTCCCAGAGGAAGGGGGAGCCTAGGAGCTACAGGGCAGTAGCAAGGCAGGGGGCTGTACTACCTACCTTGAGCTGGCTCCTCACTCAGCATTTCTTCTGCCACTGCCTGTGTGTGATTCTGCTGGCTGCCTGCCTCAGCGCCTCCCTCCTTCCATCCTGCTGCAGCTTCTGCCTCCAGTTCCTTCTCCTCTAACTGACTCCAGTGAGTGATCTGCCTTGTTGTTGAGGCCTCCTTTGCTCCTGGGGTGCCTGGGGGGGATCATGGGATTGAGTGGGGGGCAGAATGGGGTCTGGAAGTTGGTGGGATCATGGGATTGAGTGGGGGTGGCAGAATCATCCAGAATGGGGGTCTGGGAGTTGGTGGGCTCATGCGAATGTGTGTGNTCCCTCTTCCTCCCAGAGGAAGGGGGAGCCTAGGAGCTACAGGGCAGTAGCAAGGCAGGGGGCTGTACTACCTACCTTGAGCTGGCTCCTCACTCAGCATTTCTTCTGCCACTGCCTGTGTGTGATTCTGCTGGCTGCCTGCCTCAGCGCCTCCCTCCTTCCATCCTGCTGCAGCTTCTGCCTCCAGTTCCTTCTCCTCTAACTGACTCCAGTGAGTGATCTGCCTTGTTGTTGAGGCCTCCTTTTGCAGACCTGGGGGTGGGTGGGATCATGGGATTAAGTGGGGGTAAGAATGGGGTGGGTGGGTGGGATCATGGGATTGACTTGAGTGGGGGGCAGAATGAAGTCTTGGGTGTGGGATTGGGTGGGTGTGGGTAGAATGGGGATTCTTGGAGGGGGATTTGCGCACTGAATGGGGGTTTGGGTGATGGTGGGAAGGATTGGAGGGACACTGTACAATTGAAGGGGCAAGTGGAGAGCATTGGAATACTGGAACACTACATTGTATAGAACGTGAAGGCAAAAATACATTTATGTACTGTACATCACGTGAACATTCAAAACCATTTAAAAGGTAAGATTTTTTCCAGAACCCCAAAGCAATGAAGTTTTTAATATAGTACATTTAAACTAGTGGTCTTTACAAATAATGCAGCCCATTACTTCTTCATTGACTGACTTCTGTGCTTAGCTTATTTGCAATTCAGATGTTAGATACAATCATACTCCAGCACAGTTCATCTTTTGTTTAGTGTTTTAAAATTGCTGCAGACAAGGGCACATAGAATAAGCATGGAGCTTTGCTTTTCAATCACTGACACCAAGTAAGCAATGTTCAAGCTGATTCAAGAAGATATCGTGATTGCTTTATATCTTATGGATGAAATAGTGAATTACTAGGCTTGTTATCTTCTGGATGAAGTAGTGAATTGCTAGGTATACAGTGTGAAATAAGTGCATTGTATTGGTTCAAATATGAAACTTTTCAAGTAAGTTACATGTGTGCTGTGTTTTATAATGAGTACAAAATTCCTTAACAAATCTATCATGCTGGTGTAAATTTTCAACTGTGTATTGAGTAAGAGATTTTTAAAACTATATTTGTTTAAACCCCCCAGTAATGCTGAACACTCTGGTGATATACCCTGTATTGCTTTGATATATTAACTATGAATTTCTTATTGAAATTTTTCCCTTTATTTTCCCATGCTTTGAGTCTGTGATGAAATTCATAAAGCCACTGTGAACTAGCTATTCAGCTGGTGTAAATGCTTTATGCTAGCAGGGAATCTGGCCCTTAATTTTAGGGATCAGTTAAGGGTGTTTTTAGATATCCCAATACTTCATTGGTGTTTCTGCTGGAATCCATGAGTAGTGATAATGGTGTCTGAAAGCACTCCTTAGGTTTTTTTTACAGTTTTGTGTTGTTTTAATGATTGCAAAAATAGCCTTTCAGGCTAAAAATTCTCATCCATTATCTTCAGGCCTAGGTTAATATTCTTTGGTTAAAACTGCTTTTTCTGCATTTTCGTGTGTCTTTCGTTGAATGCCATATGGTGAGTGCTTCCTGCTCTCTCTTGAACTGTGCATGCCTCTTCTCCCTTTGTAAAACTCTATGCAGCACTTATGGTGTGCCAATTAGGATTTCACATAATCCTGTTGGCCTTTGCGGCATTTTCTGTGCATTGTAGGTGTGACCTATGATGGCTGTGCATTTCAAACAGGCCTGTTTGTTTGGACAGGCATTTGGCTGCATGGAATACAATGTAAAGTAGGTACTAGGGATGCTGGTCTGGATGGGGCTGGTTTGCTTGCAATATAGGCTGACAATAGGCCAAACTTTTTTAAAAGGTCTGTTTCTTTGGACAAGCATTTGGCTGCTGGGAATACAGTGTAGGTACTTGGGGTGAATACCAGATACTAGGGGCGGGACACCGGGCCCATTACCGGGTACCGGATTTACCGGTTACCGGTTTCACAAAAACCGGTTTCCCGGATTAAATCCGGTATACCGGTGCCGGATTTATTGCATTGGTTTCAATGGGGCGCTGTGTCCCCATTGAAACCAATGCAAT
>QEPC01004025.1:239803-250772 GCA_003113815.1 Sphenodon punctatus
CTGTGTGTGCCTCCGCTCTCTTCCGCCTCCCTCCTCACTCCATCCCGCCATGCTTGCTTGCTGCTGATTTTGCTTTTAATTTCCCTCCGGCGTTTGTGTTGTTGCTGGTTGCTCGGCAGTGACGCTGCGTGCCTCGTCCCCGGCTGGGGCTCATTTTGTTCGGTTCCACCATGGGATTGACATCCAGATGTTACTTTTCCTTGGTTCCCGGTGGGGGTTTGTTTGACCACGCTTCCCAGGAGCTTCCCCCGGCTAGCCCGGGAAGCGTGGTTGAAACTGACCCCATGTGGGTATTGAGCGTGATGAACATCTGGCGCGCGCCGTTCAGACGTTCAGGGCCCTTTGGCCCCACGGGGGGGTTGAGCGTGGTTCACTGTGGTTGAGCGTGATCTTGTAACGTCTGAAATCACCCAGAGTGAAAGGAATGGAAGTTTGGGGTTTTTGGCTGGCTGTAGCTACATATGCCTCCATGGACAATCCTGCATGGATTACCACGTGCTTGCCCGCATTCTCTACTAATCTGTTAACAGGAGACCCCTTTCCACTCGTGACTATTGTGGGGTGGGTACCCCGATATCCACCATTCCTTAAACTTTGGGGGGAATTAGCTTAATTTACTTAAACCGGGGTCTCCACGTGTTCAAAAGGATCAAGCCAAGGACAGTAAGTGCTACACACAGTTTATGTACCCTCCCCAAATAGAAAGAGAGAGAGAGAGACAGGTGTTCAATAACAACAAGTTTATTACTATACAAAATAGAGAAACACAGCCCCGGTCTGGCTGGCGGGATTTAAAAGGGGAAAACACAAGCAGATTGCAGGGTGTATGGTAGGAGAAGAAGGGAGGGGGTCCAGTGTCGGCTCAGCGATGGGGAGCGAGAGAACAAGAATAAGGGGGAGAGAGAGAGGTGGGGCTTCCCCAGTTGACTGGGAAAGTCTGGACCTGTGGTTACCTTTCCTTGTCTGTTGAGATGGGACAGGCGGCCCACGGATCCAGCGGAGTTCGGGGGATGGAGGAAAAAAGAGGGGCAGACCAGAGTCTGGGAGATCTCTCAACTCAGACACGCACAGAGTGACCTGCACATATCTGGGTTCCAAGTTTTCTCAAAGGTTAATGGGAAAACCAGGGGCAGTTAAACGGTGCTGGACAAAGGAGTTTGGGAGGCTACGAAGGGTCATTTGGGGTGTACAATGGGCTAATGAGGGGAGGTTACTTCCATTACAAAAAGGGCTATGCTAGATGCACCAGATACCTTTTACACAGGAGGTAAGGGTAAACAAAAAGTGAAAGGAGGGAAGGAAGGGCTTAATGACAGGATTCAGGATACAATGAGTGTGTCTGGTTTCTCTTTGGGAATACAGAGATAGGGTGTTGCTGCACTGAGTAATGGCTACCAGTCCTTTGTTACAACAGGGTGAGTCTCTCTCCTTAACAACTCCATTCTTTTTTCAGAGACCACTCCCTTCTAGTCTTTTTCTCAACCTTAGGCCTTGTGAGGAAGCAAGAAGAGAGTCACGCAGCTGCTGAATATTAGGATCAGAGATAATGGAGTCTAGAAAGTCAATAGATATCCTTTCCAACTTGGTCAAAAGATGGCCGTGTAATGAAATAGAAATGGAAGTTACATTCACTGCAATTTCCAAGGGAACATGGTCACTGGCCAAAACTGACCCCACTTGGAAATCCAGGAGATGGAGGATAATGGGAGAGGAGACCAAGGCTAGGTCTACCATACTAGATCAGTGATAGCCCAGGTAAGTGTACTCTCCCTCTGCATCACCAAAGCAGGACCCATTAAGGACATGTAAATTATAAGATGTCACAAAATTAACTAATCTAATTCCGGAGGAATTAATACCAGAATCCTTAAAGGGTCTGGAAGATAGCTTTCCATAGGGGTCCTGGGATGGAGGATCACAGTAACATGAGAGCTCTAGATCATTGGCCCCTAACCGTGAATTGAAATCACCCATTATTACCAATAATCCACAAGGGTATTTGTTTGAGAGGGAGTCCACAAAAGCCTCCAATCTGGACCAACTAGTGGCCCTGAAAGAACCCGCATTACACGAGGGGATGTAAACAACTATGACTATCCAAATAGATTTATCATAGGAGAAAACCAAAGCCAAAGTTAAGGCTGGCTCATTTACAACTTCTTTTTCCTGGTAGACGAGGATGTTGGAGGCAAGGAGAACGATACCACCACATGGGCGGCCTCTGATGTTATATCTGGTGTCTGGAAGGGAATATACCTTAAAGCCCTCAAGCACAATAGACCTTTATAATCAGCTCATTGCAAATTGTGGCCAATTCATGGAAGCCTTACACTCTAAACCCTCTGGTCAAGTTCGCCAGCCCAATAGAACATATAACAAGGGTTGGTTTGATAACGAATGTAGGATAGCCAAGAGGAAACTGGGCACTATCTATGGGGAATATAAGAGGTCGTCTATGACTAAGCTCCCAGCTCTTTATTATGCCACCAAGTCAGAGTACAAGGAACTTATCAAAGAGAAAAAAAGGGCACATGATTTGGATTGCTGGGGCAGACTTTTGGTCGCGGCTGAGCAGAAAAACAACAAAGCCTTCTGGAAACTGTTAAATGCTAGTATAACCCGTACACCGATAGTTGTACTGTCACCGATCTCACCAAATTCTTGGATTGAGCATTTTAAGGGTCTGTTCAATCCCCCTTTGGGTAATGATGCCAGCGAGGTGGCCCTAGTTGATGCCAATTTGGGACCCTATTGGCCACCAACCACTATTGATGAAGTCGAACTGTTGGTGGACTCATTTAAAAATGGGAAGGCTACAGGCTGTGACCTGATTCATGTTGAATTTTTGAAGATCCATAGGGAATGGTGGTTCCCGGTACTGGCTGCATTGTTTACAGCCATCAACAAGGTAGGGGCAATTACACCGCACTGGGGAAGAGCCATTGTCATCCCTATATTTAAAAAAGGTTCTAACAGCGACCCAGCCAACTATAGACCCATCAGCCTTCTATGTATAATCGCAAAAATTTATGCCAAGCTTTTGTCACTTAGATTTACAGAATGGTTGGTGAGGGATAACATCATTGCAATAGAGCAGGCTGGGTTCCAGTGCGGACACTCAACTATTGAGTTGTGCTTGGTCCTCTACCATGTAGTCTGCAAGTACAAGGCCCAGAATGGGTCTTTTTTTGCGGCGTTCTTGGATTTAAAGGCCGCATTTGATTCCATCGACAGGGCCCTATTATGGGAGAAGTTGACAGGCTCTACAATAGATAGGCGTTTATTATATCTTATTCGCTCTTTACACAATCAATCTTCTTGCGCTGTTAAAATCAATTGCCAGGGCCACCTGACGCCACCCATAACTACCACCAGAGGTGTCCAGCAGAGCTGTGTCTTAGCACCAGCCCTATTCAACTACTACATCAATGACATGCCATCTCTAATGGCTGACCCCAGATACTTCCCCCCCAAAATAGTGGACACAATGATAGGGTGTCTTCTTTTTTCAGATGACGTGGTTTTGTTGTCTCAAATGCAGTTAGGTTTAAAACATCAGCTAGCAGCCTTTATGTGATTCTGCAAGGCCATGAGACTCACTATAAGTACCCAAAAATCTAGGATAGTGGTTTTTACTGCCAAGAAGCGTAAATACAACTGGGTTATCAAGGGAGAAGAGTTACATCAGGTTCCCAGCTTCCGCTACTTGGGTCTTCTGTTCCACCAATCACTCAAATGGAAGTCCCATGTTCACCGCACCATTCTGTCATCCAAGGGCCCTTTAGGAGCACTGCTAGGTTTTTTTGCTTGGGCAGGTAGGTCAGCAGTCATGCCGGCTATCAAGACATTTAATGCAAAAGTCCAGGCCCGGGTTCTGTATGGGGTGGAACTTTGGGCCCCCCTCCATGGAACAAATCTTAACGTGGCCCAGGCAGGATTTCTATGCTCTCTTGTCCACGCACCCAGAGGCACGCCGTATGCAGCAGTGAGAGCTGAATGCGGCCAGCTTAGCTGGCAGCAAATTGCAATGGAGCATGCCTTTGGCTTGTGGAGTAGACTGCTGGACCCCCACTCCCCGGAGTTGCTGCATGCCATAGGGAAGGATGGATATTACAACCCATGGCAGGCTAGTATCCAGAAAGCTCTGACTCATATGGGACTCTCATTAGAGTATCTTGTTCACAAGCCCCAGCCTGATATTGCGAAGGAGATCATAACTAGGTCCCGGGATATTTATAGACAAACCAAAATGGGTAAAATTGCTAATTCCCCACATATGGTACTGTATTCTCTTTTCGCTCCTGATTTGGGCCAGATGGCCAATTACTTGCAGGCTCAGATTCCAGCTCAAGGGAGAAATTTAATTCTAGCTGCCCGCTGTAACGCGTTACCCTCCCAGGTTACGGAGGGGCATATAGCAGGTATTCCCTTCGCCAAAAAGCTTTGTCTCTTTGACAGGCAGGTAGTAGAGACAGTTGGTCATATGGTGCTCAATTGCCATCTTTACGACAATTTGAGACACCAACATCTGAAGGAACACCTAGATAAACTCTCGGGTCATTCTGAACCACAAATACTTTCATTTTTCTTGGATAGCCCAGATAAAAACATCATTAAAGTCATGGCTACTTTCCTGACTTGTATAATCCAAGCCAGGGAAAACTTCCTGGCTTTTAAAAATAGCCCAAGACAAGCCAGTCTCCCTTGCTGCCTACCCTAATAGTTTGTTATGCAAGTTTTTTAATTTTCACCTTATAATGATTATTTGAGCCTTGGCTCCTTAGGAGCATGTAAAGTTTGTGCCCTTTCATTGCTGTATTTATTGTATGTATAATATTACATTTTATTTTCCTTTTATACATGCTATGGCTTCTGCTGCGCGTAATAATAAACTAAACTAAACTAAACCTTAGGCTGGTATCTTTCCATGATTGGTCCCTTTTTGGTAGGAGCTAGGGTGGTTGGGCCTGATCCTTATTTTCCATGCCGCCCCTTCCTCTTGCATCCAGTGTGGGGCTTTTCCCAAAGCCTCCTTGGTTACCACTGTGGGCTTTACCGACCCCCGGGTCCAAGTCAATTGTCTATCACAAAAAGGGGGGGTACATCCATTCTGGGGGGGACCAAGGGTCCTGACTAACACTCCTACAGCCCCAGTATGGAGTTTTTTTATTATTATTATTATTATTATTATTATTATTATTAACAAACATTTATATAGCGCCAGCAGTGTACCTGGCACTTTACAAAGTAATAAAATAGACACAGTCCCTGCCCCTAGGGCTTACAATCTGAGAGACAGGAGCTGGGGGAGAGACTTAGGAAGGGGAACAGAGGGAGAGACAAGGGGTCGGAGTCTGCAGCGGGCCTTTCAGGCCAAAGTGGAGAGGCCTGGCTACCAGATGACGACGGGCGTGCACCGCCTGGTGGAAAAATTCAAGGCTCTCGAGCTGGTGAAAAAGCAGGTGGAGGCATGAGTACGTCTCTGCCAAGATGGAGAGGCTGGAACTCTACCACCATGCGGTCTCCAGGTGGTATGCAGACATGAAAGGGGCCGTGGAGTTCACCTTGGCCCATGTCTATGAAATGGCAGAGCACAGGGTGGCCGCCCCTCAGTCCTGTGCTGCGCCCCGCCACCTTCTGCCTTTCCCCGATGTTCCAGGGACAGATGCAAAGGCTAATAGTAGTACCCGTTAAGTTTCCTTTCAATGTTGATTTTGGTTTTATAATGTTGTTGTTGTTGAAATAGTTTTAATAAAAGTTGTTATACTTGTTGTTATGAGGTTTTTTTGACCTGCCCAAACTTTTATCCCTATGTGCTGAAGTTCTGGCTGGATGGTGAGAGAACCTAATACAGCTTGTCGATCCCTACCAGCATCATCTGGCTGGCTCCACATGTAGCGTAGTTAAGGTATTAACCCAAAGATGTGCCAGGCAGCAGCAGGGTCTCAACTTGCATACAGCCCCCCAGGAGGGGCAGGGCTTGTGTCTGTGTGGGCATGCCAGAGGGAAAGAGAGACAGGCTCCCTGGCAGTGGGCAGCAGGCGATGGGAGCTGGTGGTCAGAGGGACTTTATTTCTAGTTTCAGTGGGCACTGGCTGGTGGGTGCGGAGGAGTAGGCTGTTGGGGGCGGGAGGGGGAGAGTAGGCTGGTGTGTGGGCACCAGACTTCTGGATGCAGTGGAATGGAATGCAGCCCCCAGTGACTGGAATAATGGTCCCAGAATCTCATTGATGGAATGGGCAGACATGACTGATTCAGGTACAATGGAGTTACAGCCTATGTGAGTTTAATAATAATTATGTCCCTAGAATTAGTGCATGGTTGGGCACACTTAATTCAATCAAGCGATAGGTGGTAGCAGCAGGTACAGGAACGCACACAGGTAGGCAGACAGGCAGGCACATATAATACATTGTGTTATATTGAAATGCAAAGAACACAGAGAGGGGTGCAAAACTGAAATGAAACCTAAATCAATCTAATGCTAGTCAAAATGAATAAAAAACAGGGGAAGGGAATCAGGGATGGAATATATATAGAGGGAGAGGAAAAGGATTCAATGGAGGGGGGAGGGAGGGAGGAAGATTGAACACAGGGAACACAGGGAGGGGTAAAAACAAAAAATAACACCTAAATCTATCTAATCTAAGCTAAATAAATGATAATATGGAGGTAGATGGGTTGGATGGGTGAAATAGGAGGAGGATTGCAATGGATTGAGGAGAATAAAACTGCTGGGAGAGGGAGCCTTCTGAAATGCCTGCTGTTCGGGAACAGTGACTAGCTCAGAAGGTGTTGGCAGGGGGAGGGCAATGAGTATTGTTATTGTTACTTGCTGCACCCGCCTCACCGCAAGCCCCATTGGCTCCATGCAGCCTAGCCTGTGGCCAGTCGCAGACTGTGAAGCCAGTGGACTGAGGAGAAAAGGGATGATGATTGGGCAGGCTGGCTGTTACTCCAAGCCTCTCCACCCCTGGTGCCTGGAAGTGTGCTCCTCACCTGACCTCCCCCCTCCCTGTGCCTGCCTGGTCCCTGCAGCAGTTGGGGAAGGGGCAGCTGGGAGTAGGAGGGTGCCTGTTCTTTCCCTAGCCCTTATTGGTTCCCCTCTTGTGTTACAGGTATGTATACAGGGGCTGGGGCCCTTCGGGCATCAGCCCTTGGGCATCAGCCAAAGGGTGTCACCCGTTGGCGGGCCCGTTGTGGGGACTGCAGTGGTAGTGCCCAACCCCCTGGACTCAGGGGCGTGTGTAGAGCCAGCGGGACACAGAGGCAGTCATGCTGCCTGAACAAGCGGGCCGTGATATGAGGTCCGTGCAGCCAGTTGGAGGCGTGGCTGAGACCACACACACACTAGGGGCACGGCTGCTTTCCCAGGGTCTATAAGATCAGCAGAGGCATCCGTCAGCATCAGGGCTGTGTGCCGTAGTGCCCCCCGTCCTTTCCTGGCGGGACAAGGTAGGAGTGACTTTTGCTATGCGTGGGAAAAAGACTTCCAAGGCATCGGAGCATCGGAGGGAGGTACTGCTGATGGACCCTCCTCAAGCCTCTCAACAGCACTTAGATAGATACTACTCTTTATGTTTGCATACCCACAGCCCCTTGGAGGTCCCGCGGAACTTGCCTATTGAGTTGGCTACAACTCGGGGGCCAAATGTCTCCCCTAGTTTTGATACAACACAATTGACGGTGGGGCATTGTGACCCAGAGCTTTGCTGTTTGGATCCTTTGCTCACCCACGACTCCAATCTCTCCAATGTATCCAGCCCAGTGTCTATATCCCCAATGGACCAAGCTCACTTTGACTTGTTCGGGAAACAATGTACTGTGATGGGGGAACTTATCAACCAACTATTAAGTAAGATAAGCGACCTGATTGTTGTAGTCCAGGGCCAACAGGCCCAGTTAACAATGGCTCTTCAGCAGTTGGCCAATGGAAAAAATGGAGGGTCTGGAGGGGTGGTGTATGGGCAAGGGAATTTAACTGCTACAGATCAGCAGACTCTAACCCCACCCGAGTTAGGTCAGTTGCCAAATCCAGCTAATATGGTATCTGATTATACGTCAACCTCACAAGTAAAGGGTTTGGGGGGTGGAGGTTCGCTCTGTACTAAGCTGACCCCGGTTGTGGGAGCAGTAGCCCTTAGGGTATATCCCTTGCCTAAAGGGTATTTTCCTCCTTGGGACACCAAGTATGCTATAGCCCACCACCTGTAGGAAATAATGGCTTGGGTTCCACCAGGGGTTATTAATACCTTTCAGGTATTGCTCTCCTATGGTTATATGCGAAGGGTAATCATTCTAGTTTATTGTCCATTTCTTGCCTCTAAGGTATTGGAACAGGCCTATCTTTTTGCCACTTGGGGGGTCTATGTAGGGGAAGTGCTGAAAAATTCAGAAATACAGCCCCTTTTACATAGGCATGTGCAATTACAGCAGGAAGCCCAGATTAAGCTTTTGTGTGGTGTGGAGGCTCAGGATACCAAGACTCTAAGGGGAAATTGTAGCTGTGTCCTCACTAGACAGCAGGAGCCAATTAATATCAGGTTACGAAACCTTGCTGAAGGGGGGTGCCAGATAGGAGCCGGTGTTCCTGCCCAGTCCGAATCTATTCTGGATGCTTCAGCCGGGGAGACTTATTTATGCAAGAACATGGGGTGTGAGGATGCCCTGGCTCTATCAGCAGTGGGGCGGAACCAGCCATCTTCATTAACACCTCCCCAACCAAGTTGCTTGAGATCCCAACCTGTTAATGATACAGTGGGTTCCACCAGCTCAGTCCTGTTAACACCATCGAAGTTTGTTTCAACCCAGGCAGCTCAGCAGATGCCTGGAAGAGGGAAATGACATCATCCTGATTCGGAACCCCTGTATATAAGATTGGTTCATGGAATATTGCTGGGTGGAATGCTAGGGTGGGGGGAGTTGGAATTTGTCGATACCATCAGGGACTATGATCTTATCTGTCTTCAGGATTACATGGATTACAACTGTGCCTAGTCTCCCCCTTGCTTTGGCTCATTTTAAGGCTATTTCTCTACCCACCACCTCTACCGCTACAAAGGGCCACCCGTGTGGTGGATTAGTTTGTTTACTTAGTACTATGTTGCATGATGCCTTAGTAACTACCTTGGAATGTCCCCCTTTTTGTTGGGTTTGGTTATGGCAAAAGGGGGTAAAGTGGTTATGGTAATGAATGTTTATGTTCCCCCCCCCCCAAAACACTAGGCTGTATGACCCACAGATCTGGAATAAGTTTGAGCAAGTGTTAGTTAACTCTATTGTTGCCTATCCAACTAGTTCTGTTATTATATTGGGAGATTTCAATGCTAGGCATGGAAGGGATGACGAGGAGCTAGCAGTCCATTGTAATTTTCCTCTCCTCCCCCCAGAATCGTCATTGGGAGAAAGACATTCCAAGGATCATAATATCAATGAGGCAGGTATACACTTGACTAGGGTAGTGGCTGGATGTAGCCTGCATATTCTCAACGGGGCCAGCTTAAATGACAAATTGGGGGAGTTTACATTCTTGGGCCCGAGGGGGTGTAGCGTGATTGACCTTGCGATTGTCTCCCCCAATATGTTACCCCTCCTCTTTAACTTTAAGGTAGTACACTCAGTGTAGTGATCACCTACCGTTGTGTCTTGCCACCTCCCTATGGGAGGGTGTTGGCTGTGGGCAAAAGGTTGGACCTGTTGCCTTAGGAATTACAGCCAACTCTCATCTCGGAAGATTGTGTGTGGCAAGGTGGTCCACAATTCCTCTGCTCTCCATAGCAGCTTGGATGGGTGAATGTGGAAACACCAAACTTAGAAATAGCATTCTTTATGGTACTGATGGTATGCAAGTGGTTGAGGTTTTTTACCAGCTTTCTTACCAGGCCCAGCAGTTCCTGTGTTCCAAATCTGACCCAGAGACATGACTCAAAGTATGCACCAACCAAGTTTGGTTTGCTAGGGAGTGTCGTAGGGCAAAATCTTTGGTGAAAGCCATATACTGTGGATATCGTCAGGGTCGGGTTTCTGTTTTGCCACCCTCTTACTATGAGACTAAAAGGGCCTATAGGGCTCTTATTAAAGCAAAGAAAGATTCCTTCTACAACGACAGGTGACGGTTAATCCTAGAGGCGGCTGACACGGGAAACTAACGCCAGTTCTGGAGGCTGTTTGATCTAGGGAATAGGGCGTATCTTAGCAGGTACGTTTCCCCTATTCCCCCCCAAGTTTGGGTTAGTTATTTTTCAGGCAACTATACTCCTTCACTGATCTCAGTTGAGAGAGATTTACCAGTTATTACTATAGAGAGTTTTCCATTATGGCCAGAGGTTAGTGACCTGGAAGTGAGCGATCTCATTGATACTTGTGGGAATAATAGGGCTCCAGGCCAGGACCTTATAGCTGCGGAATTGTTAAAACATTATAGGGAGTGGTGGATCCCTATTCTTGCGGCATTGTTTTCAGCTATCAATAGGGTTGGCCATGTCCCTTCTGCTTGGGCCTGTGCCTTGGTGACCCCGATACACAAAAAGGGCCCTCACAACAACCCAGCTAACTATCAACCAATCAGTTTGCTTTCCGTAGTTAGCAAACTGTATGCGAAGTTTTTGTTGGGGAAATTGGATGCTTGTATAACTGAAGCCAACATTATATATCCCGAACAACCAGGGTTCCAGAGGGCTAGGTCAGTTAGCAATCATTGTTTTGTATTACTCTGTCTCATTAAGAAGTATAGGTCCCTCAATCGTAGGTCCTTTGCGTCCTTTTTGGACCTATGGATGGCCTTCGATTGTGTTAATAGTAGGGGTGGGCGTGCCGGTAAATCCAGTATCCGATAATGCCAGTACTGGGCGTACCGGCATTACCCGAAATCCAGTCCCGTTACCGGATTCCCGGTACCGGATTTTTTTACATTGCAGCCATTTAAATGAATGGCTGCAATGTAAAAAGTCCCACCAAAAAAGTAAAAAAA
>QEPC01004025.1:281957-307374 GCA_003113815.1 Sphenodon punctatus
CCCCACCGGCCCCCCCAGGTCCCCCCCTTGTTCCCCCTTACCCTTTTCCTTGGTGCCTCCTCCGGGCCCATTCGGGCCTCTGTCCCCGGGGCATTGCGACCCGGCTGCAGCTGTGGGCGTTGTGCCTGGGCCGCCTCCCTGGTCGGGTGCACCCATGGGCCCCCTTCCTCTGCTGTGCCCCCTCCACCTGCATCGCTGGGCCTGCCTGCACCTCCTCCGGCTCCTGCCCCACCACTGTTGCTGTCTGTGCCTCCGCTCTCTTCCGCCTCCCTCCTCGCTCCATCCCGCCATGCTTGCTTGCTGCCGATTTCGCTTTAAATCTCCCTCCGGAGGTTGTGTTGTTGCTGGTTGCCCGGCAGCGACTCTGCATGCCTTGTCCCCGGCTGGGGCTCGTTTTGTTCGGTTCCGCACGGGGATTGGCATCAAGACGTTACTTTTGGTTGGTTCCCGGTGGGGGTCCATTTGACCACGCTTCCCGGGACCTTCCCCCGGGTAGCCCGGGAAGCGTGGTTGAAATTGGCCCCATGTGCGTATTGAGCGTGATGAACATCTGGCGCGCGCCGAACAGATGTTCAGGGCCCTTTGGCCCCGCTGCGGGTTTGAGCGTGGTTCACTGCGGTTGAGTGTGATCTCGTAACGTCTGAAAATACCCAATGTCTCCACTGGGGACCACACCACATATGAGCACCACACCTCTGGTACCCATCCATCGGGAAAGGGACGGACGCCAAGCGACTCCATATGGAGCCCGCACTTGCGAGTGCTCGCCTCAGCCAGAGTAGCGAACGCCAGAGCTCAGACTCGCATAGGCACCAGAGAGGTTGTCAGGGCAGCACAGGAGCAGTTGCATGGCCGGGGAGTGCCACAGGTGGCAGAGGGCCATGGTCTCACAGAAGGTCAGTTATGGGGGAGCACCAGGCAATGCAGGTCACGGGAGCCCCGGAGTAGCACTGCTGGACATGGTCCAGCAGGCATAGGGTCTGTACAGTAAGGATAGAAGGGCCCCTCATTCCCAGGGGGTCTGGGAAGGGAAGCTGGGGAGCACCAAGAATATGCAATAAGGC
The DNA here is from genome assembly GCA_003113815.1 of Sphenodon punctatus. Taxonomy (NCBI): domain Eukaryota; kingdom Metazoa; phylum Chordata; class Lepidosauria; order Sphenodontia; family Sphenodontidae; genus Sphenodon; species Sphenodon punctatus. Next base: position 283,022 of record QEPC01004025.1, read on the forward strand.
CGCAGGCCACAGCATGGGATGGCTAGCAAGCGATGCGTAGGGTGCAGACCCATAACAGCTGCCTGAAATGAGCACACAGGCTGTACAGCAAGCACTGATAGCAGGGAGATGATGACAACAGGCAAGAGCTGCAGAATGACTGGACACGCGCATGCTGACCCAGGCAATGGGCCCCCATGGCGGGAGCGCAGGTGCACCAAGGGGCTGGGGGAACCCCAGAACCCACTCACCAACCGCAGGTCAGCCGGCAGCGGGGAGCCCAGGCATGGGCGGCCAACACAGGTGTGCTGCGCCCCCAGGTGTGAGTGTGGAGTACAGTGTCGAGGCAGGCCTGGGACATAGGCTGGGTAGCCGTGTGCTGGACCCCACCTGAGGCACATTCCACCATGGACGTGGTCCAGAGGGGTGCATGTTGGATGCAGCTGTCCTTATGTGTGGAGTGGTACTGGGTGCACACCAGCCTAATGGGCCTCCCCACTGACATGCTCCACCTGGGCGCCTGCATCCAGGAGTGCCTTACCAGGAGCGCTGCAGCTGCCCGGTGCTCCTGCCATGACTGCCAGTGCTCCCTGGCCCAGATCAGGGCCCTGCGAGCAGCAGGGATATACCAACGGGTCCTGTGCCTTGCCCAAGGGCGGGTAGGTGCCCTCAGGGAGGCAGCTGACTGACACCATTGGCGCTGGGCACCCATGGAATGCGCTACCCTGATCGCCATGCCCATGCAATGGCAGCTCTGGGTCATGGAGCGGGAACAGGAATGTTGGGCTGGGGCCCTGGCTCAGTGGGTTGATGAAGTGTAGAGGGCACACATCCAAATGGATAGGCAGTGCCCGCTGCACCTTGCAGAGATTTTGGCACCCTGGCTGGATCGGCAACGCACCCCCATTCGCACCCGCATACCAGTGGTCCAATGCATGGCCATAGCTGTCTGGGCACTGGCAACACCGGATTCCTGCTGGTCCTGGCACAACACTTTGGTGTTGGCTTGAGTACCATCACGGGCATCCTCCGGGACTTCTGCAAGGCTGTGGAGGGTGTGCTACTCGACCGAGTGATCCAGCTAGTGGACCAGGAGGCCGTGATGGCCGGCTTTGAGGCTGGCAGCTTCCCCAATTGCCTGGGCTTCGTGGATGGGACCACATTGGGATCCTCCGCCCCTCCAACGGGGAGCCTGCGGAATACATCAACCACCATGGGTACCATTCCCTGCAGCTCCAGGAGGTTGTTGATGACTGGGACTGCTTCATTGATGTATTCACCAGCCACTCCGGCCACAGCCATGATGTCGCGATCCTGACCATCTCACCCCTCTATGCCCAGATGTACAGGGAGGAATTTACCACCATGAGGATGTCTAGGATCGGGGGGGAGATGCTCATGCCCCCCTGCATCCTGGGGGACCCAGCCTATCCCCTCCTCCAGTGGCTCATGAAGGAATACCCAGTCGCCGGGAACCTGGTGGAGGCGCTGTTCAACTCCCAGCTTTGTGGCTCGAGGACCATGGTCGAGAGGGCCTTCTGTGCCCTCAAGCAGCTCTGGAGGTGCCTTGCAGGTTGGCTGGACTTTGCTGTGGAGACCTCAGTCCTTGTGAATGGTGCCTGCTGTGTCCTGCACAACATATGTAAGACTGATTGGGCTGCCTTGGTATTCCACGTGCCCCAGCAGCCACCAGGATCCATGCCACTATATGTGAATGCGGATAACCCAAGGGAGTACCGAAATGCCAAATGGATCTGCGCTGCCCTGGCAAAGCTTTTCACAGGAGATGCCGGGGCCTGAGCCTGCTGGGCATACCCTTGGCATGCCCCACCTGTCAACATGCCTTGTCCTGGGTGATGCCCCCAGCCCCTTCCCAATGCAGGTATTCGCAAAATAAAGGTTAGGGTTGTGTAAAACCAGAACATTTATTTCATGGCAGGTGCCCCCCATAACCCCACTGCCCACCCTGCTACTCCCAGACCTGCCCTACCTCCCCCTCCCCCATCCCATTTCCCCCCCTACCCAATTGCTTCCTGGGACATCCCCTCAAATGCCCTACCAGTGCCATGGAGCTCTGGGACCTCCCCTTGCCCCCACTGTCAGTCTTCCCAACCATGTCCTGGGAGTCCTCCATGTCTAGACTGGCCTGTGCAGTGTTGATGGGGGGCGGGGGGGGCACAGGGTGGGCTCCTGGGCAGCTGTTGCCTCCGGAGGCTGGGTGGGACCAGGAGGCAGATGCGCAGGTCCTGCGGGCATGCCAGTGGCTGGGGCAGTGGTGGAGGTGGTGGGGGCACCACAGGGGCCAGCTGAGTCACTGAGCCTGGTAACATGCTGGGGGGAGTGGCTTCCATGATGTATGCGCTCATGGTCCCTGCATGCAGCAGCAGTGAGGTGCCGATGTCCAGGGTTGTCCAGTCCATCTTCCTGATGTGCTCCGCTCCCAGCCGATCGATGGCTTCACGTAGCAGGCCCATTGCTTCCATCTGCCTTCCATGCTCCCTGCACTCATGCCTCCTTTCCAGGTGCATTTCCACCTCCTGGCACCTGTCTCTGGCCTCCGCCTGCTGCAGGGCCTTCTCAGTGATCGCCTTCATCCGGTCAATAGTCAATATCATTCTCTACCCCTGCTCCACGCTGGTCTGGATGATGTCCTCTGCCAGGTCCTCCCTACAGTGCCGTACCCATGCCCTGTGCTCCCACATCCATTGTGCCGGGGGCATGGGGTCGGCTGGAAGGGGCGCTGCCAGGTGCCCTGTTAGGGAGCAGAGAAGCATTAGTCGGGCTCGTTCATATGCCACCTGTCCCTGAGCGGTGGTGGGGGTGTTAGGTGGGACCCACCGCATGTGCCCGGCCTCAGACCTCCCGCTCATTGCTCCCCCCATTGTGCCTCCCCCTGCCATGTTTTCTCACCTTGATCATCCGGCTACTGCAACTGCTCTCCCAATCCCCCTCACTTGACAGTCCCGTGTGCCGGGGTGCTTGTGCACCTGTTGAGGAATGGGGGTGGGGGGTACGGTTACCCTATCATGGGCCCGGTCCCCTTCCCACCATCCCCCCTTCCTCTGGCACAGGGGGCCAGCCTGCTGCACCTGTCCCCCCTGTTCTGTGTATGGGTGGGCCCCCATGCACCCCTGCCCCTTCCCATGTTCCCTGGTTCCTCGGGCTGCAGGGACAGGCCCACGATCTGTAGGGGTCCCCCACCCCTTGAACCTTGCCCCCGGTCTTTTTCCCTCCCAGCCGCTTGCCTACCCTCTATGTCTGTCTTGGATCCCTCCAAGGCTGGCCCCTCTGTGTGTCTGTGCTCCCCCTGTGGCCGCTGGCTAAGGGCAACCAGTGTGCCAGCCTCATATCCGCCTGAGTCAGAGTGCGGGTGTGGACTCCTGGTGCTGGTTTGCGAGGGGTCCTGCTGCTTCCTGAGGTCCCAGGGTGTTCTTCTGTGGGGGCTGGGTCCCCAGAGTCGGTTCCTGCATGCGGGGATGCCATGGGTGGGGGTACATCTGCACTTTCCCTGCCCTGGACCACAATCCTCCCCATGAGCTGTGGCATGACTATGGCCATCAAGGTGCCATCAAGGTGCAGGATGCAGTCCAGGGCATCATAGTAGGGGGCGGTCAGTGCACCATGACTGGACCACTGGTTATTGTTCTTTATTGCCTTATACCCCTCTTTAGCTCCTTGGCCACAGTCCTGTGGTGCCCTGCCACCTCCATGTCCTGCACTATCTCCATAAACACATGCTTGTTGCATTTGTTCATGGCTAGCTCCACCTGGTGCTCCAGGGACCCCCAGATCTGGATGAAGTCCTGGGTCTCCTTGTGCCCCCATTGGCCCCCTTGCTCGTAGTGGCATCTCCTGCGTGTGCCCTCCTCCTCTTCTTGTGCCTCCTTCTCCTCCTCCACTTGCCCTCTGTGGGTCTCCTTTGGGGGCACCGGCTCCTGGGCCTGTTTCCAGGTCTGTGGATCGTAAGGGGGGGGGTTAGGTGCCTCGTTCCTTCAGACCCGCAGCCCACCTCCCTCCCGTTGAGCACACCCCCCTTCATGCCCCTGTGTACCCTCACCTCATTCTCCTTACCCATTTCCAGGGAGCCTCCATCCCCTGGCCGGTTGTTACCTCTGGGGCGACCTGCCCTGGCTGTGGCTCCGCCACCTCCTCCTCTTCCTCCTCCCTACCTTGCTTATCCTCCACTCTCCTCTCCCTTCCACCTTGCTCCATCCTACCACATCTCCTGCTGCTGTTTGCCCTTTAAATCTCCCTCCCTGGTCTGTGTGTTGCTCGTTGCCTGGCAGCAACGCTGTGTGCTTTTGCCACAGCTGGGGATCGTTTTGTTTGATTACGCCTGGTGGTTGCCATTCATTCGTTTCTTTTTGCAGTTTCCTGGTAGGAATAGCTTTGACCACCATTCTGGGGATGGTCCCATCCTGACCTCTGGAACCATGGTTGGGTTTGACCCCTATGGGTGATTGACTGGGGCGAAAATCTGGCGAACGCCAATCAGACGTTCAGGGCTCTTTGGCCACACCGTGGGATTGAATGTGGTTGACTGTGGTTGACTGTGATCTCGTATTGTCTAAAATTACGCACTGATAATAGAGAAACATCGCTACCCCATGGAAAAGGTGTTTTATTGGAAAGTTGTTTCAGTCATGTCTCAAATGCTAAAATTGGTTTAATTTTAAAGCTAAATACGGGTTTTTAAGGCTGTCAATTGGAGTAGTATTAATCAACCTATTTCACAATGTAAATTCCAATTTTTTAAAAGGTATTTTAATGAAAGAATTCTGTCTAGTTTACGGAGACTTTTGGAAATCCCGGGGAGAAATTAGAGACTAAAAACATTAAGAATAGAGTATTTTATTAGTGAACTAAAGTTTATTTCAACATAGGGTGATTTCAGACGTGACGGGCTGGCGGTTCACCACAGTGGAGGGGGGGTGAAGACATGAACCACCCCCCAGGGCCAAGAAAAGCCGCGAACAGACGTGATGGGGCCTGGACCACGGAGGGGAATGAAGCGGGCAGATCACAGACCAGGGCGGCACAACAGACATCACATCGATCCCCTGCCACGGCAAGCACACCCAGAATCCCCCGGACAGGGGCGGGACACAGACATGGCTGCCCGAGGGCAGATGAAGCCAAAAGGCACCAAAAGGGAATGCCCACACCAGGGAAACAGGAAGGGAGGGGGGAGAGGGAGACGGAGAACAGGCGCACAGGTCCCACACACAGCAAGCGCACACACACACAAACACACACACAGAGGATAGCAAAGTTAGGGAAGGGGGAGGACAAGGGGGACCGGACACCAGGGAAGCAAGGCCGGGCTCCGCAGGGTGTGTGTGTGCGATGCGGGACTGGGAAGAGGGGAGGAAGGGGCACAGGGGGAGGGCAGGACACCAGCACTGGGTACAGCACACACCTCAGCAGGACGGTCCCCACGGGCACCCCCCACAGCAAACACACAGTCCCGGAAAGGGGGGGCCCTGCAGCTCGGGCGAATGCCACAGCGGGTGCCCAGATGTCACGGGGACCCGGTCGGGGAGGGTCGAGGAGACACATGCAGTCCAGGCATCCCAACGAGGGGCAAAGGAATGGCAGTCAGGAGAGGCAGTCCAGCACAGCAGGTCCAAGGATGTGTGGCCCCATCAGGGCAGGAGTTCAGGAGGGGCAGCCCACAGGCCCCAGATCTCTGGGGCACTCAAACAACCCAGGAAGAAGAGCGGGTCGGAGGGGGCCCAGGGACACAACCGGAGCAGCAGCACACAGGGGCGGTGGCCTCGCGGCAGCAAGGCAGGTACAGCAGGGTGGTGGAAGGCACCGTGGTCCGGCCCATGTGCAGGTGCCGAAGCCCACATGGCCCAAGACACGGGGGGCCAGGGAGGAACCCAGCGACTCACAGGCAGCAGTTGGGGGCAGCGAGGGGCCTGGGCCCCGGGTGACCGGCCCGATGAACCAGGTGGGGCCAATGGATCAAGCCCCAGTGGTATCCCAGCTCGGACATGTGGTGGGCGATCAGGTCATGCACGGACAGCCCCAACTGGACATCCGGATGGGACCAGACCCGCCCAGCGCTGACAGCTCTGCCACGGAAGGCTCCGTTACACAGCAGGCTGAAGCATGGGGCCAATGAAGATGCCCCAGCCCCAGAAGCCAGTGATACACAGCCACACAGGTGCTCTGGTACCCACGCGCCCCGTGCACGCTCCCAAAGTAGGAAACGGCCAAGGCAGGGCCCCCCTCCGCAAGTCACTGCGAGAAGGCTGCCAGGCTGCACACCCACAGTGCACTCACGGTCTCCGGCCCAGAACAGGGCACATGCGAACACCTATTCACAGGCACGCGCCCTTCAGGGAACCAGACCAGCCCCAGGGTCTCGGCATGGAGCCGGCAGTCCTGAACGCTCGCATCCCAGCCCAGGTAGCGGAGTCCAGAGCTCAGGCTCGTGAAGGTGGAGGAGAGGCTGTCCGGGCGGCCCAGGAGCAGCTGCACGGCTGGGCTACACCACAGGTCACACAGGGACATGGTCTCGGTGTAGCTCCAGATACGGGGGGCCCCATGGGGTACGTGAAGTGGGAGCCCCGTGGATGGACATGCAGCCATGGTCCAGGCTCCCGGGGAGAGTTGCAAGGAGCTCCTGGGGCCTCGCACACCTTATGGGGCCGAGGGGCCTCCCGGGGGTCCCAAGGACAGGGAAAGCAGACAGGGACCGCAACATTGTAGCACAACAGAGCAAGGCGTGGGGTGTGGACCCAGCACAGCTGCACAACACAGGAGCTCCCACATACCAACTAATCAGCTCTCCAAGGCCAAGGTGGCAACAACACCAAGGGGGGGGGTTGTTTTCGGGAGATCGCTTCCAGGCACCTGAGGACCGGGCGGTGGAGAGCACCCAGGAAGGGGGGGTTCCTACCACCCCGCACCACCCCCAGGGGAACCTCTGCACGGTCCCTCCATGCCCGCGCATGCCCCAACCCCCTGTCTCCCACATACACGGACCAGAGCCACTGTACCTTATACACCTTTAATAATAACCATGTGCACAGTGTCACCCACTCTGTCATACCTGTTAGTGCCCGTCCACCCCCACCCCCTATGCTGCCCTACCCCTCCTACCCCTCCCCCCCAGCCCCGCCAGCCCCTGGGATAGCCCCAAGCTCGCCCAGTCAGGGCCATCGAGCTCAGAGAGCTCACCTCCCCCCTGCTGTCATTGCTGCTGGAGGTGTCCTGGGCCACCTCCTGTTCCTGGTCGGGTGGCCCTGGTAGGGTGGGCAGGGGGGAGAGGAACTGGACCCCCCCCTGGTGGCTGCACCCCCGGAGGCCTGCAGGCACAGGGAGGTGGATGCGTGGGCCCGGGGGGCGTGGGGGTGGCTGGGGGGCCAGGGCAGTGTGCAGGGGCATGGAGGGGCCCCCCATGGGTGCCTGGGGAAGCACCGTGCCTGTGGGCCCCCCTGCCATGGCATAGGCACACAGCGTGCTGGCGTGCAGGAGCAGGGAGGTCCCGATGTCATGGGATCGGTCCAACTTTTCTGAGTGCTCCTGCGTCATGGCCTGTATGTCCTGCCTCAGGCCCCCGAGCAGCTCATCCTGCCTGCTGCGTTCCCTGCACTCCCGGCGCCACTCCATGTGCACCTCAGCCTGGAGACGCCTGTCCCACTCCTCCACCCACTGCAGGGACCGCTCTATGCCCACCTCCATCTGGGCCATGGCCACCAGGATCCTCTCCCCATGTTCCTCCGAGGAGCGGACTATGGCCTCCACCTGCTCCTCCCTGTGCCTGCGGACCCGTGCCCGGTACAGCCTCATGTGCTCGTCCGGAGGCATGGGCCCTGGGCCAGCTGGCTGCTGGGGCTGCCCTGTGGGTAGAGGAGGTTGGTCTTAAGCAAACCGTGTGCCCCTAGCCCCGGGCCCGCACAGCCCAGAGGCTCCGCAGCCCTGCGCCAGGGGGACCCGGCCCCTCCGCCCCCATGTACCCCTCCCATGTACCCCTCTCCTGGTGCCCAGGTACCCCTCCCGGGCCCCCCATGCAGAGCCCGCTGCCTCACCTGCTCCCTCGGGTGGCTGTGCGGGCTCCTCGGGGGCTGTCCCCTGTCCCGCCTGGGTGCTGTGCAGGGGCAGTCCACGGCCTATGGGTGAAGGGGGGGTAATATCAGTGTGATGGGGTGCTGTCGGGCGCCCTGTGGCAAGGTCCCCCTCCCGCCCTTCATGGGTGCCCCGGGTCTCCGGCTGGGGCCCCCCTGGCCCATGCACCCCCCCAAGTGATCGCAGGCACGTGGGAACGAGGCCACTCCCCTGTGGGGTGGCTACTCAGCGTGGTTCAGCGTGATCTCATCACGTCTGAAATCACCAATAGACTCTATTGAAGTGGAACAAAGCTCAGAACTGGTATAAGGTTACCATGGTCTTGGTTCATAGAAGTAACGAGGGGTGATGTCAAAATAACCAAGAAGAAGATATGTCTGTGGAGACATGCGGTAATTTTAGACATGACAGACCCGGAGATCTACCACGTGGAACCACGTGGAACCACGGACCTGGATCTATTGCGAATCCCGGTTAGGAATCAGGCCGGCCATCCTTTAGACATGCTGGTCTGATTCTGGAGGGGTATTGGGGAGGTGGCGGGGCTGCAAGGCATGACATGCGGTCGCACTGACCCACCCCCCACACTTTCCCGGCCACCCATCCTCCGGGAGACAGGTGGGCGCAGCAGACAATCTGGCTTCTGTGCCTTATCCCCTATCACGGTCTGGGACATGATCCGGGATGGGTCAATCTAACAGACGTTACTTTTGGCCCATCCCTGATCGTGGCCAATCTAACCACACTAGGAATTCACCGTGGTGAACATCTGGTGGCTCTCAAACAGACGTTTGCGTGATCAGACACCACAGGGAATCCACCAGGATTCACTGTGGTTGACTGTGATCTCATAACGTCTGAAATTACCCAAGGAACCCAAAAACATCTTTCTTTTGTGACATCACTCGGCAAGAGACAAAATTCATGCTGATTGGAGAAAAACTAGGTCACCTCTTACCTGCTGGCCACTGATTGGAGGAATACCTGACAGCCATATTGAAAGACTCTCAAAAATCCTAAAAGAGTGGCAGGATATTGTTGACATAAGAAGAAGGAAAGTAAGACACTTGCTTGCTAACCAACATGCTTCTGGGCCAAGTCACCTGTGGGAATTAGTTTTTTTCTGTCCCAACTCTTTTTCTTTTATTTTCCAATCTTTTCTTTTACTATTTTTTCTTAAGTCTTTAATTTTTCATTTTTAAAGCCAAATTTCCCTTTTAAAGCTACTTTAAGGCTACCTTTCACTTTTTCTCTCATATTTATTTTGATTCTTATTTTTACATTTCATTTTCATTTTAACTTCATTTTTCACCGTTTCACTCTTTTCAAGTCAATTTTATTTTTATTTTTAACTTCATTTTCCTCCCTTTTCACTCTTTTAAAGCCATTTCTATTTTTGCCCTAAAGTTAATTTTCTTTTAATTTCTTTCCCTATTTTTCAAGGGCAATTCTTACTTTTCTTTAAGGTTTTGTCCCCAGGTGAAGACTTTATTTTATTGTAGGAAAGCACTGAATTGGTCTTTGATAAACCTGTTTCTTTTCCTGTTTTACCTGTGTCAGGTGGACAGAGTTACCCCAAGTGCTTCTCTGTATTTCCCCTCCCTTTTTGTAGCTTCAATGCTCCTTGACTGTTGAGAGGCCATTCCTCAACCTCTGAACAGTTTTGTTTTATATTTTTCTTTATCTTTTCTCTTTTAGTTTTACTATTTTAATTTTTATCAAGTATCCAGCATAGCAGCAAGTTAATATAATACCTTCCTCAGCATAACCGCACAGATCCTGGACAATTTTTTTGGAACCTGCGATATCTATTTGGTGAGATATATTCTCCAAGAATATATATATATTGGTAATCAATAACCTTTTTTGTGTGCTTGCATATTGCTTTTATAGTAGTGGGTAAGCCATTTTGGCAGGGCAATAAATTGTTGTATTTTAGTCATAATAATTGTCTATTGTGACTTTTGGGTGAGGAAACTTAAGCTTTCCTACGGAGATCTCTGACCCCATGGTGGAGCTAATACCTGGAAGAAACTTGAGGTAATAAATTGTTAGAGAATGTGGGCACAGTGCCCCCTAGTAGGGGGAGGGCAAAATTAAATTTTATTTAAACATTTTTTTTAAAGATTAACCCCAAAAGAATGCAGGCACAGTGCCTCCTAGTGGCCAACCACATCCAGTTGAATGAATTAAAAAAAAAAATTGAAAAAAAAAATGAAATAAGGAATTAAATTTTCCTTTGGATGATTTAATAGAGAAACATCCATGGTGGTGTTGTAACCATAGGAGCTTGGATTGTTCAAAATTAACATCTGGATTTGAATATTTCAAATTTCATGTTTGAATTTGATGTTTTGCAATATTAAGATATTAAATTAACTTTGGATTTTTTGGGGTTACAAAGGCTATAAGAGCACACAAAAATCTCCTGGCAGGCCAGGGTTATAACCTGGTTTTGTCTGTCAGTTTTACCACAACAGATATTAAGCATGAACCCCACTAGTGTTGGGTCTGAGGCTGGTGGTGAGGTGAGGTTTAACAAAACCCCACTTGAAACTTTGGGAATCTTACAGGTATTTAGGGGAACATGGTGCATTGGTCAAAGCAGAGAAAGCCTTTCAGACTTTTTACCCCTATTTATGAATAAACAGGGATAGGACAAAATTAAGTGCTGCATGGGGGTGTCTGGACTTCTGCTGAAGACCTCATAGAGGAGGTACAGACCTTGCAAGCAGAGGTGTCTGCTCTGAGATTGGGAAAACAAGCTTTGACAGAGAAATTGAAGAAGTACCAAGTGCATCAGTGTGACCTGGGGTATTTTCAGACGTTACGAGATCACGCTCAACCACAGTGCACCACGGTCAATCCCGTGGTTGGGTCAAAGCTCCCTGAACGTCTGTTAGGTGGCCATCAGATGTTCACCACAGTCAATGCTCACATGGGGTCAAAAATAACCATGCTTCTGGAACTCCCCCCCGGACCATCTTGAAAGCATGGTCAAAGAGATTCCCAGTGGGAAAAAACAAAAAGTAACATCTGGACAGCACCCACCAGCTGGAATCAAAGGAAATGATTCCCAGCTGGGGACAAAGCACACAGCATCGCTGCCAGGCAACTAGCAACAACACAAAGGCACTGGAGGGAGATTTAAAGGGCAATCAGCAACAGGGAAACGTGGTGGGATGGAGTGAGGAGGGAGGAGGATGAGGAGGAGGAGGAGGAGGTGGCAGTGCTGCAGATGGAGGAGGCAGAGGGACAACCGCAGCAGACACAGCAGCATCCAGGGCAGGCCGCCCCAGGGACCTCGGCCAGACCGGGGGAGGAGAAGGAAGCACCCCGGAAACGGGTAAGGGGAACCAAGGGGAGGGGAACAGGTGGCACATGGGCACCACTGGGGGGGAGGGGTCCCAGCTGGGCACCCGGCATGCAGTGGGGGGGGGCACGGGACAGGGGCACAATGGGACCAGATGGTAACACACACACACCTGCCCCACAGACACGGAAATGGGCCTGAGAGGCCGAGCCCCAGGAGGAGACAGGCCCAGCATGGGCAGAGGAGGAGGAGGAACAGGAGGAGGAGGACGATGACAACGACGAGGTGGATCCACAGGGGGAAAGGGTGAGATGGTCCTACCACAGGAGGGGACAGGGGGGTTCCAGGAGACCCGGGACTTCATCAGGATCTGGGGGACCCTGGAGCACCAGCTGGAGCTCTCCCTAAACCAGAGGAATGAGCACGTGTTCCAGGACATAGTGCGGGACATGGGGGTGGTGGAACATCACCGGACCATGGCCAAGTGCCTCTCCAAGGCCAAGGAGATAAAGAGGGGGTACAAGGCCATCAAGGACAACAGTAGGCGGAGGTCCGGACACGGAGCTCGTACCTCCCCCTACTACGATGCCCTGGACCACATCCTTAATATGAAGGGGTCCATCATGGTCCTACACCTTGTGAGGAGCACTGTGGTCCAGGGAAGGGAACGGGTCGAGGTACCCCCTCCACTCGTCACCCCCCAGGAAGGCACATGCTCCAGGGCCCCAGACCCACAGGAGGAACGCCCTGGGAGCTCTGGCACCAGCAGCCCCCCCTGTACAGCAGCCCAGAAAGCCCTCCACCCCAGGCTGGAGAAGTAGAGTCCGAGGCCAGCACTCTCATCACCCTCAGCCAGCGGTCCCAGGGGACTCCCACCCACACCAAGGGGCTGGCCTTGGAGGGATCCGAAACCAACATAGAGGGTAAGCGAGCAGCTGTGAGGGGAGGCACACATGGGGTATGGGGAAGGGGGGTGATGGAGGATGGGGGAGCATGGGCCAGGGCCCCCCTGGGCCCCCCAGGCACACAGGAGAGCATGAGGGGTGGCCAGGACTGCACCCGGCCTCCCAGACCACCCACCACCAACCCCCCCCCCCACAAAAGCCCTACAGGGCACAGGACAGCACAGTAGCAGGGGCAGGCAGTGGAGGAGGCTGGAGCGGAGGTCCCCAGTCAGCAGGCAGAGGACCCAGGTGAGGCACATGGATAGAGTGGGGGTGCACCCAGGGGCCAGTGAGGGGGACCCGGGACACAGGGAGTGGGAGGGAGGGGCCTGGGCAGAGCGGTGAGGCCCCATGGATGACTCAGGGGGGACACACACCATGGGGGCCCATGCCCTGCCTCGAGGCAGCCGCCCTGGGCCCCACATCACCCATTTCCATTTACCCTACAGAGCAACCCGAGCACCTGCAACCACCCGTGCCCGTGCCCCCAGCACAGTGCATTAGGGAGTACAGGGCACAGGCCTGGTGCTGGAGGGATGAGCAGGCAGACGACATAGTCCGGATATCAGTGGAGCAGGGGGAGTGGATGATCACAGCCATGGACCGCATGGAGGCGGCCATCGAGCGCTCCCTGGAATGGGCAGAGGCTCGGGACATGAGGCTCCAGGCAGAGATGTGCCTGGATTGAAGGCGGGAGCACCAGGAACATAGCAGGCAGGTGGAAGCCCTAGGGCGGATGGAAAAGGCCATCACAACGATGGTGCGGGAGCACTCGGCAGAGCTCGACAGGTCCCATGACATTGGGACCTCCCTGCTCCTGCAAATGGGCACCAGGTGTGCCTATGTGATGGCAGCCATCCCTCCGAGCACCCTGTCTTCCCCGGGCCTGGTGCCTGGCCCCTCGATGCCCCCTCCCCCACCCCAACCGCCCCAGCCGCTGCCACCCCAGCTGGGGCCACGCAATCAACCCCTGCTGCCCCCAGACCTCAGGAGGGTCCAGCCACCACGGGGGCCCCCTCCAGGCCTGGCTACTCCATCCCTCCCACCACCGCCTGCCCCTCCGGGCTACGAGACCACTTAGAACACAGCTGGGGACAGTGACAGTGTGGGGGGAGTGAGCTCCCAGAGCTTGGTGGCACTCACCGGGCGACTGAGGGGCCGGCCCCGAACACGCGGGGGCTGGAGGGGATGAGGGTGAAGGCCACGTGATGGAGGGGACACCATGCATGGGTGGTGGTGGTGGAGGGTGGTGGGGATGTGTGGGGCGGTTGTTGTCATGGGTGTATTAATACAAGTGTTGCACATGGGACGGTGTCCTGGTGTCCTTTAAAGGGCCCTGTGGGAGGGGGGCAGCCTGTTCTGGGCATGGTCTGGGACTCCGGGGAGGGGTGGGAGGGACGGGAGGGGCACACCCTCATGCCTCAGCCTCCCAGCTTATATGCCTGGCCAGGGAGGCCTGGATGCGCTTAGCATAACGGTACTCCCTTGGGTTGTCTGCATTCACATAAAGGGGCACTGGGACGGCTGGCCGATGTGGCTCGGGGTACTCCAGGGCTGCCCCCTTGATCTTGCACATGTTGTGCAGCACACAGCATGCACCTATCACCAGGGCGGAGGTCTCCACAGTGTAGTCCAGTCGGCCGGCGAGGCTCCTCCAGCGGTGCTTGAGGACCCCAAATGCCCGCTCCACCACAGTGTGGCTCAAACACAGGTGGGAATTGTACAGCACCTCCACAGGGTTGCGAGCGACCGGGTACATCTTCATTAGCCACCGGGTGAGGGGATAGACCGGGTCCCCCAAGATACAGGGGGGCATGAGCACCCCCTCAATCCTGGTCATTCCCATGTCTACAAAATCACCCCGGAACGTCCAGGCATAGAAGGGGGAGATGGTCATGATCCGGGCATCATGACTGCGGCCGGAGTGGCCCGTGAAGATGTCTATGAATATGCCCCAGTGGTCCAACTGCCTGCAGCTGCAGGGAGTGATACCCATGCCTGTTGAAATACTCCCCGGCCTCCCCGATGAATGGGTGGAGGATCTCTATGTTGGTGCCGTCCACTGCACCCATGCAGTTGGTGAAGCCTCCGGCCATGAAGCCAGCCATCACGACCCTCTGATCGACCAGCTGGATCACCCTGTCCAGGAGTGTGTCAAGACTTTTGTTCATAGATCCAAGAAGCCCTTTCTCTGGAACCTCGTGAGGCCTGCCTCGACCTGCAGCCCGGTGATGAGGTCCCCATTGAAAGCCACCAAAGAAATAACAGCCTTCAAGCTGCATTGGTGAGTCCTTTTTCAAGTACTTTTGCAACCAACACAGACATTACAGACACTAATTTCCAGGCACCTTCACCCTGGACTCACACCTCCCATTGCAAAAGGACCTCTGCACCTGTAGAAATAAGGTCAGAGGGGCAGGGTAATGTGCTAGTAATCTCTTCCCTGCCACCTACACAAGAAGAGGATTTGCCACTACAAAGAAAAAAGAAGATGTGTCACCACTACCACCTTAGTGAAAAGAAAAAGACTTTTAGGTGATTTTTCTACTGGATCCATCTCTGCGTTTTCTTACAGCTTTGCATCATCACCATTGCCACCACTGTTGTTTGCCTAACTCAAGAAAACAAAAGAACTTTGCACACTGACATGCTAATGCACAAACACATACACACTAATAATAAATGCCTAGTGTACAGTGTTAATGTTTTTAATATTTTTGTTATAAATTAAATAGTTATAATGTTTTGTGTGTTTAAATGTTAAATTTGGGTCTATCTACCCTTATGCTTTGAAAGATATTTTGTTCCTGCAGTGTTAAATGCTTTTAAATGGTGCAAGAGGTAACCACTCCATTTCCAGACACATAACCAACATGGGCTAATATAGGCTACAATAATCCTTCTTGACATTCACCTGGCCAAGGAATGCAAGGAAAATATTGTTTTCAGTCTAATAGGTCTATGCAGGGAAAATATGCACAAAAGGAAGGGATCAAAGTAGGCTATAGCGTGTGCAACTCACATACACCATAAATTCAACTGGGTATGTACCTTTAAATGGAAGTTCCTTCGGTGGCTATTTCCCCTACCCCCTGAATTCCAGCTATTATGGATTTCACCTTATGCAATCCTCCTTGTCTTTTATGACTGAACACATTGCCCTGATTGGACACTATTTCATTTGTAAAAACAAGGTCTATAAGAAATTACCCCCTGGTGGGAGGGATCTTGTTTCATCAGAGCTATTGTCCCTGCCATTCGATATTTGCCTTCACTCCCTCCAGGTAAACTGAAAAATAAGAGGGAAATCACTGAGGCCCAAAGATATTGGGGTATCACAATACCTACCATTGAAGTTGCTCTCTCTATGCGAGAAATACAGCGCATGTCTGGGGTAGTAAAAAAAGTTGCTAATGCCACATCCCTGGGCTTTAAGCCCTAGACTTTATCCTGGCCAGCAAGGGGGGTGTATGTGCTCTGATTGGAAAAGAATGCTGTGTTTACATCCCAGACAACCCTGGCTCCATTTTAGAACAAACTGCTCGAATTAAAGAAGCAGTGACTCAGTTACATCAAACAGATCAATGGACCCTCTGGGCCTGGCTTGGAGGCTTAGGCTCCAAAATCTTTTATATTGTTTTGCTTGTTGTTGTTGTTGTTTTGCTTGGCTTATCTTTATGCATTCAAGTGTTTTTAATACTTTTTAGATGTTGCTTGATTAGCACTACAAAACAATTATCACAAGGTTTGAATCAAAGGCAAAGTGCCCAAGTTTATAACATGTATGCAGATTTCCAAACTCAGCAAACAGAGATGGATAACTTAATGTCCATAAGGGTTTAGAAAAAATTAGATTGTTCTGCCTCAAAGGTAGAAAAGGAAGGGATTGTGGGGGAATTTTTATAAGGGACCCTATAGAATTAAGTTATACATAGCCAGAGTAAGGAAACATAAAATGAAAGACAGATGAATGCTGGGTAAAATCCATTCTGTACAGAAGTGAGTTTTAGCCTGCTTAATAAATGTAATCATTAGACTAGTTTGGGTTTTGTCTCACACAGCAAGGTCTGGGAAGCAACTCTATACCGATAAACATTGAACAGAGGAAGGTCACTCTGTTCTTCCCTACAGCAGATAGGAGACAACAGCCTTACTGATGTTTTAAGTTAATTGGCTTTGTTTAGGCACCTTACTTTATAAACTGTCTAGCTTATATTGTTTAGAGAGTAAATTGCTGAGTATGTAAATAATTGCTGTAACCTTTTACCTTTGTATGATGTTATTTGAGTGACATGCCTGTATCTCTTTGCTTGAATTGTAACCTATAAAATACTTATGTAATCTGCAATCCATCAGACCAGTCTGTATCCTTGCATGGATTCAGTTCTGCTCTCTCTCTCTGCGCTTTGAGATCAATAAAGAAACTCTGACAGTTTTAACCATCATCAGTGTGTGAGTATAAAATATTCCTCGACAGTTGTATGGAATATGGAACCCAGTACAGGGGGAGGTCTGCAGAGTGGGCAGCATTGTGCAAGAAAGGGAGCCTTGTCCAAGGGGAAGTAAAGTGGGGGAGTCTTGTAGAGACACAGAGCTGCAGAATAATGGCCATAATTGTGCCATGGGAGAGTCCTGGACAGAGGAGAACTGAATGAGGGAGCTTGTACACGGAGCGAGATGAAGGATGGGTAGCATTACACCAGGTGCAGAGTCCTGTACATGGGCACTGTAGAGTCAGGAGCCCTGTACAAGGAGTGAACTAGCCAGGGGATCCTGTACAAGGGGAGGTCCTTATAGAAAGCAGAATGGCCAGTGTTGCACAAAGAAAAGAACTCTGACACTGGGGAGTAGAGTGGAGCGGAGAGAGCAGTTTATGGAAGTTTCCAATGCTTAAACCAAACCAAAGTTGTTGTATTCTTAGTAAAGCAGGGAGCTACCAGTAAAATCCCGATTCACCTTGCATGCTCTTTGAAGGAAGTAACAACCTTCTAAACTGAAGGGAGCAGATCTTCCACCTTGGCCTCCCCTAAGCCCTGCTTCAATAGTAGTTATGCTGGTCAGCATTCTACTGCGCCAGCAGGACAATTTTTCTCCATTGCATTGTTTTAACGAAAAACTTGAATATTCCATAGTAAAAAACCCTCCAGTTTACAAGAAGTTTTATGGGCAGCCAGGTGACCCCTGGCCCGCGGTACGTAAGGCTGGCCAGAACAGATGTGCTACCCTGTGGTGGCCCTTGTTGGTTCACATAGGTGGACCATTAACCCAGGATGTGACTTGGAGAATTTCTGAAGATGCAGCCCAGGCTAGCCACCTACCTGCCCTGTGACAGTTCCAGGTTAACATCTGGGGGCACTAAAACAGATGTGTTAGTGGTTCCTATACCACAGCAGTCCAAAGCAAGTCACAGTAGGCCACTATCATGTTGTTGCTCCTTGTGTTTCATCAGCCCTTTCCCTATTGCATCTGGATATTTTTTTTAAAAAAAAGAAGTTGTAAATTACGCTATCATTTCTGGTTGGGAAGTTTTCACCCAAGAAAAGCAATGAGAGACAGCCCGCAAATGGGACTTTCTCTATGTGTAAATATTTGAGAGGTCACTCAGTTATTCATACAATATGTTCTGCCAAGTCCTAGTCAGGAAGCACACATACTTTTTTTTTTTTAGATTCTCCTAATAAATCTTTTGGGCGCTTGTGACTGTACCAGCTGAAAGAGTTATCTTCCTTTTCCCTTGTGTACCTGAATATGAATAATCCTTGGGTGTTTGCTCTTCCCTGAGTACAAGCGATTTCTTTGGTGTAAGCCCTCTACACCTAGAACTCTCTCCCTAAGCACATACATACACTCTGCTCCCTTCCCACCTTTAAATATCCCTTTCTGAAAACCTCTCTCTCCTGTCAGACTTTCCCTACCTTCTCATTCCATAGATTGCTTATTAATGCTTCTTCTTTTGCTGTCTCATCCTTAAGGATCACTGTCCTCCTTTTTAGCTAAGCAAAGCATGTGCACCCAAAATTTCTCAGATTAATAAATATAACCTTGGGTGATTTCAGAATTGACATGGTGAATGTCCACCACAGTCAACCTCAGTCAAACGCGGGTGGTGGTGAAAGCGCCATGCATGTCTGTTTGCTCGCATCCAGATGTTCACCACAGTCAAACGCGGCCTGGAGTGAAGCTAACCATGCTTCATGAGGTCGAGGCAGGAGGAGGTCCAGAAGTGTGGTGAATGGTCACCATGGCAGGGGTGAATGAAAAGTAACTTCTGAACAGAAACCCGCAGCCGCGGTGGAAGGAATTGACCCCAGCCATGGTGCATTCTGGGACTCGAACCATGGTCCACGTCTCCACTGCATGTCTGTTGTGTTCCCCCAGCCCATGTTCTCTCTGATTTCCCCCGGGCAGTGGGCACGATCCTGTTACTTCTGTTGGGGCTGCACGTGTCACCACAGCCCGCTGTGAATCCGTTCACAAAGGGGTGGGATTCACTGTGGTGAATTGGAACGCGTCACTTATGAAATCACCCCTTGTCTCTCTATATTATTTATTTATTTATTTATTACCCCGCCTTTCCCACCAAAGTTGGCTCAGGGTGGCTCACAATACTAAAATATTAAAATGCAAATATAAAACACATATAAAATAAACAAAAAATACAAAAACATAAAACATCCCATAAACCTACACCATTCTTCCAGCCCCTCTCCATTCCAACCCCCCTACCTCTCCCATATCCCTACAATGCCTTCCCTCCCTAGCCCCACTGTCAAATGCCCTTGTAAACAGAACTCCTTTACACTGCCTCCTAAAGGCTCCCAAGCCCAGACATAAACAAACCTCCCAGGGCAGGGAATTCCACAGCCATGGGGCAGCAACTGAGAATGTCCTTTGCATTATAGAGACCAAGTTGAAAACAGGTACCTCCAGACAGGCATCCCAGGCTAACCACAAAGGCCACGATGGATCATGGGGAGCCAAGTGAATTTCCAGATAACTGAGTCCCAAGCTGTTTCAGGCTTTAAAGGTCAAATCCAGCACCTTGAATTTTGCCCAGAAGGCAATGGGCAACCAATGCAGATTCTGGAGCACCAGTGTTATGTGCTCCTGGCAACTCATCCCCGTAAGGATCCAGGCTACCGCATTCTGCACCATCTGCAGCTTCCTAACAGTCTTCAAGGGCAGTCACATTTTATGTGCCCTGCAGTAGTCGAGCCTCAAAGTAATGAAGGCATGGATGATAATCACAAGATCCGAATCACAGAGAAAAGGCCTCAGTCTTCTCACCACATGGAGTTGGTGAAAAGCACTCCTGGTCATTTTTCACAGTGGAGAGAAGTAACTAGAGGAGTGTCCTAGAGATCTGTACTGGGACCGGTGTTCTTTAATATATGCGTTAATGATCTGGAGAAGGGAGCAAAGAGTGAGGTGGTCAAATATGCAGATGACACAAAGTTATCCAAGTAGCTAAAACCCAAGAGGATTGTGAAGAACTGTAGAATGCTCTTGTGAGAATGGGTGACTGGGCATCCAAATGGCAGATGAAATTTAATGTGTACAAGTACAAACTCAAAGTGATGCACATATGGAAAGATCTCCCAGACTATTATGTATATAATGCTGGGTTCTAAATTAAGAGTTACTACTCAGGAAAATAACCTTGGAGTCATTGGGCTCAATCCCATGCTCTATGGATCACGTGCGTGAGCAAACTGTGCAGATTTGCATTTTGGGCACATTGTGCCCTGTGGAAACCATGTGCATGCACGCACGCACACACAAACTATCCGCAGGGCATGGGATTGCGGACATCGTGGACAATACATTGAAATCCTCAGCTCAGCATGCAGTAATGGTCAAAAAAAGAAACAGAATGTTAGGGATCATTCGGAAAGGGATAGAGAATAAAACTGAAAATATCAAAATACCTCTATATAGATCTATGGTACAACCCCATCTGGAATATTGTGTGCAGTTCTGGTTGCCCCATCTAAAAAAAAAACACATAGTAGAACTAGAAAAAGTACAGAGAAGGCAACAAAAATTATCAAGGGTATGGTACGGCCCCACATGAAAAAAAGACTTGATAAGTTAGGGCTCTTGAGCTTGGAGAAGAGATGACTGAGAAAGAATATTCCATAATAAAAAATCCTCAAGTTTACAAGAATAGTTAAAGCTTTTGAAAATTCAATCATACACTAAAAAGCATAGAAATTGCAAGTTAAGGCTCCCGGCTTACTTTCTGTGCCATGTTAGTAGTAAAGACATTGTACAGTCTCACATATTGTGCTCACTTACAACTTACGCTCTTGCAAATTCAATCATGCACTAAAAAGTATGGAAACTGCAAGTTAAAGCTCCCACATTAACTTCCATGCCATGTTAGCAATAAAGACATTGTACAGTCTCACATATTGTGCTCACTTACAACTTAGGCTCCATGCTCCCACACTTTGCCTTCATCTTTCAACCCCAATCGTCTTCCTCTTTGCAGGTTGGGGGCAACACTGAAGCTGGGGACAGGAGGGTGTGAGCTGGCCCCTCAACCCCTCCTTTCCCTCTATCCTTTCATTTCAGTTGGGGAGAATGGGACAGAGGACTAATGGCTCACAACCATTTCTCTTACCCACTAGTCTCCACTGCCCTCCCAGAGCACAGTGAAGCTGGGTAGAGTTGTATACAATTTTTAAATTAAAACTTAGTTGGTTATGCATTGAAATTACTAAAATGGAATGGCCATTGGCGGGAATGGAGGGAACAGGAGTGTTAATACTATTGTCATTCCAATATCCAATTAAGTAATTGTGAAATTATACAAGAGAGTTGCATCTTTGGGAGTACACAGGGAAGGCAAGAGGGTGTGAAATGATGAAGAAGGCAGCAGATGCAGTAAGTGGAATGGTTGGAATGAAAGGGAAAAATACAAAGAGTGTGCAGGAGTAAGCAAGTGGGTGGAATGACAGGAGGAATTAAAAATAGTTAATAATAATAATTTATTAAGGCACCAGCTTTTGCCATAGCTGAAAAAAAGAAAAAAGGCAAAAGAGATATATACAGTCAGACCAATCATTGCAAAACACAAACAAACATATAAAACTATCAGCTAAAACAGAGCAAAGGAGAGTAGCATACATATGACCATGAGTGATCTTGCAGGAAGTAAGGCCTAAGCCTGTATAGTCTCATAGGACCGCTCTAGCTCGGATCCTTGCATCCAGAAAGGCAAGTAGCGCAATTGCCTTTAAAGCAGTCTCATCATGTACAGCCAGCAGCATTTCTATTTTGCAGCACACTGGCAGATGCTCCTTCCCCTTCAAAATTGGGGCAAGCCAGGTCTGTCTTAAATCATCATAAAAGAAACAATCTAAAAGAAGATGTTTTAAATCCTCTACCTCAAGAGGGCAGGTCCAGTTTTCATAAGGTATATTACCATATCTACCTTGTAAAATAGCAGAGGAGAATAGTTGAAATCGTAACAATGTAAAGACCCTACGGAGCCTAGGTTCCTTCAAGCTGCCAAGATAGATTTTGAAGTTATGCAATACTTTAAAGTGCTGAAACCAGGGTGCCATTTTCTAAGAGGCCATTACATCCAGGTCATCCTGTCTAAACACATCACTTGTCCTAAGTTTCATCAACTTTATTTGAAGTGGTACACTTCCCCACCCCCCCAAAACAGGATGATGACAAGCCCAAATGCCTCAGGTAAGTAGATATTAGGGAGATCCAGGGATATGGAGAGACCCTTGGATATTCCATTTCTTCCCTAAAGCAGAGTGCAGGTAACGAGGTCTCACTCTGATTGCATAGCTTTATCCAATACCTTAGGGCCGATTGTCGTCCTAGACAACTAATAACCAGAGTGCCTGTCTCAGCCCTAACCATGGCTGCTGGAACACTCTGGGGGACCCTTAATAACTTCCTCAATAACTTATTTTGCACAACATCAAGAGCCTGGGAGTCATTTACTGGAATAATTTCAAAGCCAAATCTCAACAAAGATTGAATCTTGGCTCTAAAGACATCCAGGATAGTTGGGATATTAACTCCAAGTGATCTCATAGCAGACCTTAAGATTCCTTTAGCCTCTGCATTAGCCTTTAAAGCAATTAACTACTTATGTTTCTCCCCAAAAACACTATCCGATAATACAATTCCAAGGTAATGTATGAGTTCACCTGAAGAAATTCCTTACCTTTTATAGTCCATCTACATTTTGGAAATTTTTCCTTTCTAGAACCATAATCGATGATTTTTGCAAATTTATATCCAATTCATTCTCTGCACAATAATCTACCAGACTTTCTAACTGGTTACAGAGTCCCCTTTTCATTTGAGACATCAAAACAATATCATCCACATACATCAGTGCTGGCAAAGATCTGCTCTTGATCTGAGATTCCCATCTGCATCTAATTTGATCTTTGCATGGTTATTAGTATGTATATATATGAGGAGAGTCAGCAGATGATTGTCTATACTTAATTTGTGTAGCTTATGCCATAACTTCAGTCTCGGAACCGAATCAAAGGCTTTTCAGAAATCGATGAAAGGGAGAAAAAGTCTCCCTGCCCTTATCTTCATATATTAAGCTATTGCATGGGTAAGTATAAAACAATTATCCATAGTAGAAGAATTCTTCGGAAATCCAGCTTGCTCCTGTGGGATAATATTTTGACCATAGACACACACTTCCAGGTGGTTAAGAAGCAATTTGGTATAAACTTTCCCTATAACTGGAAGGAGACTAATAGGATGGTAGCAGCCCGGGTCCCTAGGGTTTCTTTTCTTAAATATTGGCACTATAATGGATACACCCTGTCGAGGAATATTCAATCCTTACAATGGATATTTTCAGATGTTACGAGATCACAGTCAACCACAGTAAATCTGCACATGGTGAAAGTGATCCCATAACGTCTGATGGGGGGAACGGAAGTTCCCCCCCCAGATGTTCATCACGGTCAATCGCGGCAGGGAATCACATTCACCATGCGATCGGCTGAACCCGTGGGGTCAGGGCTGGTCGCGTGGCGAATGTGATTCCCCGCCATGATGAACCAAGCCATCTTGTCTGGACGGCAGCCACAGCCTGGAATCCCTGCAGGGATTCCGGGCCATGGTCAATTCGGGTGGGTGCTGTGGCCGCATTGGCTGTGGCACCTGCCCATCTCCCCAGAGGGCGGGCGGCAGGGGAGTGTGTGGGGGGGCGGGGCCGTGTGGCCCAACGTTGCACCATGTGGCACCTCCCCCTCCCCGATTCCCCGCCGGGAGCCACCACTATGTCTGTTCGCCCATGATGCGGTGGCCCCGGTGGGGAATCAAAGTTTGTTTCTGTGATGGGGCCAATTGGCCCTGTCACGTCTGAAAATACCCACTGTTGGTGAAATCTGTCAGAGTCTTTATTATAAAAGTCCCTTATAAAATTTCCTCCACAATCCCTTCCTTTTGTAAATTTGAAGGCACAACAACCTAATTTTAAACCCTTATGGACATTAAGCCATCAATGGGTATTTTCAGACGTTACGAGATCACGCTCAACCACAGTGAACCACGCTCAAAACTGCGGCGGGGCCAAAGGCCCTGAACGTCTGTTCGGCGCGCGCCAGATGTTCATCACGCTCAATATGCACATGGGGTCAATTTCAACCACGCTTCCCGGGCTAGCCGGGGGAAGGTCCCGGGAAGCGTGGTCAAACGGACCCCCACCGGGAACCAACCAAAAGTAACGTCTGGATGCCAATCCCCACGCAGAACCAAATGAAATGAGCCCCAGCCGGGGACGAGGCACGCAGCGTCGCTGCCGGGCAACCAGCAACAACACAACCGCCGGAAGGAGATTTAAACCAAAATCGGCAGCAAGCAAGCATGGCGGGATGGAGCGAGGAGGGAGGCGGAAGAGGGCGGAGGCACAGACAGCGACAGTGGCGGGGCAGGAGCCGGAGGAGGTGCAGGCAGGCCCAGCAATGCAGGTGGAGGGGGCACAGGCAGAGGAAGGGGGCCCACGGGTGCACCCGACCAGGGAGGTGGCCCAGGCA
>QEPC01004025.1:317272-340155 GCA_003113815.1 Sphenodon punctatus
GGAAACTGATGTTTCCCCCCAGATGTTACCACGGCTGGGGATTGCATTCGACACGTGAGCAGCCGAAGCGGGGGGACCGGAGGCCGCCGCGTGTCGAATGCAATCCCATGCTGGGGTGAACCCCAGCGTCACGTCTGGTCGGGCGCCATGGCCCGGGATCACCGGCGGGACCCCGGGCCGTGGCGAATCCGGCCCGACGCGGTGGCCTCATTGGCCCTGCCGCCCGCCCGCCTCCCCGGAGGGTGGGTGGCGGAAGCGTGGAGGGGGCGGGGCCGTGCGGCCGCACGTTGCGCCGCGCGGCCCTGCCCCCTCCCAGATTCCCCGACGGGATCCCCCCGGCACGTCTGTTGCGGCGTGACAGGGTGACCCTGGCGGAGAATGAATAGGGTGATTTCGGTACTGGGCCAACGGGCCCCGTTACGTCTGAAATCACCCAATGATTCCCAGCTGGGGACAAAGCACGCAGCATCACTGCCAGACAACCAGCAACAACACAGACCAGGGAGGGAGATTTAAAGGGCACAAGACAGCAGCCGGGATGAGCCGCCCCGATGCCTTCTGGGTGCTTTGGCCACGGCCCACCCCTGGATCTGCATAATGTCTGTTGCACTGCCCCGGGCCGTGGTCCAGTGGTCCGATTCCCTGCCATGGTCCTGGTCCCATCATGTCTGTTCTGGGCTTTCCTTGACCACGGGGGGGGGGTTAATCTGTTCACCCCCGCCAGGAATCCACTGTGGTGAATCTGGACCATGTAATATCTGAAATCACCCATAGTGTCCAATCAGGGCAATGTGTTCAGTCATATAGGACAAGGAGGTTTGCATAATGCGAAGTCCATAATAGCTGGAATTCACTGAAGGAGCTTCCATTTAAAGCCATAAATCCAGTGGAATTTATGGTGAATGTGTAGTTACAAATGCTGAACCCTACATTGACCTGTTGGATTGAAAACAATATTCCCCCTGCACTTCCATTTAAATGGATGTATTCAGTATTATTGTGGCCTATATTAGCCTATGTTAATTCCTTGCCTGGAAATGGAGTGGTCACCCCTTGCACTATTTAAGATGCATTTAACACTACAGGAACAAAAGGGATTCCCCCCATAGATTGTATTTTCAGATGTTACGAGATCATGCTCCACCACAGTGAACCACGGTCAATTCCACGGTACGGCCAAAGCCCCTGGCACCCATGCTCTGTGCACTGCCCTTCCCTCCCATCCCCACCCCCCACCTGCCCACAGGGCATCCTGTACCCTGCAGGGGCACATCTCTGCCACCTGTCTGTGCCCTGGATGCACTCCCATAGGGCATCCCCCCCACCACTGTTGCTCACGTTGCTCCACCGGCAGCTGCTTCTCCCCACTCTCCTCCGCGCCTGGCCGTCCCTTGTGCCAGGGTGGGTGGGCAACTGTTGTGGATGGAGTGCGGGGGCCTAGCTTAGAGTTTCATGGGCCCCATCCCCTCCCACTGTGGCCCCCTCTCCCTGGCACTGGGGGACAGTGCCCCCTGCTCCTGTATGCCTCCCCCCCGTTCCTTGCCCTGAAGGGCCCCCGTGCACCCTGACCCCCTTCCCACAGCCCCTGGGTCATGGGGGCCGTGCCCTGTGGGCCCCACCCTCCCCTGGTTGTGGTTCCTATGGTCTGTTTGCCATCCCAACCACTCCCCTACCCTCTTCATCCTCTGAGGCTTGCTCCTACATGGGGCTGAGCTCCCGGCTGAGGGTGACCAGTGTGCCATCCTCGAATTCACCCAAATCAGAGTGTGGGTGTGGGCTCCTGGTTCTTGTTCACAAGGGGGGCCTGCTTCTCCCCGAGGTCCCGGGGCATTCCTCAGGGGGTGTTGGGTCCCCGGTATCTGTGTGTGCGGACGGGGCTTCCAGAGGCTTGGGTACATCCACCTGTTCCCTGCCCTGGACTACAGTGCTCCCCATGAGCCTTGGAGTGACGATTGAGCCCTTCATGTGGAGGATGCGGTCCAGGGCATCGTAGAAGGGCTCAGTCCTTGCCTCATGGCCAGAGTGCTGGTTATTGTCCTTGATGGACTTGTACCCCCCCTCTTCAGCTCCTTGGCCTTGGTGCGGCCTTGGGCCATGCTCCTGTGGTGCCCTGCTGCCTCCATGTCCCTCACAATCTCTGTGAACACATGCTCATTCCACTTGTTCATGGCGAGCTCCACCTGGTGCTCCAGGGACCCCCAGATCCTTATGAAGTCCTGGGTATCCTTGTGTCCCCACTTCCCCCCTTGCTGGTACCAGCATATCCCTTGTGGGCCCTCCTGCTGTGGTTCCACCTCCTCCACCTCATCCACTTCCCCTCTGCCAGTCTCCTCCGGGGGCTCCAAATCCCAGGCCCGTTTCTGGGTCTGTGGGTCATACAGGGGGTGTTAGTTGCTTCATTCCATCTGATTTGCATCCCTGCCCCCCTGACAAACTCCCCACCCCACCCCTCCGTGCCCCTCTGCAGCTGTGCAGGCGCCCTCTCGCTCTCCTTACCCATTTTTGGGGTGCCTCTGTCCCCTGGCTGGTTGTCCCCTCTGGGGCGGCCTCCTCTGGCTGCTGCTGCTGCTCCTCCCCCTCCTCCTCCATAACTCCCTCCCTCCCACTGGTACTCCTCTCCCTTCCTCCCTGTTCCATCCCACCATGTTCCCTTGCTGCTGTGTGCTCTTTAAATATCCTCCCTCCAGTCTGTTTGTTGATCATTGCCTGGCAGTGACGCTACTGCACTGCATGCTTTTGCCACGGTTTGAGATTGTTTTGTGTGATCCCGCCTGGTGTTTGCCATTCAGTTATTACGTTTGGCAGTTTCCCAGTGGGAATTGCTTTGACCACGGTTCTGGAAGTGGTCCCATTACGATCTCCAGGACCGTGATTGGATTTGGTCCCTATGGGTGATTGACTGTGGTGAACATTTGGATACCACTGATCAGATGTTCAGGGCTCTTTGCCCACACTCGGGGTTTGTCTGTGGTTCAGTGTGGCTGACTGTGATCTCATCACGTCTGAAATTATCCAATGTCTGTCTTAAAAATCCCACTGCACAATTTTCAAGCATGCATTCTGGTTGGCAGTACATGCACAATGCTGCTCTTTCAGTACCACTACCACCTCTATGCAATCACAGTCACTCTCCACTTACTGATCCACCCACGAACAGCCGTATGTATGCATATGTATGCATAGCGGGGTGTATAGAATACACAACTGGACCTGAAATGACAAATTGTGGTGAAAGCTGTTTCTGTCAGAAATAGACCATTTGCCTTCATTCACACCTTCATTCACAGAAACCTATTAGCTTTTCCACTGCTTATGCCATTTTTCATTATATTTCACGAGTTGTACAGAGCAACTACAGGTCTGATTCCAAGCCCCATGTGCTCTCGTGCAAACCCCAGAGGCTGTGAAGATTAAAAAGGGCCAGCTAAGTACCAGGGAAGTTCTGAAATTGGTGTAAAACTGTTCTAAAAGTCCCAGAATGCCTGAGCAGTTCTGGAAAGTGACAAAAATGATGAAAATGACAAAAAATGATGAGAATACCAGAAAGTGATGAAAAATGACAAAAACTCACAGGTCTTCATATTGACAATGGGTATTTTCAGACGTTACACCATCCTGATTCGTCCCAGTGAATCCCCAGCGGGGATGAATTAAATATCCACACACACCCCCGTGGTCACAAACTAGCCCAAATAGACGTGCCAGCTGATCCTGGTGGGGAATCGGGAGGGGGCGGGACCGTGTGGCACAACCTGCGGCCGCACAACCCCAACCCCGCATGCTCACCTGCCCCCGCCCTCTGGGGAGTCAGGCGGGCACCGCGGCCAATGCGGCCGCAGCGCCCAGCCACTTTGACCACGGCCTGGAATCCCACCGGGGATTCTGGGCCATGATCGCTGGCCAGACATTACTTTTTATTGCTTCCTGCCGGGAATCACTTTGACCATGCTTTCTGAGCCCGGGAAGCGTGGTTGAAATAGACCCCATGCGGAAATCGGCCATGATGAACATCTGGAGGCTGCCAAACAGACATTCAGGGTGCTTTGACCCCGCAGCAAAATTGACCGTGGTTCACTGTGGTTGACTGTGATCTCGTAACGTCTGAAGATACCCAATGGTCAAAGTGTGGGATCACCGGAGACTGATTAAGTACCTCCGAAAGGCCTGTATTTTCCTGAAGAATGGAAACACTTGCTCTCTACACACAACCATGCTGTAGTTGCAAGTTCTGCAGAATGGAACAGTGTAACCATAGATGAAGTGAGAGAGTGGGATCCAAACGAGAGTTAATGTTTCCTTAAGGTTTGTGCAATTCCATAAATAAGGGTGTTAATAACAGGGGCTGGATCTTCTTTGCCATTGTTTCTCACCGCTGTATTGATGACAGTGGGTGAAAACAGACATGACACTAACCACCCTTTAACCACCCTTGTTGGTTATTTATGCATGTTGCAAGGCTGTATTGGTGCCCTATGCAGCCCATAAATGACCTCCAAGGGTGGTTAAAGGGTGGTTAGCATCATGTCTGTTTTCACCCAGTGAGAGATATCAAACGGACCTTGATCAGGAGTACCTCGATCAGGTTGAAAAGATGAATATCTTCAGGGAAGCTAGTGCTTCAATGTACAGGAAAGTGAAGTTAACCGAAGAGGAGCTTGTTGTCCTATGCAAGGATTGAACACTCAAAGAAGTGCAGAAAGCCCTTGCAAGTGGGGATGTTTTCTGCCTGTACTGTATGGTGATGCACAATTTGATAGAGATTGTTTATAAGAGGTGTATGTTTGACTGGAGGTTTTATGTGAACCGAGAGGGATTTCCAACACTGTGGAGTGTGAAACTTTAATAAATCTCTGTGCTGCTGCCCGCCAGTGCATCACTGTGATCTGTGGATGCAAGAAGCCAGATGACAGCACTGAAAGACTTCTTTTGAAATACTCCAGTGCAGGAGTGTTCACCGACACAGTCTTTACTGGCCTGTTATTAGGATTAAACAGACCAAAAAAGTGTCTCTCCCAAGCATCCTTATTATTATTATTATTATTATTATTAACAAACAATTATATAGCACCAGCAGTGTACCTGGCACTTTACAAAGTAATAAAATAGACAAGGTCCCTGCCCCTAGGGCTTACAATCTGAGAGACAGGAACTGGGGGAGAAACTTAGGAAGGGGAACAGAGGGAGAGACAAGGGGTCTAACATTCATGAAGATGCGAGGTCTCAAGTGCACGTACTTGGCTTGGTTACGATGAGAATGACAGCCCATTCTTATAAACCCATTCTTTCAAACCATGATCTCTCACTCTCATGTAACAACTCACACTTGCCCAGAAAGATGCAGTTTTTTCATTAAAGCTGCTTCCTCTAGTTCCTTCCAAATGAGAAGGAATTGCAGCTTCCGTTTTTTCCTTAAAATCAATTTTTATGTGCCCATTTCTGTATCAGACGGGCCTGAAGAACGTCTTTTGAATCAGTGAGATGGACTTGTCTCGCCAACCTACAGGCGATCAGCCTAGCCATCTTACATTGGTGATCAAACTATACAGGATCCTTCTCTCTCTTTTCTTTTTATTGGTTGATAGAAATGAGTCCAAGATAGCAACTAATTCATTAAAGGCCTCCATAGCAGCAATTGTGGATCCTGATTCTAGGATTCCAATGTGCAGGGGTATTCCTTCCTCTGATGTGAGAAAAGTAGCTATTTCATTTTTTAAGCTCTTCTCCTACCTCAGTCTCCTCATGGGTTAATTCCAAGTACCTGAAGAGCAACGTGTTTCTGCTGAAGGAACAGAGTCTCATTGCTGCTGCAAGTGCAGCGCATAGAAAGAGGTTGGTGCTCAGTATCCGGCATAGGCACCACTGTAAAATGTGTAAGATTATTATCCAAACCTCTTGAAACCAATCCATAATCCACAATGCTACCCTCTCTAGTTGAAATAAAAGTAAAGCAGCCATCACTGTCTCCTAGTCCCTTTCAATTCAAAATCTTAAGATCATATATATAAACCAACTTCAAGCCAACTTTATTTATTTTCTGATCTCTTGATTGCCTCGGTGATGTATTGTACTTGGCTACTACTCTGTCCTGGACTTCACAAATATCAGGGATACTTGTATTAATGCTAATCCTTGCATTAAAGTCACCTACAAGGAATACATTTCCAGGGCAACATTCTTCCATCTGATTTACTATTCTATCAACGTCTATCCATAAATCCTCACTATAATAAAGTGTGAATCTTGGAGGCATATAAACATTTACTAATAAAAAAGCAAAACCACCCACAAAGCAATATAGATAGCCAGAAAATTCTGCTTACCTACCAGTATTTAAAGATGTAGCATTTAAAGATGTAGAAACCAGAATGGCCAAGCCCCCAGCTGGGCGTCCCATTCTATTAAGTTTTACAGCAAGCATGGCCAAAGAGTCATAACCTGGGACAAATTTCAGAAAATCATCCATAAACCATGGGTATTTTCAGATGTGACGAGATCACACTCAACCACAGTGAATCACGCTAAATCCCACAGCAGGGTCAAGGCGCTCTGAACGTCTGTTTGGCGCTCGCCAGATGTTCACCACGCTCAATACCCCCATGGGGTCCAATTCAACCACGCTTCCTGGGCTCCCCGCACCAATTACTGTGGATGCGTGGTCAAGGAGATCCCCACCGGGGATCAACCAAACATAATGTCTGGATGGAAAACACCGCCCAGGATCAATGGAAATGGTCCCCAGCCTTGGGCAATGCATGTAACAGCACTGCCAGGCAACCAGCATCACCACACACACCGGAGGGAGGCTTAAAGGGAAAACCGCAGCTGGCAAATTTGGCAGGATGGAGTGAGGAGGGAGGAGGAAGAGAGCAGTGGCAGAGGAGATAGCGAGGGGCGAGGAGGAGGAGGAGGAGGCGGGGGAGGCAGGGGCAGTGGTGGTGGTGGGGGAGGGGAAGGAAGCACAGGTGGGGGTGGGTGAGCCAGGGGTCACGCTGACCATGGAGGTGGTAGCGAGAGGTCACCTGCAGCAGCCGGCACAGGATGCCCCGGGGACCTCAGCTGGGCCAGCGGAGGAGGAGGCACCCAGGAAAGAGGTACGGGGAGCAAAGGCATAGGGAACAGGGGGCAAAGGGGCAGCTAGGTGTGGCCAGGGTCACGGCCGCCCACCCCCCAGGGGGGGAAAGGGGGCGCCCCACGAGGCGGACCCGACCTCCACTTAACCATACTCCCCCGACCCCCTGCCTCCCGCAGACACGGAAAACGGCCCGGGTGGACGACCCCCCGGAGCACACTGGACCAGCCCGGCTGGAGATGCAGCAGGAAGCGGTGGAGGAGGAGGGAGAAGACCCAGCGTGGAGAGGTGGGATGAAGGCCTACCACAGAGGGGGCCAGTGGGGGCTCCAGGAGACCAGGGACTTTATACGGATATGGGGGACCCTGGAGTACCAACTGGAGCTCACAATCAACCAGAGGAATGAGCAGGTCTACCAGGACATAGTGAGGGACATTTAAGCGGCGGGGCACAGTGCCGATCAAAGGCAAAAGAGCTGAGGAGGGGCTACAAGGCCATCCAGGACAACAACAGGAGGTCTGGGCATGGAGCCCGGACCACCCCTTACTAAAATGCCCTGGACCGCTTCCTCCACATGAAGGGGTCCATAGTCACCCCATGACTCATTGGGAGCGCTGTGGACCAGGTGAGGCAACAGGTCGAGGTACCCCCTCCCCTCGCAGCCCCCCTGGTTGACAGCTGCTACAGTGCCACAGACCCCCAGGAGGAAGGGCCCGGGTGCTCCGGAACCTACAGGCCCACCCCAGACAGTAGTCCGGAGAGCTACCAGGGCCAGCCCGGCCAAGGCGATTCCGAGGTCGGCACCCACACCATGCACAGCCCGGGGTTCCATGGGGGACCGCTCCCACACTTAGGGCCCGGCCTCGGATGACTCCGTGGCCGACACAGAGGGTAAGTAACCACCCCACAGGGGAGAGGGCTCATGCCCATGGGGCCAATGTCTGGGGGGGCTAGAAGAGCCAGGGACAGACAGTCAGAGCCCTGGTCCCCCCCCGAAAAGCGGGAGGGGGCTCTGCCACAGGGCACCCAACCGAACCCCCCCACACTCAACCCCCCCTTCGCCCACAGGCCACGGACCACCACAGGACCACACCCAAGTGACTAAGGAGGCAGACGCCGAGGAGCCCGCCCATCAGGCGGAGAGACCAGGTGAGGCAGGCGGACTGGTATGGAGGGGCCGCCGGGGTTCACATCTGAGCTACCCGGGCATGGCGATGAGGGGGGAAGGGATGGGATCCGTGGGTGTGGAGAGGCCAGCCCACATGCCTGGGGGACTGCATGGCCACTGGGTTATCCTGGGCTGGGGTCAGGGGCCCACGGCATGCTGTAGCACACCCTCCTCTATCTACAGGGCAACCCCGGCAGCCAGCCACCCCGGGCCCGTGCCTCCTGTCCTGTGCATGACGCAGCACCGGGCATGGGTCTGCAGGTGCAGGGACGAGCAGGCGGAGGAGATCGTCCGGACAGTGGAGAAACAGGGGGCAAAGATGATCATGGCCATGGACCAGATGGAGGCAGCCATCGAGCAGTCCCTGGAGCGGGCAGAGGAGCGGGACAGGAGGCTCCAGTCCGAGGTGCACCTGGAGCAGAGGCAGGAGCACAGGGAGAACAGCAGGCAGGAGGAGCTGCTCAGGGGACTGAGGCAGGACATCAATGCCATGTTGCAGGAGCACTCTGACAAGATGGACAGGTCACACGATATTGGGACCTCTTTGCTCCTGCATGCCGGCACCTTGTGCACCTACATCATGTCAGGTGACCCCCCCCGGGAACCCTGCCTGGCCAGGCCCCCATGCCTGGCCCTCGGCGCCCCTGCTCCGTGGCCTGCCCCCCCATGACCTCCAGGGCCATGCATTCACCTCCCAGTTGCCCCTGGCCTCTGGAGGGTGCAGCCACCATGGGGGGGCTGGGGCCAGGCTCCCCTTGCCACCCTACCAGGGCCCCCCAGCTGGACCAGGAGGCGGCCCAGGACACTTCTACCAGCATGGACAGTGGGGGGGAGGTGAGCTCTATGAGCTCTATGGCCCAGACCGGGCATGCATGGGGCTGTCCCAGGGGATGGGGGGATGGGGGGGAGGTGTGGGAGGGGTAGGGATGTGTAGGGGGGGCCTATTGGTGGCAGGGCACAAGCGGGTATGTGGGAAAGGGTGACAATGTACACATGGGTGATATAAAAGGTGTTTGTGGTACATTGGTTCCTGGTCCAGTATGTGGGTGACAGGGGGGTTGGGCACCCGTGCCCGTTCAGGGACCGGCCACATGAACCCCTGGGGGGTTGGCCATGGAGGAGGGCTTTCCCCCCTTGCATGGTCGCGCAACTCTGCATGCTATTTTTGCCGCTGGATGCGATCATCCATGAACACACACACCCCTGAATTTTTGAGGCTCCGTGGCCTTGGAGGGCAGATTAGTTGGTATGTGAGAGCTATTGTGTTGTGCAGCTGTGCTGCGTCCGCACCCCATGCCTCGCTCTGTTGTGCTACAATGTTGCGGCCCGTGGCCGCTTTCCCTGTCCTTGGGACACCTGGGAGGCCCATCGGCCCCAGAATGTGTGTGAGGCCCCCTGAGCACTGTCCTATTCTCCCTGGGTGGTTGGACCATGGCTGCTTGTCCATCCATGGGGCTCCCACTTCCTGTCCCCCATGGGGCCCCCCATATCTGGACCTACAATGAGACCATGTCCCTATGCGACCTGTGGCATAGCCCTACCGTGCAGCTGCTACTGGGCAGGCCGGACAGCCAATCGGCCACCTTCGTGAGCATGGGCTCTGGACTCCGCTACCTCGGCTATGAGGCGAGCGCTCGAGATTGCCGGCTGCATGCCGAGACCCTGGGGCTGGTCCGCTTCCCTGATGGGCGCGTCCTGGAGAATCGGTGTTCGCATGTGCCCTGGTCCGGGTCTGAGACCGTGAGTGCACTGTGGGTGTGCAGTCTGGGCACCTACTCACTATGCCTTGCTGAGGGGGGACCTGCCTTCGAGGTGTCCTACTTTGGCTGCATTCACGGGGTGTGTGGGTACCAGCACACCCATGTGGTGGTGTATCACCGGCTTCTGGGGCTGGGGCGTCTTCATTGGCGCCCTGCTGCTGCCTGCTGTGTATCGGAGCCTTCCTTGGCGGATCTGATGACCCTGGCGTGGGTCTGGTCCCATCCTGATGTCCAGTTGGGGCTCTCTGTGCATGACCCCTTTGAGGCTTACTACCTGATTGCCCACCACATGTCCATGTTGGGGTACCGCTGGGGCATGATCCATTGGCCCCACCTGGTTCATCAGGCCGGGCACCTTGGGCCTGGGCCACAAGCTTCCCCCTATGGCTGTCTTTGAGCCCCAGTTTACCTCCCTGGCCCCCTTGTGCCCTGGGCCGTTTGGGCTTCTGGCCCTGTCCGGGGGGCCAGACCCCCAGTGCTTGCCCCCACCATGCTGTCTCTGACGTGCTGCTGTGATGCCTGCTTCCAAGTGTGCTGCTGACCTGGCTGTGGAACCGGCCCACATCTGGGGCGCACCCCACACTCCTTGGTTGCTTGTGTGCCCCGTGGGTTCCGAGGCCCCTGGACAGCCCCTCCCGACCTCCTGCAAGGGTGGGGCCACACCTCCTTGGACCTGCTGTGCTGCACTGGCTCTCCAAGCTGTCGTCCATTTGCCCCTCTGTGGGGTGCCTTGACTGCATGTACCTCCTGGACCCATCCTGCTGCCCCCCCCATTCCAGGACTGTGTGTTTTGCTGTGGGGGTGCCTGTGGGGACTGTTCTGCTGTGGGATGTGATGTACCTGGTGGCGGTGTCTTGCTGTGCCCCTGTGCCCGTTCCTCCCCTCTTCCCGGTCCCGCGCCCCCCCGGTGCCTGGTATGCCCTGCGTGGTGTCGGGTCGCCCATGTCCCCCCCTTCCCCCCCTTTACTATCCTCCATGCCTGGGTGTGTGTGGGTGGGTGGGTTTGGGCGGGCATGTGCCTGTGCTGTGAGTGCCCCCGTGCCCCCATTTTGTGTGTGTGTGTGTGTGTGTGTGTGTGCCTGTTGTGGCTGGTCCTGTCGAGCGCCTCTCCCTCTCCCCCCTCCCTTCCCGTTTCCCTTATGTGGGCTTTCCCTTTTGTCCCTGTTGGCTTTGGTTGCCCTCAGGTGGCCATGTCTGTGTCCCGCCCCTGCCCTTTGCCTTTTGGTTGTATTGACCACGACCGGGGATCGGCTGCATGTCTGTTGCGCTGCCCGGCCCGTGATCAACCCGCCTAATTGCCGCCCATGGTCCTGGTCCCTACACGTCTGTTTGGGGCTGTTATTCTCCCTGGGGCGTGATTGTTTGGCTCGCCACTGCCGGGAATTCACTGTGGTTGAGCGTGATCTCATCACGTCTGAAATCACCCCATGTCTCTTTAAGACATATAATATGATACTGGATTAAAAACTCCCAAAATTCTTGATCTATTATTTTATTTGACCACCCAGCAATATTCCCGGGAAGTATTAAACATGAGTACTCCTGGTTATTTTCATACCCTATTCAGCCAATATCAGACACCATAGATGGGGTTGAAGTAGAGGGTCCCCAGCAGGATTTATATGTCAGACCTGTCCCACTGAATCCAAGGGCTAACAAGGAGAAAGGGGCAGTTTTCTATGAGGACCTGTCATTGCATAATTTCTCTGATATTGATTGAACTGCCCCTTTCTCCTTGTTAGGTCTTGGATTCAGTGGGACAGGTCTGACACATAAATCCTGCTGGGGACCCTCTACTTCAACCCCATCTATGGTGTCCCTGTTATAGTGAGGTTCTATTTCACTAGTAAGTAAGTAAAGATTGTATTTGTTTGGCTATTGTCATATACAAAAATGTACAAATAATCACAATACATCTCGTACCTCCATATAGCTTATTCAAAAAATTGTAAACATCCCATATGAATACATTTCCTCCACCGTTTACAAAACCAGGGGTGAAATTTAAATTAAAATAACAATAAAAAGGAACAACCCGTTTCATAATTCTTATTTCTCAATGCTATCTAAACCAGCCTGTAGTACCAATTTTTCTCTCAAAAGGGAAGCTCTAAACCCAAATTTAGCAACCACTTTCGATACACCAATAAATTTGTCTGACAGACAGTATCTTAGATGTTCGTCTGGCCAAAAGGGGAGATGGGGACCTATCTCATCCCACATCTCATGTCTGAGCGTATTATATCTGGGGCAAAAAAGGAAATAGTGAATCAAATTCTCCACTTCCTCTGATCCACAAATGCACATCCTTTGCTCTTGGGGTTTTTCCACATACCTCCCCTGTGTTACAGGTGATTTAAAACACTGAAATCTGAGAGCAGTAAAAACTTTTCTGTGCTGATGATCCTGTATTTCTGACAGATAAGAGCTGCCCTCCTTTGGGGGGGAGAAAAGAACCATATTGCGGGGCAGTAATTACTAGCAAGGCGAACGACCTTCCCACCTGCAATTCCACATCAGAGATTCCTTCTTTTAGTATTTTAACACTAGTTTTCAAGGGAAATTGAATTAGGAAGGGAAGAGATAGGCCCAACATATTTAAATGATTTTTACGTAGTTCATCCATGGGAAAGCTTTAGAGGCAACTTCTACTTCCCAACACTTTTGGACCAAGGTATCTTCAGAGGTTGCATTTAGTTTTAGAGCATAAGATAATAAACATTTCTTTAGGTAGGCCTCCAAGGTAAGGGAGCCCGTTTCCAGTCTAACCAATACTGATGGGGCGTCCACCGGGACCCCCAAGATTTTTAAAAGAAATTTCGTCTGCAGGGGTTCCAAAATTGCTGAAACTTTGGGGGAATATTCCCATACCTGCACTCCATAAGAGATTTTGGTAAGTATTCTTTTTGTAAAGACCTTGAGAGCTGGAGCAAAAAGTCGGCCCCCTTTAGTATAATAGATTTTTTCAACAGCCATTATACTAACACCTGCTTCCTGCTTTACTGATTTCATGTGAGGTCTCCACGAGCCACTGTAAGAAAAAATTATCCCCAAATACCTAAAAAACTAAACCTGCTCAATTTGTACACCATTTAAGAACCATGACATTGGTCTATATTTCTTAGCAAAGACTACAATTTTTGTTTTTGATGATTTATCTGTAGCCCTTGCTTGGCACATTCAGTTCCAAAATCCAATAAGAGTCTCGTTAAACCAAGTCTTGCCGTAGAAAGCAGCACAGTATTGTCTGCATACATCAATAATGAGACCTACTGGCCAGCAGTCTTGGGTGCCAAATATGCCCCATTATCATGGTGCATTACTATCAAGGAGTTGACATAAAGATTAAAAAGAATCGGGGCCAAAAGGCACCCCTGCCTAACTCCTCTAGAGGTCGGAACATGTTCCGTTAGGATACCCCTCCTTCCTAGCCGGATCTGTAAGCTGGTACCTGTATAAAGAGATTGAATCAATTTCAACAACCAAGGGTCTATATTTAACAGTTGCAACTTTTCCAATAATCGGTTTCTATCAATGAGGTCGAACCCATTTTTCTTGCACTGGCCAACAAGATGATTTAAAATAAAACAGTGGTCCACTGTGGATCTACCGGCCCTAAAGTCAGCCTGCTCCTCAGCAAGAAGACCACAGTCTGAGACCCATTGATTTAAACGGGTCAAGAGAATACATTTTGGAAATGATCGATAATAGACTTATTGGACGATAGTTCCTCGGATCGTCTCTTGATCCCTTCTTATAAATTGGAATGACTATACTGGCCTTCCAGTACTCTGGCACCTCTGCTGCAGTATTTATGAGGGAGAAAAGATGAGCCAATGCTTCGCTCCACCACCCAATATTTTGCCTGAATAGTTCTGGAAGGAGGAAATCTCCACCAGGAGCCTTCCCCTTCTTTAGCAATAATATAGCCTCCTCAACCTTCCCCACGGTGACATCATCCCATTCTGGTAATATGTCTGTTGAAACCTTTGTCAGACAACTTCCCAAAGGCATGCTCGCATTAAAGATTTCAGAAAAATGCTTTATCCATACAGTAGATGGAATTTGGGGCTCTACCATCATCATGGGGTCTTTCTTTAAATAGTTGTTAACCTGATTCTAGAAGGTCCCAGCATCACTACTTTTAAGAGCATTTAGAAGTTTTCCCCACCCTTCAACTGCAAAAGCCTGCTTCTTTCCCCTGATAAGTACCTTATTCTGAGCTCTAGCATGACTAAACATCTTTATTTGCTCCCCAGAGTTTTTCTCCTTGAAATGCCTTGCCAGCCACCTGAGATCCGCTCTTCCTTTTGCACATTCCCCATCCCACCAATGGAATGGCGAAAAAGAGTTACAACTCGGGCGCCCTGACTTAGTCAGCCAGGGGAATAAGTATTCCGAGATCTTCTTCAAAATTACGAGGACCTTCCCCAAATCATTCATTACCAGCAAGTCTGACCTTAAGGAGATTAATACTTCGGAGTCTAGGCAGTTTGATATCTCTGTTGCCAGCTTAGGAGACCAGCGCTGCCTTACCAAGCCATAACCTTGTCTTTCTTTCAAGCTGGCTTGTGGGGAGAAAACTGCATGCTGGAGCTGGATATGCAGGATTAGAGATAGTGGGAAATGGTCACTCTCTATTCTGGGGATCACACTAAATTCCTTTACATTTTCCAATTCGGAAGGGGAAATAATGCCATAATCTATTACACTTGCCCCATTTAAATTTGCAAAGGTGTAAACACCCTGGTAGTCCCCTTGGATATTCCCATTTAGAATACAGAGAGTGTGCTCTAGTACAAATTTGTACAGGCACTTGCCTTGTTTGTTTATGACCATATCCTATGAGTACCTGCCCGCATTCCAATCTGGATGCTCATCAAAAGCAGGAGAAAAACTCAAGTCTCTCAGTACCTGTTCTGCATTTGACCCAATTCTAGTGTTCAAGTCTCCTGAAATTAAACAATCATCTAACGGGAGTGCCTACTGGTTTTTCCCTAAGGAGACCTCAAACTCCTCCCAGACAGAGGGGCCTCTTGTCTCTGGCGGGGCATAAACATTATAAATTAACAACTCCACTGTATAATCGATCAGAAATCTAACCAGCTGAATTTGGGACCCTTTTTCTGTCAAAATTTGTCCAGCCCAAGTGATTTCCACAGCAACATGGAAAGCCCACCTATAGGTCTCCCTTTTTTCCCTGGCACGGCCTGGGCTGGTAGAGCCCTATGGGTAAACCCCTCAAAATTTAGGGTCTCTGGGTCTTTAGCCCACATCTCCTGAAAACAGATCACGTCATAACTGTAACAGGAGGAGGAGGAAGGATAGGAAGAGCAAGGAAGGGACAAGTAAATTACTTCATCATGTGAACCGCTGCTGGCAGCATTTGCCCTGACAATAACCCTGTATAAAGTTTAAAAATTCACATTCATTATACTTTATTTGAATACCAGCAACATTCCAGGACAGAAATTTAAGAAGGGGGGGGGGATGATTCGCCTGATATCAGGCATTTTGTTCAGTAAAAAGCAGCCCAGTTTTCCTCTTTTCTTGGGATCTCTCCCTAGCTCTATCCTTAAAGGAAAAAAAACCTGGTAGCAAAGGAGACTGCTGCTCAGGTATGCTTATTCATGGCTGCTGGTCTATTGGATTTTTTAATTTTGGAAAGCCAAGACCCTGAATAATATCTTCGCCAGCTCCTATTCCTCCATGCAGCTCTTGTGGTTCATACAGAACTTTGCCAGAGGTATGTTCCGGGGAACTATCTCTCTTATTTCCCTCCTTTAAACTTCTCCCAGGTAGAATCTTGGGGAAAACCTTGGCCAAACTACTAGATCCATGCCGAGACTGGCCCGACAAGGATTTTTTGGTTTCACATCCTTTTTTCCCTGGGGGTGAGGGGATAAACACCACATTCCCCAGAGAGATTTTATGTACAGGTGTAGAAGAAGCTGTTGGCACCTCTAAGCCGGCCAGAAGCTCCTGAGAAGATGGAGAAGACTTTTGATTCCCCTTTTCCATCCCTTGCCCAGATTTTCATTTTATGGTACCCGTACTCCCAAACTTCCCTGCTCTTGCGCATATAGAATCTAGTTTTTCCAAAATGTCTACCAGATTCATTGGTTTCTGCAAGGAATAGGATTTAGATGTAGGTGAATTGAGATGGGATAGGGGGATACTCAAATCAGGCCCCGGAGGCTGCTGCATTTCTAGTTCCATGGATTCTTCCCTCTTCTGGTCTAATAGATTATTCTGGCACTGCTTAACCTGCACAGTTGGCAATATCTGTGACTTTCCTACACCAGATGGAAGAACCACCCTTTTGCCAACTTCCAAGGGAATATCATTTCCCTTGGCCTGTGTAGATGGCTATAACTGAACTGAACTCACTACATTTGAAGAGATAGCAGGAAGAGCAGTCTTTCTTTCCTCTAACGAGGAAGCAACCTTTTTTTCCTTAGCCAGAGAGGAGTCCATATACAAAGTCTGAGAGACAAAAACCCCTCTGGTGTTTAATTTAATCTCCCTTGCCAGGATTCGTGAAACCATATCCGCTGTTAGAAATGTGGCAATAAACATCCAATGCTTCTCCCGTGTTATAACATGATGTATTGCTACTATATT
Source organism: Sphenodon punctatus (assembly GCA_003113815.1). Lineage (NCBI taxonomy): Eukaryota > Metazoa > Chordata > Lepidosauria > Sphenodontia > Sphenodontidae > Sphenodon > Sphenodon punctatus. The sequence goes on from QEPC01004025.1 coordinate 333,894, forward strand.
GGATCTAAGAAAAGGTTCCTCCAAAAAAATCTTCAAATGCTCCGCTATGTCCAGAGCTGTGTTCCAGAAGGGCAATACCCCCGTGGGCAATGGCAGCACTACAAACATTAACATAACTGGTGAATATACAAATCACCCTCCATCTTCCACTAATATCAGATCTTTTGAGGTGGGAGCAAGGACTCTCTCTTGGCCAATAGTTCTCACAGAGCCTGGCAAGGGGTGGTGGTCCAGGACAAAAATTGGTTGCTTGATATTTTCTAATGATTTAACTGTTTTATACAGTGCATCAACTTTCTTGTTCAGGTCATACACAATGAACGCAAAGTATGTGATGTGACCAGTGCCAAATTTGCTACCAAAGTCATGGATCCAGGGCCCTGCTCCAAAAGACTCCTGGAGTCCAATATTAAGTGCCCAGGATCTCTCTCACTTCCCCTATGTCTTAGAACCACCTGCGACTCATCCCACCCTGATACCCTCTCCTGGCTAGGGGATAACAAAGGGGCAGAACAATTTTGAAATTCAATAGGCAGGTGACCCTGACCATCAGAAATCACTGTATCATGTTTATCTGACAAGAATACATCAATGTGCCACTGTTTAGAGTTCTTAGCCTGGGAAGGGAGACCCAAGGCTGGCTACCCCCTGGGACGCTTTGAATGTACCATACTGCTTAAAACAACATTCTAAAATAACAGAGCAGGAACAAAATATAAAAACAATGAATATAACGAGCCTCACAAACGAGACAAGTCCGGGACAAAAAGTTAATCAACTGACTGGTGCCAAACTCACATGACTTCACGGGCCAAGGGATCATGCTCCTGCTCCTGGGAGCGCAAAAGGGCGTGCCCTTGTGCATGCAGCCCTTTGGCACACTGCCCCGGCACACACCTCTGGTGCTGCCATAGACTGCCTTGCCTTTTGATCTTCCGCAGGTCGCCGGCTCCACCCCAGGACTAGCTCATCACAGCTGCCAGGTAAGTAGATGGGGGGGGGGGAGGGAGAAAGGCGCTCCAAGCCCCTACAACACGGCTGCCATAGACTGCCTTGCCTTTTGATCTTCCACAGGTCTCCAGCTCCACCCCAGGACTCGCTCAGCACAGCTGCCAGGTAAGTAGATGGGGGGTGGAGGAGGGAGAAAGGCGCTCCAAGCCCCTACAATCTATTTCACTATGATATGTAGACTTACTCTCAGCTGCTGGAAACCCCATCTTAACTAATCGGGAAAAACTTTCCACATGATACCCACTGTGTGGGGAGGACACAGACAGCTCACAACAAACAACACAGGGAGGGGTACAAAACTGAAATGAAACCTAAATCAATCTAATGCTTCTCTAAATAAATCAAAAAATAGGGGAAGGGAATCAGGGATGGAATATATACAGGGAGGAGGGAAGGATTCAATGGAGGGTAGGGAGAAACAACACAGGGAGGGGTAAAAAATAAAAGCAACACCTATATCTACCTAATCTAATCTAAATAAATGAAACTATGGAGGTAAATGTGTGGAAATGGGTGAAATAGGAGTTGGATGGCAATGGATTGGGAAGAACACAAACTGCTGAGAGAGGGAGACTTCTAAATACGCCTGCCGACAGGATCAGTGGCTAGCTCAGAAGGAATTGGAAGTGGGGAGGGCAATGACTTTTGTTACTTGCTGTGTCTGCCTTACCATAAGCCCCATTGGCTCTGTGGAGCCTAGCCCCATGCCAATCGCAGACTGCAAAGCCAGTGGTCTGAGGAAAGAGGGTTGGTGATTGGGCCAGATGGCTGATAGTCCAAGGCTCTCCACCCCTGGAGCCAGGAAGACTGCTCCTCAAATGCCCCCACTCCCTGGGCCTTCCAGTCAGTTTTTTTCCGCCCGAACGCCACCTGAACTCATCTAAATGCTGCCGAACTGTTTGGTGCTTCGGACATTCAGTTTGGACATTTGGTTTGGCCATCCGAATTGGCTGACTTTGTGCCAAACCCTGAACGTCCGAGCCGCGTTTGCACATCCCTATGAACCAGGTATCTGGATCCACCAAAGTCCGGCTTTCAGCTGGGCTATGACACTGATACTGCACTTGTGACTTTGGTCAATGGACTGGAAGGGTGACCTAGTGGAGAGGCTCCATCAGGAAGAGCGGGCTCTTGAAAGTTCTCAGCAGCAGCAAAAGGACATCCCTGGGGATGGTGGGAGTGGGAGAAGACACCCCTTTCAGCCGGCAGGGTCTATCCTTGCCCCCAGCCCTAGCAGTAGAAGCACCAGCAGCAGGTTGAGCAGTAGGGATGTGTGAACGCGGTTCAGAAGTTAGGGGTTAAGAAGTATGGGGTTCGGTGTGAACTCAGGGTGCTCGGACCATTCACGAGCACTCCAAATCCATATTGCCCCCCCACCCGAACCAGCAAAACAAAGTTCCGGTTCCAAACCAGTTTGTGTGGGGGCACGGGGGGCAGGATGGCATGAGTTTTTCCCTCCCCCCTCCAGGCTGCGCGGGTGGAAGGGCCGCCAGGGAGCACTGCCCCCCTACCCTGCCCAGCCTCTTAATTATTTTTAAACCCCCCCATGACAGGAATTGCCCTACCTGGTGGTGCCAGAGCTCCGGCCCCAGGTACAGCAGCGGCTGGTCCGGAGGCGGTTATGGAGGCGGCAGAGCTCCGGAGCACTTCAGGCCATGACTAGGCCTTCCAGGTCAAACCAGGAGGCCTAGTAGTGGCCTGAAGCACTCTAGAGCACCACTGGCAGCAGAACCGCTGCCACTGCCACTGCCATACCCATGACCAGAGCCCCGGCACCACCAGGAGGGTCGGGTTCCGGGTCCAGCAGCGGAAGCGTCAGCGGCGGCGGGTCCTGAGGGTCCAGAGGCAGCAGCACTCTGGAGTGCTTCAGGCCGCTACTAGGCCTTCCGGTTTGACCTGGAAGTGCTCCGGAGTGTTACCACCCCCCAGACCTTCTGCTGCCGGAGCCGAAGTCTAGGGACCACCAGGTAGGGCAATCCCTGGGTTGGGGGGTTAAAAAAATTATGAGGGTTGGCAGTGTGGGGGGCAGGTGCTCCCTGGTGCCCCTTCCTCCCACTCAGCCAAGAGGGGGGAGGGAAAACCGGGGGCCCTCCACCCAAATGGGCTCATCCCCCTCGAACCCGTTCACGTAAAACAGGCTGAACTGAACAGTTTCGGGGTCAGCCAAACACCGAACAGGCCAAACACCAAACACCCCAGTGTTCGCACATCCCTACTAGCAGCAGCAGCACCCCTATTGCAAGCAGTAGCAGCTTGTATGGCAGGGCACTCTGGCAAGCATGAGCTCATGCACAGCAGGGCAGGCATCATGGCTGAGGGCAGTGGTGGAGGTGGTGCCCAGGCACAGTTACCAGAGGGAATACAACAGCGCCACAGCAGCAGTTGAGAACTACCTGGAGGAGGAGCTGTGCATCGAACCCAGCAGCGATCCTTTGGCCTAATGGTCAGGCAAGACCAACGTGTTGCCAGCCCTGTTTAAAGTGGCCATGGGTCTCTTGTCCTGTCCACTAACAAGTGTCCCCAGTGAGCGGATGTTCTCCATTGTGGGGGACATTTTCTCGTCACACCACCAGAGACTGGGGGCAAAGTTGGTGGAGCAGTTGCTTTTTATTAAGGTGAACCTTCCACTGCTGGGATTCCCCAAGCTGCCCCTGGACATGGATTGATGATGCAGTGGCACATGCCATCCCATGCCAGGGGCAGTCTTGGGATGGGGCTCCTCCTCTATCTAGGCTGCTGCTGCTGAGGTGCTGTCCCTCCCTCCCAATGCCCGGCGCCAGCCTTGCCCCTCTCTCTCTCTCTCTCTCTGACTAGACAGCCTCAGATGGCCTATATGACTGATCTCATGACACAGGGTGGCATTGGGAAGCTGTAAGCCTCTCAGTCAACCTCTGGCTAGATGACCTCAGCCCACCTATGTGATTGGCTTTTTCTCTCGTGCACTCTCAATTTTTTGCCAGCTTATCTGAGTTCCCTGCCAAGGTCCCAGCCTACCTTCCCTACTGACTCTCATACCATGCTGTCTGTCTGCTCACCCGTCCAGGTTTCCAAGATCAAAGCCTGCCTCAGTCAGCCTTCCGATGCTCATGCCATGCTGCCTGTCTGCCCACCCATCCAGGTTGCCAAGATCAAAGCCTGCCTCAGTCTGCCTTCTGCTCATGCCACACTGCCTGTCTGCCCACCCTGTGGGCAAAGCTGAAGCTCTGCTCCAGTCTGCCTTCCTCTCATACGAAGGTGCCTGTCTGTCTGCCCGGCAACCCTGGTTGATGTGCCCCACTGGCCTGGTAATCCTTCTTCTGCTGTCTTCTGGTCCATGAGTGCTCTGCCCTGGAAAATCCAAATGTGCCAACGCAATCCTGCTGATTCCGTCTGCTGCTGTATGGGAGCTCTTCCCTGACAAATCCTACCATACTGATTTCATGGGTTCTGGGGACATACAAACCCTGCTGCTGCTGTCTCTGCTGTTCCACGGGTTTTGTGCCCTGGCAATGCAATGTCTGCTGCTGATTCCAGCTCTGCAGTGCCACGAGTACTGTGCCTGCACAATCCAATGTCTGCTTCTGCTGCCTCTGCTGTGCCACGGGTTCTGTACCCGGGCAATCCAATGTCTGCTTCTGCTGCCAAAGCTGCCTCTGCTGTGCCACTGGTTCTGCTAGAGGGAAATCCAATGTCTTCTGCTGCTGCTGCCAATGCTACCTCTGCTGTCTGTGCCATGGGTTCTGTGTCCGGGCAATCCACTGTCCGCTGCTGCTGCTAATGCTGCCTCTGCTGTGCCATGGGTTCTGTGCTCCGGCAATCCAAAGTCCACTTCTGCTGCCTCTGCTGTTTGTGCCAATTGTTCTGTGCTCCAGCAATCCTATTTCCACTTCTTCTGCCTCTGCTGTGCCAGGGATTCTGTGCCCGGGAAGTCCAATGTCTGCTGCTGCTGCCAATTCTGCCTCTGCTGTCTGTGCCATGTGTTCTGTGCCCCGGCAATCCAATGTCCACTTCTGCTGCCTCTGCTGTGCCACAGATTCTTTGCCCCAGCAGTCCAATGTTCACTTATGCTGCCTCTGATGTGCCACGGGTTCTGTGCCTTGGCTATCCAATGTCTGCTTCAGATGCCAATGGCACCTCTGTTGTGCCATGGGTTCTGCTATAGGGCAATCCAATGTTTTCTGCTGCTGCAAACGCTGCCTCTTCTGTCTGTGCCATGGGTTCTGTGCCCGGGCAAGTCAATGTTCGCTGCTGATGCCAATGCTGCCTCTGATGTTCCATGGGTTCTGTGCCCTGGCAATCCAATGTCTGCTTCTGCTGCCTCTGCTGTCTGTGTCATGGGTTCTGTGCCCCATCCAATGTCTGCTTCTGCTGCCTCTGCTGCACCGTGAGGTCTGTGCCCAGGCAGACCAATGTCTGCTTCTGCTGCCAATGATACCTCTACTGTGTATGCCATGGGTTCTGTGCCCCAGCAATCCAATGTTAACTTCTGCTGCCTCTGCTGTGCCATGTGTTATATGCCCGAGCTATCCAATATCTGCTGCTGCCAATGCTGCCTCTGCTATCTCTGCCATTGATTCTGTGCCCATGCAATCCAATGTCTGCTGCTGCTGCTGCTGCTTCTGTGTATTGGGTAATGTGGCCTGGAAATGTAATTTCTGCTGCTGCTGAGGCTGCCACTGCTGTGCCATGGGTATTGTGTCCCAACAATTGAATGTCTGCTGCTCCTGTCTCTGCTGATACCACCTCTGCTGTGCCATGGGCTCTGTTCCCTGGCAATCCAATTCCTGCTGCTGCTGGTGGTGGTGGTAGTACTGCACATCAGCCATTTGCTCCTCACTCTTGTAGACGGGCATAGCTCAGATGAGTGTACCGGTGGGCAGGGGCTGGGTGTCCACAAGATTCATCAATGGGTAAGGCTTGCCCAATTTGCAGAAGAGCTTGTTGAGATCCCATGAGTAGGATGCAAGCCTGCAATGCTGTCAGGCTCCGAGGTACGGAGCTGTGGGGGAAACCAAGGAGGGAGAAGGAAGGCCAGGATGACCAGGTTCCAGGGGACGGAACTGGGGAGAGGGAAACAAAGAGGGAGGAATCTAGGCCCAGGCACAGGGGCGGAAAGGGTGGCCCCAAGGTGACCCTCTGAAACCTCTCAGTCGCTCTCTTGCACCCGAGAGATTAGGTACTCAGCAGCATTACCAGGCACCCTGGGCTAAGAAGGTACGCGACTCATCATCGAGGTCAGGGTCCGGAGCCAAGGGTGGAACCCACCACAGGG
>QEPC01004025.1:349363-364736 GCA_003113815.1 Sphenodon punctatus
TTACTGATAAGAATGAACAGGATGGGCCTGGGAGTAGAATGGAATGCAGGGAGTAGATAACTTGAACAACTAGGGGCGTAACCAAATGTACTGTCTTAATTAGAGGAAAGGTTATGATGAGTTGGCAAGTGGAAAAACCCAGCTATATAACTGTATATGCGCATGTGCGAAGCACGGTCCTGCATTTTTGTACAAAAGCTTGCTGAACTGTCCTGAGGGGGCAGCACTCCTTTGCAGTGTCTTCCTGACGCGTTGTATGCTGAATAAACTAATGATAGTTACCCAGACTCTGTGTACAGCCTCGAATTGGTGAGCCCACCCGAACCCAGTGGATCTAGAGGAAAATCCACAACAGTGCCAGGCACCAAGCCCTGGCTAGGCCTCTGCCAAACCCTGGCTAGGCCTCTGACACTGCTGCACCAATGCCTGCCAGTCTTCAACTCCTGGCCAAGTAGGGGTGCCAGTCACCAAGCCCTGGCCAGCCCTCTGCCACGGCTCCACTGATGCAATCAGCCTGCAATGCCTTGCCATGTAGGGGTGCCAAACACTACAGCCCCATGACCCACCATCAGGGTACTGGGATCTACATTCCAGGCAGGGAGGGCAGGGAGGGCTGTCATTCCATGTCATCCAGAAGCTGCCACTCCTGTCCCAGGACCCACCATCAGAGTTCTGGGGTCTATGTTATAGCCAGGGAGAGATGTCCATCCACATCATCCAGAAGCTGCCACATCTGTCATAGGACCCACCGTCAGGTTTCTGGGGCTGTTATTCCACTCACGGGGAGACCTCATTCCACTGCATCAAGAAACAGCTAGCTGGGGGATCTGCGCATGTGCTAGTGCAAGTAGCTGGGAACCGCTGATGCTCCGCTCCCCCAACTCCTGAAACAAGCCGCCACAGGGCAAATACAGAATAAAAAGTGTAGCTGCCAGTGATTATTTCAGGCAGGAACAAGCCCCCAAAAAATCTGACCCAAGAGAAAGTGCTTGAGCAATTTTGCCAGCAAAAAAGTGTTCAGGGGCCTAAAGCTCCAGGCCAGTACAACAGCAGAAAGAACATGGTGCCAGAAGAGCATGAAACTGATGGGAAGCAGACCTCAGCCAAATAAGGGACAGAGAGTGACTCAGAGAAATTCCTGCATAAGCTGCTGCTGAAAATGAATGAAGAAATAAAAGCAGAGATGAGGAAAATCAAGTCTGCAATTGATGAAGGGAACAAAAAGGTAGAGAGTTTAGTAAGAAGGTCCGAGGTGGCTGAGGAAAGAATCTCATCTCTTGAGGACCAATATCTGACTTCACTGGAACTAATCAATAAATTGCAGGGTGAGATCTCCTTCCTTTTGCAAAAATGTGAAGACAGGTTACATAGGAGCAACCTCAGAATAAATGGAATTAAAATCAGGAGGAGCTGAGGGGGTGAATGAACTGATATGGGTGCTCCTAGTCAAAAACTTTCCAGAGGATACTCATCTCCACAAAGAGGAGATTGACAGGGCCCACAGAGTGGGGTGAACCAGGCAGAAGGAGACTGATCCCCCCACCCTATTATTGTTAAATTTACTAAACTCCCGAGAAAGGAGGAGATTTTAAGGAAAGCATGCATCAAAATGAAGCTCTCCTTTCAGCAGCAGGTAATCAAAATGTTTCCTGACTATGCGGCAGAAACAGTGAAAAAAAAGAATGCGGTGGAATAAGTACTTTGAAACTATGATAGAAAGAAATTTGAAGCTAAGATTGGTCTTCCCAGTGAGAATGATGATTATAGCAGGAGGGATAAAAAAGTTTTTTGACAGCCTGGAGGACTTGGAGTCTTTCTTGGTTTCCCTGCTCACACTACCTAACCAATAAGTAATAGAACATTGAACACTAGGATATGAGGGGGAATATATTCAACTCAAAGTTCTCTTTTTTTGTATAGAGTGCAGTTGTAAAAGTTTATGAAAGTGACTTGAAATTAATACTTCGTATTTTAAACATTATGTTGAAAGGTTTCTAAGGAGTGGGGTGGGTGGGAGTGGAACATGAGGATTGTCTTACTTTTCTGCTGTTCTTTTCCCAGTGGATTCCTGCAGGGGGGAGAGGGAGGATTCCTGGAGTTGTCTATAAATCCCAGGCATGACTGGGGACTCCCAATGGTGGAGACTTATGAGTGGGGGAGGGGGAGGAAACAAGGGGGGAAGAAAAAAATGTCAAACATTCACAGTTGGGGTTAATAATAGAACAAACGTGTCAAAGGGTATTTTCAGATGTGACGAGATCACGCTCAACCACAGTGGATTCCCACTGGGCGAGAAAGGTCTTATCATGTCTGAAGCGGAAACAGAAGTTCCCCCCAGATGTTCACCTTCATCAATCACGGCAGGGAATCACATTCACCTCACGATTGGCGGAACCGGTGGGGCCGGCCCTGATCATGTGGTGAATGGGATTCCCCGCCGTGATGAAGGGGCCCGGCCCATCTGGACAGCTACCATGGCCCGGAATCTGCGCCAGGATTCCAGGCAGTGGTCAATTCAGGCGGGTGCTGTGGCCTCATTGGCCGCGGCGCCAGCCTGTCTCCCCAGAGGGCGGGTGACGAGGGAGCGTGGGGCGGCAGGGCCGTGTGGCCACACATTGCGCTGCATGGCCCCGCCCCCTCCCCGATTCCCTACCAGGATCAGCCGACACATTTGTTGGATGTGCTGGTGTGATCCTAGCAGGGAATCCCCGTGGTGATTCCGTACCGGGGCGACTAATGCCCCGTCACATCTGAAATCATCCAAACAGTGTGGGGAGGAGCTGGTCCAATCTTTAAAGGAAAGCAAGGAAATCAACAAAATACTAAGAGAGGTAACATGTCTGCTGGTTCAGTGCAGCCAGATAGGAAAAGCCGTAAGACAGAGAGGATGTGTAATTGCAAACCAAAACATGCTCATGGGTGTTTAAAACTGTTACTTTGAATGTAAGAGGCCTTAACTCTCCTCAGAAGAGAAAGAGGGTTAGAAACTTGATAGAGGAACAGGGAGTGGATATATTTTTCTTAAAAGAGAACCATTTGCTTTTCTTAAAAGAGACCCATTATCAAGAATAAAGAGGGTAGATGTTTATGCATTATTTGAAAGTTGGATGGCAGCAAGATGACGCTAGCTAACATTTATGCTCCAAACAAAGGTAAAATGGAGTTTTTTGAAAAATATTTCAGAACGATTGCAGAAAATATGGAGAGCTGGGTAATCATTCAAGGGGATTTTAATTCCACTTTATCAGATCTAGACTACTCAAGGGAAGGTGAACCAAGAAGTATACAAAAAACACTTACTTCTTCCCTACACATAATAGTTACACTTGCATTGATCACATCTTGACAACAAACCAGAGGTATACAAATATAAAAAATCATTTATACTTCCTGTGGTGCTATCCGATCATCACACTGTAATTTCTATTTTTATTGACCTAGGAAGCAAGAGGAAAAGTACCATGGGCTGGCAAATGACAAAAGGTATTATTAAAAATGAAAAGAACTGAAAACAGTTACAGAAGAAATTGGAAGAATACTTTGAACTAAATGAGGCTTCAAGTCATCTCGCCAACTATTTTATGGGAAGCTGCTAAAGCTGTCATGAGAGGGATTATAATAGCTCTTCAGGCTAAAATGGTTAAAGATAGGAGGCAAGAAATAAAAGAAAGATATGCTATCCTCCAGAAACTACAGACACAGAACAGAATAACTCACTCCAAATTATTGAGGCAAGAGATAACCAAGAATAGGGAAATTATCAATGTGATAGAGTTAGAAAAAACAAAAGCTCAACTACAGAAGATTGTTTTTTTTCTACGAGCATAATAACCAAGTAGGGAAAAAGTCAGTCTGCCTAGTCAAAATCAAACAAAGGAAGGCATATATTTCATCCATTTTAAACAGCCAGGACATGGGGTGTAAGGAGATTGAAAAGATACAAGAGGCCCTTCTGGAGTTTCATAGAAGAATTTATTCACCTCAAAACCCAGCAGAGGCTGAATAGCAACCTTCTTAAATGGCATTCAAAGTCCCAAGCTAAATGAGGGACAAAGGGCCTTTTAAAATGCCCCCATATCAGACCAGGAGGTACAAGAGGCAATAAAAGCTGCAAAGAACAATAAAGCTAGTGTCCCTGATCGGTTTCCCAACGAATTCTATAAGACCTTTTCAGAAATATTAACCCCATATCTCACGGTGGTCTTTAAAAGCATATTAAAAACCTCAGAAATGGAAAGGATTTTTATAACGCCCTGATAATGCTAATTCCGAAACCAGGCAGACCTCCTGAGCAATGTGGGAGTTACAGGCTCATCTTCCTTCTTAATGCAGATTTCAAGTTATTTGCGAAAATTCTGGCTACCAGGTTGAGGGCAGTTGTAACTGAAATTGTCCATAAAAATCAAACTGGATTCATCCCAGGGAGGCAAGGGAGGGACAATATTCGCAAAACTATTAATATAATTTATGCCCTGCAAGACAAAAAGATTCCAGCTATGATTATATTTGCTGATGCTGAGAAAGCTTTCAATTTTATTGAGCCAGAGTGCCTTTTCAAGACTCCGGAGAAGATGGATTTTTTAGAGGGATTTTTTACTCTGGCTTAGGGCAATATATAAAAAAAAACAATCCAGACTTTTAATTAATTGTGAACTCACAGAGCCATTCCATTTACAGTGTGGAACTAGACAAAGTTGCCCACTCTCACCCCTACTGTTCAATTTAGTCCTGGAAGCCTTGGTGAATGCCATAAGACAAAAATATAAAATAGAGGGAGTGAAGATAGGTGACCAAACACATAAATTGTCATTGTATGCAGATTACCTTCTCTTTTACATTACGAATCCTGAAGATTCTTTGCCTGAACTACTTAAAGTTATTGACCAATTTGGAAAGATATCTGGATATACTGTTAATAAGGGAAAATCGTTTACACTAATTTTTGGTCAGGATCAAGAGCAGGAGAAACACTTGTTTCTCTTTCCTCTCCCAATCAATGAAAGGGGGATAAAGTATCTTGGAGTGACAATAACCAAAAATCTAAAATAATTATATGGTGCAAATTTTGCCCCACTTCTAAAAAATCTCAAAGAAGAAATAAAACCTTGGCAGAAATTGATGGTCTCCTGGTTAGGAAAAAGAAATCTTTATAAAATGATAGTGCTCCCAAAAATTTTGTACAGGTTCATGGCCCTCCCAATTCATCTCCCCAGTACTTTTTACAAGACAAGTGATGCCCTCATTAAAGACAGGGTAAAGAAAATGGCCTTGACGATACCAGAAGATAAAGGGGGAATAATTTTTCCTCATATAAGGTTCTACCATATGGCAGCAGCCTTAGGACCACTGCATGAGTGGTATCATGAAACCAATGCTCCGGAGTGGGTAGATATGGAAAAAGCAATCTTACAGCTCAAATCATTAAAAGATATAATTGTAGATAAAGGAATAATTGGGGGGAAGCACAAACAGGAACATCCTTTCGTAGGAACGCTAACAAAATACTGAAAAAAAGTCCACAATAAAATGGGGATTCATTTGGAGGCTTCACCCTTTAATCCCATAGACTCACTACATGTACAAGAAAATAGACTAGCCCCTGATTTAAGAACCAAACTAAAAAAAAAAGGAACGGGGAAGATGCAACAATTATTATTGAAGGGTGAGTTTCTGCCCATTCATAGGATGGAGGAGCTACTCCAAGACAATATTGAGGTCTTTCAATATCTTCAGCTTAGGAACCTTCGTACAACATCACAAAGCAAAGAAGGTTTCTCCATAGAACCATGTAAACTGGAAAAGCTTCTATTTATGCAAAATAAATCTGAGGGCAGGTTGGGCAGGATTTATAAAGAGTTGAAAGATCTGCTGTACGAGAGGTCAATAGCATACATGGAAAAATAGAAGAAAGATTTAAAGATACACATTGGAGAAAAAGAGGAAAATAAGATATGGCACCACATGAGCAGCTGTGCATCATAACTGGAGGTCAATGAGACTCAGATAAAAATTTATCACCAGATATTATCTGACTCCAGTGAGGATGAAGTTTTGGAGTCTGGGGGGGGAAAGGTCTCTGTTGGAAAGGTTGCGGGGAACAAGGGGGTTATATGCACTGCTGGTGGAACTGCAGCATCAATCAATTAATTTATTAGACTCCAGTTTTTGCCATGGTCAAAAATAACAAACAAACATATCATATAATAAAATACAAAACTGTATAAATAGATATAGATATATATAAACAAAGCAAGCAAAAATTTGTGCGTATCCAGCGCACCCATTATAAGGACCTAAAATTAAAAGGAAAATAAAGACCAAATTACAAAGAAAGAGAAAGCTTAACAACCTCGGGGGAGAGCAATATAAGTTCTCATGGCTAATAATGAAAAGGAGGCAGGCGCCTGTATTACCTTCTCGTCCTGAGATGCCATTAACTCTATTAAGGTATTTTTGTGCCCAGAGCAACTCTCTCCTGCTAGGAGAGTTATCCATATCAACCTAAGGGACTCATACAGAGGGCAAGAAAAAAGAAAATGATCCAAATCCTCCACTACAGCATCCATACAAGGGCAGAGTCTTTGGTTGTATGGTATATTTTTGTACCTACCCTCAACCACAGCAGTAGGGAGGAGCTGAAAACGTAGACAGGTGAGAGCTCTACGCACTGTAGCAACCTTTAAAATATCCAAGTATGGCTCAGCCCTATGCAACTGTTTAAAGAGATATAATTGTGGGGCGACATTCCAAGATGCCAAGGCGGCCAAATCTTCCTGTTTGAATATATCGGTCAGCCTTAACCTGACCAGATATTTTTGTAAAGATAAACTTTTCCCCAGGAAACCGGCAATTGAAAGACCTGCCCTGGTCAAATAGGTCATAATTTGGGCAGTCCAAGGGTAAGAAGGCACCCCTGAGTAATCCAGCTCCTCCTCCAGGCATAAAGCTGGTAAAGAGGACTCCACCTGATTAACTAGCCTAAGCCAGTAACCAAGGGCCCGCTGCTTCTTAAGGCAGTCTATGGCCAGCATGCCTGTCTCTGCTCTAACCACTGAAGCTGGAACACTCTGGGGTACCCTCAGTAGCCTTCTCAAGAAAGCATTCTGAACCGTCTCCAGAGCCCGGGTGTCCATTGACAGAGTAACCTCCATACCATACATTAGTATGGATTGTACCTTAGCACGGAATACATCTAGTATGAGGGATACTTTTATTCCAGCTGAACGAGATGCCAAGCACAAAATCCCTTTATATGCCCTTTTTGCCTTCAAGACTTCCTATGCGTTTCCCATGACCCTCTTTCGGAAACAGAAATCCCCAGATAAACATAAGAGGAGACCTGCTGGAACTCCATTTCGCCAATAACCCTGCTTCGCTTTGGGGTCCTTTTCCTCCCCATGACCATTACTTGTGACTTTTGCAGATTTATTACTAATTCGTTCTCAGCACAATAGTCAATCAATGATCCGAAGAGATTTCGCAAACCTTTTTCCATCTGAGAAAGAAGTACAATATCATCTGTGTACATCAGTATAAAGAGGAACCTATCCTTGATCTTTGGGGAATGGGAGTCGCACAGGGCCAGCCTAGTCGGAAGGTCACTCAAATAAAGGCTAAAGAGGAGAGGGGCCAAGATGCATCCCTGTCTAACTCCTCTCCTAACTCTGAAAGGATCTGACAGAGAGCCATCTGCCCTCAATCTAACACTTGCATAGTTCTCTGCATGAACATGCATGAGTAGGGACAGCAAGTGGCTATCAATCCCCAGATGATGAAGCTTCTTCCAGAGCTTTGTTCGGGGCATGGAGTCAAAAGCCTTTCGTAAATCAATAAAAGCCATGTAGATCTTCCCTGCCCTTATTTCCACATATTTGGTGATAATATGGATTAAAATGAAGCAATTATCGATAACCGAAAAACCCTTCCGAAAAGCACTCTGTTCCTGGGGAATCAAGCTCTGCCCATAAGCCCACATCTCCAAGTGGTTAAGCAACAACTTGGTGTAAATTTTGGCAATAACAGGCAAAAGACTGATAGGGCAGTAGCAGCTTTGATCAGTAGGGTCCCTCTTCTTAAAAATGGGAATGATGGTGGATGTGCCCCATTTACAAAGTATTCTCAATGTAGGATTAATAAGTGTGAAATATGACGCCAGCAGGGGAGCCCACCAATCTGGGCACGCGCGTTGGCAAGGCTTCGATAACAATAAAGTCAATACCAGAGGATTTATTACATTTAAAAGCTTTAATTACCACAGCCACTTGAACAGGTATAACTTGCGGGCTGTACACTGAGCTAACAATTTGTGAAGTAGAAATGGGGGAAACGAGAGGAGGCTCTTCTTCATCCTCGGTCCCTACTCCAAAGAGCCCCTCAAAAAAGGATATCCACGTCTCTGCCTCATTCACAACTGTACTTCTGCATGCACCCGGGGAAAGCTCAGTATTAAGAATGGCCCAGAATGTCAGCGAATCATTCAAGGAGGTAGCAACAAGAAGTTTTGCCCATACAAGCTGAGCATACCCTTGTTTTTTCTCCTTTAACAGTTCCTTATACCGCCCTCTTAACAGCAAAAATTGCACTTTAGTTGAGTCAGTGTATTCCCTTACCCACATCCTCCTAACATGAACAAGTAGGCATTTGGTTCGCCTGCACTTCTGGTCAAACCAACCGCACGATTGATACCAGGTAGAGCCCGATGTCCAAGAGAACTGGTGAGGCTGCAGCTCGTCTGCATATGCTCCCAGCATCCTCGGCTGTCATCGCTCGAGGACACCACGACCCTCCTGGGGTTTGGCCTTCCTGCCACCCCGAGCTCCACCAACCAGCGGGCCAAGAACTGGTGAGGCTGCAGCTCATCTGCATACGCTCCCAGCATCCTCGGCTGTCATCGCTCGAGGACACCACGACTCTCCTGGGGCTTGGCCTTCCTGCCGCCCCAAGCTCCACCGACCAGCGGGCCGAAAAGCGCGCGCCTAAAGGCGCGCGCCTTACAGGTACTTTTCTCCATTTCTTTTCTACTGTACTTCCCCCTCCTATCTTACTCACTAACATGTCTGCCCTATTTTCTCGCCTTTTCTTTCCCTCCTCTCCTTCTCCTCTTCCTGTCCATCTTTTTCTTCCTCTACTTTTCTCCTCCCAGCTTCTTCCTCCCCCCAACCGATCACCACTCTCTAACCTCCCCCATACATCCTTTGCTCCCTTGGCTACTTTCTCTCATTGCTCCCCTTCCACTCCTGTCTCTAGCCTTCCTCGATGCTCCCCTTCTCCCAATCTTATCCCTATTCCTCCTGTCTCTAGCCTACCACGACGCTCCCCTTCTCCCAATCTTATCCCTATTCCTTGCCTCCCCCCTCATCAACTACCATTTTTCTGCTCCCTCTGGAACTGTCGCTCATCTATCAGTAAAGCTCCCTATATCCATGATCTTTTCCTCTCTCGCTCCCTCCAGCTCCTTGCCCTTACTGAAACTTGGATCACTCCCTCGGACTCTGTCACGCCTGCTACCCTCTCCTGTGGGGGTCTCTCCTTCTCTCACCAACCCCGCCCTGAAGGACGGGGTGGTGGGGTGGGCCTCCTTCTTGCTAAATCCTGTCAGTTCCAACCAATTTCTCCTCCCCCCTCTCTCTCCTTCCATACCTTTGAGGCTCACTCCGTGCGCCTCTACTCCCCCCTCCATCTACGTGTTGCTGTCATCTACCGTCCCCCTGGTCCTCTCTCTTCCTTTCTTTCTGACTTTGAGTCCTGGCTCACTTTCTTCCTCTCTGTTGATATCCCCACTCTCATCCTTGGTGACTTCAACATTCATGTTGATGACCCATCTCAGCCCTCAGTCTCTCGCTTCCTCTCCCTAGCCTCCTCCTTCAACCTCCACCTTTGGACCAACTCCCCCACCCATACTAATGGCCATTCTCTTGATCTTGTCCTCTCTAGAAACTGCTCTGTCGCTGATCTCTCCTTCGATCCTCATCCTATATCAGACCACTTCCTTGCCTCTTTCAACATTTCCCACTGTCCCCCCTCCTCTTCCCCTTCTCTACGCCCCTTCCGTGACCTTCAAGCTATTGATCCCCTGGACTTTGCCTCCTCTCTCTCTCCCCTTCTTCCTACAGTCTTCTCTTCCTCCTCCCCTGACTCCGCTGTCTCTGCTCTCAACGCCTCTCTCTCCTCCACACTTGACTCCCATGCCCCTCTCTCTTCCCGCCCTGCCTTCTCCCACAACCCCCGTCCTTGGCTCACCCCTAGTATCCGCCACCTCCGTTCTTGCACTCGTGCTGCTGAACGACTCTGGCGCAAATCCCATTCTCACGCTGACTTCCTTCACTTCAAATTCTGTCTCTCCACCCTTACTTCTGCTATCTCCCTTGCTAGACAACACTACTATGCCTCCCGCATTGAGTCCTGTTCTCGGGACCCTCGCCGCCTGTTCTCTACCTTTGACTCCCTCCTCAAGCCTCCCTGTCCTCCCCCTCCTTCTTCCCTTTCTGCTCAGGATCTTGCCTCCTTCTTCACCTCCAAGATAGACAAGATCCGCCTCGACATCGCTTCCCACTCCTCTCTTCCCACTCCCACCCCTCTCCCTCCTCCCCCTCCTTCTCTCATGTCCTCCTTCTCCCCTGCCTCCCTTAAGGAAATCTCCTCTCTGCTCTCCTCCTCCAACCCTTCCACTTGCCCCCTTGATCCCATTCCTTCCCGCCTCCTCACCTCCATTACTCCCACTGTCGCCCCTTCCTTCCTGCACATCATCAACCTCTCCCTCTCTACTGGCTCTTTCCCTTCTGCCTTCAAACATGCCACAGTCTCTCCTATTCTCAAAAAGTCCACTCTTGACCCCTCTGACCCTTCTAGCTATCGTCCTGTCTCACTCCTTCCTTTTGCTTCCAAGCTGCTTGAACGTGTTGTCTACTCCCGCTGCCTTGACTTCCTATCCTCCAACTCCTCCCTTGACCCCCTCCAATCTGGCTTCCGCCCCCTTCATTCTACTGAAACTGCTCTCGCTAAGATCACCAACGATCTTCTGGTGGCTAAATCTAAACGTCTCTATTCCATTCTTGTCCTCCTTGATCTCTCTGCTGCCTTCGATACTGTTGACCACTCACTCTTGCTGGATTCCCTTCACTCCCTTGGCTTTTGTGGCTCTGTCCATAACTGGTTCTCCTCCTACCTCTCTGACCGCTCCTTTAATGTGTCTCTCTCCAACTCCGCCTCCTCCTCCTTCCCCCTCTCAGTTGGTGTTCCTCAAGGCTCTGTTCTTGGCCCTCTCCTCTTCTCGATCTATACCTCATCCTTAGGCAAACTCATTGCCTCCCATGGCTTCCAATACCACCTCTATGCTGATGACACTCAACTCTATCTCTCTACTCCCTCTCTCTCTCCCTCTGTTCAAGCTCGTCTCATCAACTGTCTCTCTGACATCTCTACCTGGATGTCTCAACGTCAACTCAAACTCAACATGGCTAAAACTGAACTCCTTATCTTCCCCCCTCATCCTTCCTCTCCTTCCTCACTGTCAATAACTATTGATGGAGTCACCATCCTGCCTGTCCCCCAAGCCCGTAGCCTAGGCTTCATCTTTGACTCACCCCTTTCTTTTAAACCCTACATTGACTCTGTTGCTAAATCCTGTCGCTTCTCCCTCCATAACATTGCTAAGATTCGCCCTTTTCTCTCTGTCTCGTCTGCCAAAACTCTTGTTCATGCTCTGGTCATCTCTCGCCTCGATTACTGTAACCTCCTTCTCACTGGCCTTCCCCGGTCTCACCTTTCTCCCCTCATCTCTGTCCAAAACTCTGCTGCCAGGGTCATCTACCTCGCCAGTCGCTTCGACCATGTGCAGCCCCTCCTCTCTTCGCTTCACTGGCTTCCCCTTCCTGAACGAATCCTGCACAAGCTCCTAGTCTTCACCTATAAAGCTCTTCACAACCTTGCTCCCCCCTACCTCTCTGCACTTATCGCCCTCCATACTCCAGCCCGTGCACTTCGCTCCTCCTCTGTCCCTTCTCTCACCCTTCCACGCCTTCCCTGCTCCCCTAAGCGCCTTCGTCCCTTCTCACTTGCTGCCCCCCATGCCTGGAACTCCCTCCCTGTCCACATCCGCCTTGCCCCCTCCCTTCATACCTTCAAATCTCTCCTTAAAACTCACCTCTTTCGCTCTGCTCTGTCTGACTCTTTATCCTGCTGAGCCACTATTCCTATACCTACGATCTGTTTACCCTTTTCCTTGCAACATGGACCTGCCTGCTGTCATTCTCATTGTAACCAAGCCAAGCACATGCACTTGAGACCTCGCATCTTCATGAATGTTAGACCCCTTGTGTCTCCCTCTGTTCCCCTTCCTAAGTCTCTCCCCTAGCTCCTGTCTCTCAGATTGTAAGCCCTAGGGGCAGGGACCTTGTCTATTTTATTACTTTGTAAAGTGCCAGGTACACTGCTGGCACTATATAAATGTTTGTTAATAATAATAAATAATAAGAGAGAACATTTCGGGCAAGAGTCAATACAATCGAGGAGTAATGTTCTTCCCAAGCAGCAATATCCCGACTTGGGTCACATGTTGATCTAATGGCCTCCCTAGAGTGGCTCAGCTCCTGACTCCAAAGCAAAGCAAGAATCTTGGGTAGGAGCAAATCCCTCCACCTGACCCGAATTCTGCCAGTGCCTTGGGAGTGCAAGGATTTGTACAGTAGGTCACTTCAACTGTCAAAGCCAAATGGTCAGTCTCTAGGCACCAGCGTAAAATTTGTAAACCTTGTCCATTGAGCAACCTGCACCACTATGTAATCTACTACACTTTGCCCTATAGTGCTAACATAGGTAAATTCCCTAGCTGGATCTCCTGGGTCCTGACCATTCAAAATCCTCAGCCTGTTTGTCATTAGTAAATCAAGAAAACGGGCCCCTATTTCATTCGTAATTTGGACTCTAGTTTTTCTTATCGGTATAGGCACAGATTCATCAGAACCTAGTTCTAGGTCCAAATCATAAAAGGCCCCAGTCCTAGCATTCCAGTCACCGGCTACAATGCACAGAGCAAGGGGGAACCGCTCGAACAGTTGTTCTAACATATCGTCAAGTGCCCCCCAAACGTCTGCTTTGTAATATACAGATGAAGAAGGGGGAATGTATAAATTTAAGAGCAGCAATAAAGTCCCAGAGGGTGATTTCCACAGTGCTATTTGAAACTCTGGTCGCAAAGATGGAAATACTTCCAAAGGTTCGGAGAACCTATCTGCGATCAGTATAGCCAAGCCTCCAGAGACACGGCCTTTGTTTTTGATTTTAATACCTGGGGAGAGGTACGTACAAACCCCCTGGATGTTTAAATATTCGTCCCTCCTAAGCCAAGTTTCTGGAAAGAGCAACACATCATATGGTGTCAGAAAGGCGATCCATTCTGGGTCCTGGGGCTTGTATTTACCCCTAGAAATGTTCCAAGACAAAAGCCTTAGTGAGGTCTGATTGTCAGTCCTAACTGACCCAGATGGTAAAACAAATGTGTTTCCCTCTGAGCAACCCATGTCCGTGCGAGAATGGGTTGCACTGCCGCGGTTCACCGCCGGGGTCATGGATGAATCTTCTAAAGATCGAGCAGGATCTTCCTGAGAGCAAAACTCTGGGAAGTCCTCAGTACCCCTCAGTCAGTCCGGGGCTATACATGGCTCAACACTCTCCAGTTCGGGTGTAAAAGTGAATATGGTCTCATACATTTGTTGGGGCCCTAGCACAGGCACTTCCACACACAGACCTGTAATCGGAGGATCATCTAATTTTGACTCCGTACAGGCAATAACTGCATGAGGCCACCCGGCAGGGGGATTATCTGTCCCCAATTCCTGGACCGGCAAAAAATGCATGGCTGTCCATGTCTCT
Organism: Sphenodon punctatus; assembly: GCA_003113815.1. Taxonomy (NCBI): domain Eukaryota; kingdom Metazoa; phylum Chordata; class Lepidosauria; order Sphenodontia; family Sphenodontidae; genus Sphenodon; species Sphenodon punctatus. The sequence goes on from QEPC01004025.1 coordinate 363,233, forward strand.
GTGTCATTAACCGAATGACTAGAGATTTCCACCCTCTCAAGACTCAAGAGAGGTACACGGTAATTTGCTTCTGAGAAGATCTAACTTCTGAATATAAATGTCTTGATCCAATACAGGGAGAGTGTCAAATACGGCTAGAGAGGGGAGAGTACCTACCCCGCCTTTCTGATCATCCAAAAAAGTTTTAACTATATTTGAAAAAGAATGTGGATCTATTACCACCTGTATTCCCTGGACACCTTAGGGGTACCTCTGCTCTGGCCATGATAGCAGACTGACTAAGTTACTCTCAGTCCCTGCAGCACCTGGGGGTTGAGTAATAGCAATACTAACAACCGTCTCCATTGACTCAGGCAGTGGGTTCTCCCTATTAGAGTAGCTAGGGGAACCACTATTCTCAACTGGAACATTCATGTGCTCTAGCAGTGGTTTATCCCTGCTGATGTTACTCAGGGAGGCTTTCTTCCTTATGGGATTTATACCCAGAGTAGTGAGATTTGGTGAAGACAAAAAAAAACAGGTGGGAGTAAACCACACTAGGAGTATTTGTTGCTAAATCATCCCTTGAGAAAACCCTGTCAATGAAAACACCATTAGATATCAGGTGTTTTCCCAGGCAGGTCCCCATACACCCCCATTGATACGAAAGAGGCCAATTTGTTACAACTAGTCCTGGATTTGAGAAATAATCTAAAAAAGAGAGGAGTCACCAAAATGCACCAACTATTCAACAAAGGGAAGTTTATTCCCATACAAAAAATTGAGACTCTAACACAACAAAAAGTGGAGGCTCTCCAATACTTATAACTAAAAAGTCTGTATACATCACAGCAAGCAGGAGAGAATTATGGGAGGGACCCATATAAAATTGAAAAATTATTATTTGAAAAAAGTAAAACAGCAGGTAGAATGGGGAGAATATACAAAGAGCTCAAATCTATATTTTCAGTAACAAGAACTTCTATCTTGAAATGTGGAGCAAAGATCTAAAAAAAGAGCTAGGAGAACAAGAAGCTAAAATCATTTGGGACCATATGCATAAGTGTGCCTCCTCCTTAGAAATTAAAGAGGCCTAATAACAACCAAATCATAAAAGGCCCCAGTGCATCACATTTCTGTGATGAATGCGAGGTCCGTTGTCAAGAAGGCCCCAGTTATCCATGATTTAATCTTGGATGGGGCCGTGGACCTTGCATGCATCACAGAAACCTGGCTGGATGATCTGGCTGGTCCAACTTTGGCGGATCTTTTTCCAGCTGGGTATGCTGTGCAGCATCAGCCCTGCACGGGCGGCCGGGGAGGTGGTATAGCTATTGTTTTTAGGGAAGACTGGCCTGTTAGGAGGTATCCAGTGCGGGAGATTATGGGTGGTGCGGGGGCTGGTTAGTCCGGCCTCCCTCCACCTGGATGGGGACTTGTCCCAGGCCCGCTGTGAGGAGTTTGTCACCTACTTCGCAGACAAGATCGCTCGGATTCAGACCGACTTTGACGCTGGATTGATGGC
>QEPC01004025.1:365746-410571 GCA_003113815.1 Sphenodon punctatus
GGAGGAAGCTCGCCTGGCCCCTAGCCTTTTAACATTTCGGCGAAACTGTAAGACCTGGCTGTTTGCCCAGGCCTTTGGGAGGGAGGGTGGGTAGGGAGGTTTTAGTCCCCTACCTATTTGTTTTGTGGCCCTGTTAATATTTTAAAATATTTATGATTGTTTTAAATTGATTTTATTGTATTTTTATTATTGTATTTTAATTGATGGAAGCCGCCCCGAGCTGCGTGGCAGGAGGGGTGGGATAAAAATTTATAAAATAAATAAATAAATAAAATAAATAAATAAAATTAACTATGAGATTCTATCTAACCCCAGATAGAACAAGATATACCATGCCAGGGGGTAAAGTGCTGTGCTGGAGGGGATGCGGAGAGTGGGGAGATTACCTGCACTGCTGGTGGTTCTGCAGCAGAGTTCAGGCCTTCTGGAGTAAAATCTGGAAGGTAATAAATCAATTAGTAGGGACAATAGTTCCCTTTAGGCCTGAGGTGGCACTTCTGGGTCTATACCTGAAGGGGGAAGCTCTGGAAGGGAATATCCAATCGTGCAAAATGATATTCCTTGCTGCTAACAATATAATCCTTAGACCCTGGAAAGATCAAAGAGAGCTACAGATGGAGGAATGTTTGCAAAGGATGATTTTCATGTTCACAATGGAGAAATTACAAGCGGGGTTGCACGTGACGTTAAATAGATTTAAGGAAACATGGGCACCTATAGTGCAAACCTTAGATAAAGAGCTGTCGTGGACAAACAATTTAAAAACTCTATTCGACACCCAACTCTAACTGACCTACAGCGACTGGGTACTTTTGAAACTCAGGATCAGTATTCTTTCAAGAAAAAATGTACCACCTAACAATACTGGGTAACACACGCACTGGTTATTATCTCTGATCTGTTATGTGGTTAATATTTACACGGTTAATGGAGAGAAAAAATGTATGACAAGACAACATTTGTAGTACTTATGAACTATGTTAAAAGTTGGAAATATCAATAAAAAGTGCATTAAAAAAAAGAAAGAAATCAGGTGTTTTCTAGCCTGAAATAATTTTCTGGTCAAATAAGATGTAGGGAAAAAAATCCTTAATCCTACCCTATTCCTTCCTTAATAAAGATGGGACAGTTTGGAGATATCAATCTTAGATTTCCTGAGTCTAAGTAAGTAGGCTAAATTTTTGGAAACATCATCCGCGCTATCCCAACTAGGAAGAAAGCCTTTGGCTGAAGCCCTAGCTTCCAACCATATCACTTTGTTATCTACCTTAAAGGCAGTGGAAGGCATTATTGGATTCTGGGATTTGCTTGGATAATTCCTAGTTCGAAAGAACGACCTTTTCTTTGGTCTGCTAGAAGACCCTTTCTTATGATTCCCAATTATTGGGGTCACAGGTTCTCTATCGTCACCCTCCAACAGATTATTTAATTTCTATAATAGATGTTGCAATTGAACTCTAGTAGAGAGTAAGGAGCTACTCATGTCAGTAATGCTTTCAAACAATAAGGCTACGGTCTTGTAAACCAGGTGGCACTGCATTCTGAGAGAATCCCCTAAAGACATGGAATTGTTGGCAGCACTGTGCTCAATACTTTAGTATCCTCAGTCCCAGAATTTGCACACGGACTCAGAGATGGGGGAGCTATCTCTCTCACACCATGATTTAAAGGTTCTAAAGTTGGTCCCCCTTCAGTCATATTTGCAGAGTCCTGGGAAAACCGCCCACCGCCTTGTACCTGTTCTCGGGATACCACCAACCTTTGGAGTTTTGGGGCTGGTGAATCACACAAGGGCAAGAGTTCCTCGGATCTATATCGCTTTTTCTCCACTTTGGAAATTTCAGAGATCAACGTTGAAAGACGTTCGCTGCCTGCCTTGGCCGGCGCCTAAGGCCATGCGCACAAGGGTGCGCCCTTGCACGTGCAGCTCTTAGGCATGCACGCCCACGGCGTGCATGCTTGTGCCGCCTTGGTTTTTAAATCCCTGCGCCAGGGGCAGGGTCAATCTCGCAGGTAGCGTGTCACAGGTGTCAGCCAAGAAACAGTTGTTCGTCCTTCAGGGGGTGGGGTCTTGTAGTTCCAACCCCAGTAGCACCCAGCGAGGCATCAGTCCAGCGTGGGACCAGCCTCCCCAACTGCTCTCCCACTACAGGTGCAGTCCACGTCCCTTCTAATCTCCGACGCTTGTGCTGCCTCAGTTTTTAAATCCCCACACCGGGGGTGGGGTCAGTCTGGCAGGTAGCGTGCCACAGGTGTCAGCCACAAAACAGCTGTTCGCCCTTTGGGGGGTGGGGTCTTGTAATTCCAACCCCAGTAGCACCCAGCAAGGCAGCAGCCCGGCGGGGGACCAGCCTCCCCAACCGCTCTCCCACTACAGGTGCAGTCACATCCCTTCTCAGCTCCAATGCTTCTGCTGCCTCGTTTTTTAAATCCCCGTGTTGGGGGCGGGGTCAGTCTGGCAGGTAGCGTGCCACAGGTGTCAGCCACAAAACAGCTGTTTGCCCTTCGGGGGGTGGGGTATTGTAGTTCCAACCCCAGTAGCACCCAGCAAGGCAGCAGTCCAGCGGGGGACCAGCCTCCCCAACCGCTCTCCCACTACAGGTGCAGTCACGTCCCTTCTCCGACTGCAGCATAGTACAGAAGTTCTGGAGGAAAGTCTGGAAAGTTGCAAATAAAGTGGCAGGTGTAATTATACCGTTTAAGCCGGAGATTTCCTTCCTGGGATTGTACCCGGATAAAAAAAGTATGTTAGTCTGTCAAAAATCTTGTAAAGTGTTGTTTCTAGCCACTCTAAATATCATCCCAAGGCACTGGAAGACTCAGGAGGACCTGTCCACGGAGGAATGGACCAACAGGCTCTGGCACATGCTCACAATGGAAACGTTGCATGCAAGCCTTCAGGACAAGATGAACATTTTTAACGAGACATGGGCACCTATAGTCTGGGCACTAGAAGAGAGGGAAACTTGTAAACTGGGTCGCCAACAGCTGTTTGAACACTGAATTTGAAACTTACATAGAACACTGAATGGGGTTTATATTCTTACTTTTCAACATGTTTTGGGGGTAGTGGGATGGGTTGTTATGGGACTGTTATCTTCAACTCAAGAAGCAGGAAAACACTGACCGCCCAGGCCCACATTCTAGTTACATCTGATATGTTTGGTTGGTATGAAATTGGTTGTACTGGATGGAAATTTTTCATATATGGAAAAAAGAAAATGGGTTCTGGGGCCTACGTTACAGGCAGGGAGGGCTGTCATTTCACTTCATTCAGAAGCTACCACACTAGTCCTAGGACCCACCATCAGGGTTCTTGGGCCATCATTCCGCTCATGGGGAGCTGTAATTCCACGGTATCAAGAAACAGCCAGACACTTCAGTCCCAGGACCCACCATCAGGGTTCTGGGGCCTATGTTACAGTCAAGGGGAGCCATCATTCCACTGCATCCACAAGCTTCCACTCCAGTCCCAGGACCCAACATCAGGGTTCTGGGGCCGTCATTCCACGTGCAGGGAGCCATCATTCCACTGCATCAAGTAACAGTCAGCCCCCCCATCCCCAGGACCCACAGTCATGGTTCTGGGTCCTATGTTACAGGCTGTCCATCCATGTCATCCAAAAGGGGCCATAATTCCACTCACGGGGAGTTATCATTCCACTGCATCCAGAGGCTGCCACTCCTGTCCCAGGACCTGCCGTCAGGGTTCTGAGGCTGTCATTCCATACAACGGGAGAAGTCATTCCACTGCATCAAGAAGCAGCCACTCCAGTCCCAGGAACCACCATCAGGGTTCTGGGACCTCGCCACTGTCATCTATGCCTTCATCACCTTGAGGCTGGATTACTGCAACGTGCTCTACGTGGGGCTGCCCGAGAAGTTGGTCTGGAGGCTGCAGCTGGTGCAGAATGCCATAGCCCATCTCCTTACGGGGGCTGGTCGCAGGGAGCACATGACATCAGTGCTCTGCACTGACTGCCTTTAAAGCACCGGGCCAGGTTCAAGGTGCTGGTTTTAACCTTTAAAGCCCTTCACAGTCTGCACCCTGCTTATCTGTGGGACCGCCTCACTCCCCATGTGCCCGTGCAACCCTTGAGATCATCCGTGGAACCTTTTTTGAGGTTTCCTGCGAGAGGCGGGTGGCCACTGATGTTAGATCTTTTTCGGTGGCTGCCCCTTTGCTGTGGAATTCGCTCCCGGAGGCAGCTCAGTTGGCTCCCACTCTCCTGCTATTTCTGCGTGTATGTAAGACCTGGTTGTTCTCTCAGTCTTTTGGCGATGGGTAGGGGTGGGGAGTTCTATGCATATTGTGTTTTTAAATTGTTTTTTAAAAAGAATTATTGTTTTATTGATTGGCCACCCCAGGCTGCCCTGAGGGCAGGAGGGGTGGGATATAAATTTTAAAGAAATAAAATAAAAATAGGTTAAAGTCAAGGGGAGCCAGCATTCCACAACATCCAGAAGCTGCCTTCCATCCCCAGGACCCACCATCAGGGTTCTGGGGCCTACATTACAGTCAAGGAGAGCCATCATTCCACATCATCCAGAAGCTGCCACTCCAGCCCCAGGACCCATCATCAGGGATCTGGGGCTGTCGTTCTGGTCATGGGGAGTTGTCATTCCACCTCATCAAGAAACAGCTACACACTCCAGCTCCAGGACCCACCATCAGGGCTCTGGGACCTACGTTAGAGTCAAGGGGAGCCATCATTCCACATTATCCAAAAACTGCCACTCCATTCCCAGGACCCAACATAAGGGTTCTGGGGCCATCATTATCCTCACAAGGAACCATCATTCCACTGCATCAAGAAATAGTCAGCCACTACAGCCCCAGGATCCACCATCAGGGTTCTGGGGCCTACATTACAGGAAGGGAGGGCTGTCCATCCATGTCATCCAAAAGCTGCCACTCTAGTCCCAGGACCCATCCTCAGGGTTCTGTGGCCATAATTCCACTCACAGGGATATGTCATTCCACCACATCAAGAAACAGTCATCCACTCCAGCCACAGGGCCGACCGTCAGGGTTCTAGGGCTATCATTCCGCTCACGGGCAGCTGTCATTCAACCACATAAAAAAGCAGCCACTCCAGCCCCAGGACCCACCATCAAGGTTCTGGGGCCTATATTACAGTCAAGGGGAGCTATTATTCCATGGCATATCATGGGTTCTATGCCCCGGAAATCCAATGTCCGCTTCTGCTGCCTCTGCTATGCCATGGGTTTTGTGCCCCAGCAATCCAATGTCCACTTCTGCTACCTCTGCTGTTTGTGCCATGGGTTCTGTGCCCCGGAAATCCAATGTCCGCTTCTGCTGTCTCTGCTGTGCTATGGGTTCTATTACCGAGCAATCCAATGCCTGCAACTGCTCCACCGATGTGTTAGGGGGAACACAGTTGTACTCCAGTCACAAGGGCACACGTGTTGTTCAAAGATATCCCTCAGGGTCTTATAGCGGTGAAGGGAATGATCTACCATGCCGAAGCTCATCACAGGGACTGGGGAACAACATGGTGAGGCTTCTTCCTCACACCCATACACACACAAGAAAGGGATGGGGGTGAAGCCTCTCCTCCCCAACCCTCCATTCCTGACAGTACCCCCCCTCCAGGGCTGCCACCCGGGCAGCGCAAGGGCCTCGGTTTAGAGGGAAACCGAACATGGAATGCCTGAATCAGGTGAGGGGCCAAAACAGTGGAGGCAGGCTCCCAGGAACGCTCAGAGGGGCCATAGCCAGAATCAATGAGGTAAAACAACGTACCTCGGTGCCACCATGAGTCAAGAGCAGCGTTAACTTCATACTCTGGGGCTGCCACCATGGATGGTTCTGAGGACGGTCCTGGAGAGGGGGAGGGAAACAGTGGGGGGTATGCAGCCTTCAGGAGGGAAACATGGAAGAAAGGGTGAATGTGTAATGATGGAGGCAACTGCACCTGAAATGTAACATCATTAATTTTGCGGGAAATAGGGAAGGGTCCAATATAGCGCACATCAAGTTTAGCGGAAGGACGGGTGGTAATGTCGTCGGTCAACCCAGAGCAAATCCCCTACCTTAAATTCCAGAGCTGGCCTACGGTGTTGATTGGCATGTTGTTTATATTGCTGCCGAGCTGCAGTTAAAGAATGTTTGGCCTGCTGGTGTGCTTGTTGAATTTGTTGTTCCAAGGACCCAGCCACTGGGACGTGTACATCGGATAGTTGGGGAAAACATAGCCATGGATGATCCGCAGCAGGGGACAAAACTAATCACACTTGTGGAGCTCCGACCTGGACCATCTCCGAAAGGGTGGTCAAAGCAAATCCCACCGGGAAACAACAAAACATAATGACTGAATGGCAACCACCAGCCAGAATCAATCAAAATGATTCCCAGCCGGGGGCAAAGCACACAGCGTCGCTGCCAAGCAACGAGCAACAACACAGGCTGGGGAGGGAGATTGAAAGGGCACACAGCAGTAGGGGAACATGTTGGAATGGAGCGAGGTGGAAGGGAGAGGAGAGCGGAGGGGGAGTGAGCAAGGAAGGAGGAGGAGGTGGAGGAGGTGCAGGTGGAGAAGGTGGTCGTGCTGCACATGTAGGCAGTGGTGGGAGAGCAGCAGCAGCAGGAACTGGGACAGGCTGCCCCAGACCTGGCAACCAGATCGGGGGATGAGGCACCCCAGAAAAGGATAAGGGGAGTGAGGGGGGGAGTGTAGTGGCACAGGGGCACCAAGGGTGGTGGGAGGGCCAGCAGGTGGGGTTAAAAGGGGTGGGATGCAGGGCTGAGGCAACCTGGCAACCAACCGCCTCCCCCTTATGACTCACAGACATGGAAATGGGCCTGTGAGCCCGATCCCCCAGAGGAGACGGGCAGGCGGCATGCGGAGGTGGAGGACCAGGAGGGCCCACGCGGGATAAGACTGTACCACTGAGGGGGGCAATGAGGACACAGGGAAACTCAGGAATTCATTAGGATCTGGGGGACCCTGAAGCACTGGCTGGAGCTAGCGGTCAACCAGAGGAACAAGCACGTTTGCCAGGAGATTGTGCGGCACATGGAGGCAGTGGGCCACCACAGGACCGTGGCCCAGTGCCGATCAAAGGTCAAGGAGCTCAAGAGGGGGTACAAGATCATAAAGGACAACAACTGGCAGTCCGGGCATGGAGCCCGGACCACCCTATTCTATGATGCCCTGGATTGCATCCTGCACATGAAGGGCTCCATTGTTTCCCCGTGCCTCGTGGGGAGCACCGTGGTCCAGAGCAGGGAATGGACTGAGGTACTTCCTCCCCTCGTCACCCCGCTAGAAGGCACCAGCTCCGGGGGGCCCACCCCCAAAGAGGAATGCCCTGGGACCTTGGAGATGGGAACCAGCAGGGCCCCCCCTCACACACCAGTCCTGAGAGCCCCAAGCCAATCTCCAGACCGGGAGGAGCCGAGGCTGACACATTGGTCACCCTTGGCCAGGGGACGCAAGGGGACCCCAACAACACAGAGGGACTGGTCTCCTAGGGCTCCAAGACTGACATCGAGGATAAGCCAGCGGGTGGGATGAGAAACAGACCAGAGGGAATGGGCTGAGGGAGGGAGGGAGGGGGGCACACTGGCCATGGGGCTTCCCCAAGCAACCCCTGACAACCCAGTCCACTGAAAGAGGGCCAGGGGGGCTGCCGGGGGACACGGGCAGCCCACCCCCACCCACCTCTCCCATATCCGTGCAGGTCACAGCACTCCCCAGCACCTGTGACAGGCTGGTGAGGGGGACGGTGGTGAACAGCCCCAGGAGCAGTCAGAGGTCCCAGGTGAGGCAACTCGGCAAGTGGGGGGAGAGGAGGCTGTGGGAAGCCCGGGCAGGAGACCCGGCCCCTAGGGTGTGGGGGAGGGGGGAGCCTGGGTGCAGGGGAATGCCAGGGGAGGGCACCGGACAGCCACCCAAAGAGGGGGCCTCATGGCCCCCCAGCCACCCCACAGGATGGGGGGATGGGGTGCCTAACCTACCTCTACTGTGCACCCCAAACAGGGTGACTCACCAGGTCCGAGCAAGCCATCCCCGTGCCCCTGGCTAAGCAGATGAGGGAACACTGAGCAAGGATATGGTGCCAGAGGGAGGAGCAGGTGGAGGACATAGTCTGCACAACCACTGAGCAGGGCGAGCAGATGATAGAAGTCATAAATCGCATGAAGGCGGCCACCAAAAGGACCATGCAGCAAGCAGAGACAAGGGATTGGAGGCTGCAGTCAGAGGTGCACCTCAAATGGAGGCGAGAGCACCGAGAGCACAGCAGGCAGGTGGAGGCGTTTGGATGGCTGGAACAGGCCATTGACTGGATGGTGAGGGAGCACTCTGCCAAAATGGACTGGTCCCATGACATTGGCACCTCACTGCTGCTGCACACAGGGACCATGAGCACCTACATGATGGTTTCCACCCTGCTGGGCAACCTGCCTTCCCCGGCCCTGATGCCAGGCCCCTCAATGCCCGCACCACTCTGCTACTGCCCCAGCTGCCAGCATGTCCACAGGGCCCACACATCTGCCTACCAGTCCCTGTAGGCCTCCAGAGGGAGCAACCAACCAGGGGGCCCCCTCCGGCCCCGAGTCTTCCCTCCCTTCCACTACCTCCTGCCCCTCAGGACACTGAGGCATCCCAGGACACTGTCGGAGACATTGACAGTGTGGGGGGGGGGAGGAAGGGAGTTCCCAGAGCTCCATGGTGGCCACAGGGCAGCCGAGAGGTAGTCCCCAGAGATGTGGGGGAAGGGGGGAATGGGGGGAATGGGGCGAGAGGTCTGAGGGGCAGGGGGGGCGGCACTGGGAGGTGGGTGGTGGTGGTGGTGTTAACTGTAGGAGGTATTCACAATAAATGCATGGGCACCAAAGTTGCAGTCCTTTCTCTGTTCATGGGACCTGAGCTGGGGGAGGGTGGGTGTCTAGCGGCACACCCAGAGTGCTGGTGGGGGCTCTGGGGTGGTGGAGATGGTGGTGGGCGCCCTCATGTCTTGGCCTCCTGGATGATCTGCCTAGCCAGGGCAGCACGGATGCGCTTTGCGTACAGGTACTCCCATGAGTTCTCAGCATTCACATAGAGAGGCACGGGGCCAGGAGGGCATTGGGGCACAGGATAGTGAAGGGCAGCCCCATCGGTCTCACACATGTTGTGCAGCACACAGCAGGCTCCGATCACCAGGGCCGAGGTCTCCACTGTATAGTCCAGCCGGCCCACAAGGCACCTCCAGCGCTGCTTGAGGGCCCCGAAGGCCCTCTTAACCATGGTCCTGCTGGCACACAGGCGGGTGTTGTACAGCACCTCCACAGGGTTCCTGGTGACCGGGTATGCCTTCATCATCCACCGGGTGAGTGGATAGGCCGGGTCCCCCAAGATGCAGGGGGGCATCAGCTCCCCCTCGATCCAGGTCATCCCCATGTCAGCAAAGTCCCCGCGGTACATCCAGGCATAGAAGGGAGAGATGGTCATAATCCATGTATCATGCCTGCTCCCAGAGTGGCCCGTGTAAATGTCTATGGACCAGCCCTGGTGATCCACGACTGCCTGGAGCTGCAGGGAGTGGTACCCATGTCGGTTGATATACTCCGAGGTCTCCATCAGATGGGCGGAGGATCTCAATGTGGGTGCCATCCACGGTGCCCATGCAGTTCTGGAATCCTCCAGCTGTGAAGCCGGCCATCACAGCCTCCTGGTCCACGAACTGGATAGCTCGGTCCAGAAGCACGCCCTCCACTGCCTCGCAGATGTCTCGCAGCATCCCGGCGACAGTGCTCACCCCAACACCGAAATTCTGTGAAACGGACTGGCAGGAGTCGGGTGTTGCAAGGGCCCAGACCCTGATGGCCACCCACTGGATCATGGGAATTGAGGCCTGCATGGGGGTGTTCTGCCACTCCAGCCAGGGCGTAAACAGCTCCGCATGTCGCAGGAGGATGCGCTTGTCCATCTGAAAGTGCGCTCTCCAGGCGACCTTGTCCCACTGAGCCAGCGCCCTGGCCCACCACCCTTGTACCCTCTCCATGACCCATACCCACCGGGCATTGGGCATAGCGAGCTGGGCAGCGCAGCCCATGGTCTCCCTCCGGCACTGGAGCCAGCTGGCCGCCTCGCGGAGCGCAGTAGCCCACTCCCAGGCATGGAGGAGGGCCTGTCGGGCTGTCCTGGACACCCGCTGGGCCCTGAGCCCAGCCAGGGAGCACCTGCCCCTGTGATGGGCTCTCTGGGCTTTAGCAGTGCTCCTAGCCATGCACACATGCAGCCTGGTGGACAGGTGCACCTCTGCAATCTGTATGCACAAGAGGTCCATGTGCAAGTGGTACCATTCTGCGCAGACTGCTAGGTGCATCCCTCAGGTGTCCAGCTGTCGCATCTCCATGGTGAATGGTGCCACAGGTGGGTTGGAGCCAAACCTGTTTTAGGCTGGTGCCTGTGATGCCCCACCCCCAGGTCACGACCTGGTGACTGGGCGGAGACCTCTGGCTCGCCTCTGCCCCCTCCCCTGGCCGGCTGGGCCGGCTCCTGCAGGCTGCCCGTGGTTGGGCGGCGGTGGGAGTCCCATTGAGCACACCTGCGGTCCCTGCACGGGGTCTGGCACATGGTCCAGCCTGCAACAGGGCATGCGGGCAGCAGCTGTATTCCTGCTGTAGTCACCTCCCACATCTCTGTGTTGACTGCTTGTTGTCCTCACCACCCGGATTAGTGTGTAGGCTGTCCTGTATGTGTGCTTGGTTCCAGCAGCTGGGCTGGGTTCACACCCCACACCTCGCTCGTTTGCCGTGTCATGTTGCAGCCTCTGGCCATATTGATTGGCCTTGGAGATCCCTGCTTCCCCTCCCATCCCTCCAGGGATTGTGGGGCCCCTCTTTCCTTGCATTTAGTATCATCCACTTGCTGGACCATGGCTGGCAGTGCTTCCCCAGTGCTAGCAGGCCCCACCAACCCTGGTGCCCCCCATAGCTGGAACTTCTGCGAGACCATGGCTCTGTGTGACCTGTGGCATTCCCCAGCTGTGAAATTGCTCCTGAGATGCTCGGACAGCCACACAGGTGCCTATGAAAGTCTGAGCTCTGGCCTGCACTACTTTGGCTATGAGGTGAGCGCCCGTGATTGCCGGCTGCATGCAGAGATGCTGGGCTTGCTTCCCTTTCCTGATGGGCACAACCCAGAGATGAGGTGCTCACATGTGGGGTGGTCGGCGGCAGAGACCATGTCTGATCTCTCTGTGTGCAGCCTGGCCGCCTACATGGCCTGTTTGGTGGAGGGGGGGGCCTGCCCTGGCAGTGTCCTTCTTTGGCTGTTTTCACGGGGTCTGTGGGTACCAACAGTCACATGGGGTGGTCTATCACCACCTTTTGGAGCTCGGTCACCTTCCATGGTCCACAGCTGCTGACTATGGCTTGTGGGAGCCCACTGGGGTTGATCTGGCAACTTTGGCTTGTGTGTGGTCCCACTCCGATATCCAGGTGGGGCTTACCATGCATGATCCCTTTGAGGCATACTACCTTGTCGTCCACCACATGTCGGCACTGGGATACCATCGGGGCATTCTCCAGTGGCCCCACTTCATGCACCTGGTGGCCCTCTGCATCTGGCTGTGAGGCCCCCTGTAGCTTCTGGGCGCTGGATTCTGGCCCCGCTGTGAGCTCCTGCCTACGTTCCGATGCTGTGGGTTGTTGCCTGCTCCCTCCATGCTGTCTGGGGATTGCTTCTATGCTGGCTGGTTCCTGGGGTTCCGCTGCCCCTGCCTGTGCCTCTGGGCCCCGTCTACAAGCCCTCCGTGTCAACCTATGCAACTGGTGTTCCTCTCCATGGCTGCTTTCTCCTGTGGCTGTGTCCTGATCTCTGAGCCAGTTCCCAGCACCCCAGGTGCTGCTGTCCCTCATAGTCTGGCAGCAATCCCTCCTGTGCCTGTGCTTCCTCCCACCACCCTTGGTTGACTTTGTGACCATGGGGTTCTGGGGCTCCCGGACTTCACCTCTCAGAGTCCTCCTTGGGGGGGTTGGACTTCCTGCACTGCTGTTCAGCTCCGGTTTGCCTAAATCCCATCCATAGCACCCTTGCCAGCGCTTGAGATCCCTGTCTGCCTCCTGGACCATTCCCGGGCCAATCCCTGCATGGGTGGTCTCCCCCTGTGCCTGTGCTCTGCCCCTGAGGGGTACCCTGTGCCAGGGCTGTGTCATGTATTTTCAGTTATAAGCCTAAATATTTTGGCTATCTGTGTTTAAATGTATTAACTTCGAGTTTTTATATGTTAACTTTCTGTTTTAATGTAAGCTAATTGTGCTTTACATCATAGATTTTTAAAATCAGCTTCTGTGACTAGCTAGATCAAAATAGGGCCCCATAATACCAAATTCCAATAGAAAGTTTTCTCTAAGCTTCCCAAATGACCTTTGACTGTATCCAAGGATACAGCCAAATGGCAAGTCATAAAGAGGCCTATCTCTAACTCCCTCTGGTCTAGCTAAGTTTTCTCAGATCACAGATGTTTGGAATGTTATCTCTAGGTGTCTAAATGACAGAATTTCCAGACTAAGAAGGAGGATTTGTTAGTTTATTCCAGCTAACAAATCTAGACAATTAATGGTTGAGATAAAATATTGAAATAAGCTAACAGGTCTGGTTATTTTCCCTGTAATCTGACAATTATCTTTGATAAAAATACAAAAGATTATCTTCATTTCAAAGCTTGAAGAAAGTCAAAACTGATTGGTTTCTTTAAGAGAGCCAATTAGAATCCAGCGTATCTCCTTACAGACTTAGGCATATCTGATGTCAGAGTGACCGTCTAAAGGATAGAAACTCCCCTTGGAAGAAAGCTTTATAAGAGGACACACAGAAATAATCCTTAGACTGAGATCCTACATACCATTTGGATTTCTTTCTCATTTAACATCAGACAAAGGCAGACTAAGGGAAGATCTGGATACATTGTATGTATAATTTCTTGATATCTTTGAGCCAATGAATTGTGCATATGTTAAGCTTTTACAAGCTTTTTCTTAAAGATAGAAATGTTTTAAGATTATGTAACTTTGATTGGCAATCATACCATTCAATGTAAGTTACTGATATTTTCTATTTATATCTGAGTAAACTTTGCATATATTTTTATAATCCAAAACTCTCATGTTCCCTTATTTATAAATGTATTGTCTTTTACAATACTCTCTTTGCGAGCTGGATAACAAAGTGAAGTGTAAACTCATATTATACAATTTGGGAAAAAGTGCAGCCCAATTTAGTTTGACTAGTTAAGCTAAACTACATAGCTCACTTTCCCTTTGTAATTTATGAGAAAAAACGCAAAACGTGACAGCTGCCTGTGTAGCTGTGGGGTTGCACGTGCATCCTGTGCTGTTGTCAGGGTTCTGGCTGCTGTTCCCCGTGCCCTGCCCTGCCCCCGGGCTGTTCTCACCCGCTTCCCTGGCCCCGTGTCCCCCTCCCCCCCTTTGCCCATTGTGCCATGTGTGTTGGCCATCCCGCTGTGTTCCCCCTTCCCTTCCTTTCCCATGTGGGTGTGTATGCGCCCGGGTGTGTATTTGGGCTGTGTGTTCTGCTATGACCTCGTTGTCTCTGTGCCTGTTGTGTGTGTCAACTCGGCAGCTCTCCTCCATATTCCCCCTCACTTCCCATTTCTCTTGTGTGGGCATTTCCTTTTGGCCCTTCTGGCTTCGTTTTCCCTCTGTCAGACATGTCTGCCTCCCACCCCTCCCCGGTGCCTTCTGGGTGTTTTGACCATGGCCCAGAATTGGCGTCATGTCTGTTGCACTGCCCTGGGCTGTGGTCTGTCAGTCCGATTCACTGCCGTGGTCCCACTCCCGTCATGTCTGTTCAGGGCCTTCCTGGACCACGGGGGGGTGGTTGTTCAGCTCACCACCACCAGAAATCCACTGTGGTGATTCTGGAGCCCGTAACGTTTGAAATTACCCTTGGTCTCAGATGGCCAGTCATGGCACCACAGGCACCACCATGGTCCAAGCACCAAGCCTGCCTTCCCGGGCAACCCGGGGTGCCAAGCCCCAAGACTTCTCGGTCTCTGCTGCTGCTGCTGCTTCTTCTGCTGTGTCTCCAACAGACTGCCATGCCACCACAGGCCCCACTGTAGCACCATGGCTGAACTTTCTGAATATTCAGGGTGGGGTGTGTATTTCGACCTCCGCAGGACTGAACCCATGAACCTGAATTAGGTTTTTGGACTAAACAGCTGAACAGCCAAACATCTGAACCCCATTCTGTTTGCACATCCCTACTGGTTCAGTCTAGATGCCCCTGCAGCTGCTGAGCCACTACCGACTTATTAACCGTTTCTAAAAAGGGAAGATTAGAGGCCATCCAATAACTGGCAAGGGTGTCAATGTCAAATGATGGTTTCTTGAGCAGAGGCCTCACCACAGCCTCTTTGAGGCAGCCTGGCACTCTGCCCTCTTGAAGGGAAGCACTGACCACCTCTACCAGCAGTTGCCTCCAACATCTCCCAGCTGGCCTTAACCAGCCAGGACGGGCATGGGTCAAGTTCACAAAAGGTGTACCCAAAAGCCCCAAGAACATTCCCTGCTTTGGTGGGCAACACCCACTGAAACTGATTACATGAAACTGGACAAGACAGGACTTCCAGAACCTCTGGTTCACCAATTGTAATAACAAGCACCGTGTCAAAGTTGTGGTGAATCCAAGCAATTTTATCTACAAAAAAATCAACAAATGTATCACAGTGGGTGAGAGGGTGGACCAACCAACCCCTTCACCATTCAGGAAAGCTCAGTTGGATAAGATTTTGTGGAGGCTATATGGGCAACAAAAAAAAGGAGTTTTTTGCTGCCCTGCCCCTTACAGCTGGGTCCATGTAAACTGGACCTATGTCACAATCTGTCAGCTTCAGTATGTGTATGGTGCCACTGTCACTCCAATTACCACCCCTCATGGTTCGATAACCTCAGGTCCTCTGTGAACCATAGAGACCTGAGAAACCATTGCTGGGGGAGCGGACACCTCATAGCCATCCAGTCAATGGTCTCCATCAGCAAGTGTTGCATTGTGCCTCAATTTCCTCAAAAGGAAATTGCACTTAGTGGTCTAGTCAGACATAATAATGAGCAAGATGTAGGGAGGCTGTTTTCCAAATTGTGGGGGCTGAGTTTACACTGTGCTTAAAAGCCTACCAGCTCAGCAGAGTATTTTAAAGACAATGTTATTTATAAATGAGTCCATGAGACAAAGAATGTTATAAATATAAGCATAGTTTACTTAAATTCAAATAAAAAGTATCAATATGTTACACAGAAGAAAATCAAAGTCATTTATAAGTACATGATCTAAATAAACATTCCTGTTTAAGGAAACAGCTCTAAAAACTATCATATGCTTAATTCATACTCCGGCTGTATGGTATCAAAAGAATATACTTTCATATTCACCCAGTCCTGTGTCCCATACTGCCATCATGGTGAGTAAAAAATCCGAATGTCAGTTTAGAATTTCTTTCTGCTGAATCAAAAGAACTGCTCTGACTCTTATTGCAAACTGCCAGTTTGAGTATCTGACACAGATGATGTCAGTTACTAGGCAGAAACACAGACTTTAACAAATTCTATTCAAAATTAATTGCCGACCAATTAGGTGAAGCAGCTGTAAGCTAAGAAAAAGCTAAAACTTCTACCCCGTAGATGTCTGTGCATGGACCCATTATTCATTAAGACACTGAGACTTATTAAGACACTCCCCTCCCCTATTTTATTGTTTTAAATGTCTCCCGGGCCCTGTTTTAATACTTTATGTATTTTTGATGTGTTTTAAATGGTTTTATATGTATTTTATATTTTTTTGTTGGAAGCCGCCCAGAGCTGTTCTCAGGAAGGGCAGGGTGTAAATCTATAAATAAATAAAAATAAAAAAATAAGAGCCCAGTCCTGCCACAAACTAACAATTAAATCTCTCTCCCAGCATATAGTCAAAAGTTCACTGAGGTTTCACCACACAGAGGCTGATTATCAATACATTGGAGCACAAATTCAATATATTGAAACACAAAATCAATACATTGGAACACAGATGGCCAAAATATATGCTTATTATAGGAAATACATGACACAAGGTGTTCCATAAAGCCATGAAGCCATCGAGTGGTCAGTCGTCAAGATCAGAGGGTAACTCCACAACAGCATTCTGGAACTCTCAGAATCCATTAGTCTCTGGTGTGAACCATCTGAATAGGTTCCACACCTCTCCAGGGGCAGACATGCACCAGGTGACGTGGTTGCAAGAGGTAATGATCCATCCATGACAAGGGCTCTACTGTCACCTCCCCAATCAACAGATCCCCTGCTTGAAGGCCGGTGAAAAAAACCCAGGTACTTAAGGCAGCAAGGCACAGGGGGGTGGGAGGAAGCTCCCCAGCAATCAAGAGACATAATTGACATGTTCAGTCTGGCCAGTTGGCATCCCAAACACATCCTAAAGCTCAGTGACAGAGAATCTAAGAGAATCCTTTATTGGCTATTTCCTAAGCAGATGCATCCAATTTCCCAATACCAATGTTTGTTTAGGTATTTTAAATATATTTTTGGATATTCAATTGGCCACTTTGAATTTTTCCTCCCCCCCACCCCCTACACACACACTTTGTGTTTGCAATCTTAAAGATTTTTCCATGGTTTGGTTTTGTTTTTTTAACCCCTTTTGTTCACTGGTCTTAGAGATTTCAGCTTCCATGAAGGACTGAAAGTGCTATATGAGAAGTGGGGAATCTTTTCCCTCCCAAGGAAATGACCTAAAATGTACATTTATGGTGTGCATTTTAGGATTCCACATAATCTTGTTTGGTTTTACTGCAGTCCCCATGCATTTTAATTGTGGCCTATGCTGCCTGTGTATTTTAGATATTGTAATGTTTGCTTGAATTGCACCTTAAGTAAGTAAGTAAGATACTAGAAATTTATGTAATCTGGGCTAGCTTTAATGGTATTCTATGTTCTCTGCTATGGTACTCCTGCCATTGAACACATTGCCTGATGGTGGTTATTGGAAACAGGTCCCTGTCCAGTAGACTTACAATAGAAGAAGGGAAAAGGTCAGAGGAACATGGGGAGAGACAGTCACATATATATTCCCATTTTCAAAATATAATAAGCATCATAATAATAATCATAATAATAATCATAATAAACTTTATTGCATGGCCAATTTGGTCATTGCAAAACAATACATAAACATAAATATAAACATATAAGTAGTAAAATTCAAGGTTGAAATGGTAATAAGTTAAAATATAATTAAACACAAAATGAGTTTTCAACCCGATGATATAAAATACATTTCTCCCCTGGTCCAACAAGGGTAATCAATGTGCACCTGTTTAAATGAGAGCTAACTTGATTCCTGTTTCATTTTCTGCTTAATATTGTTAACTATGGTCAAATAATGGCCCACTTTACCTGTAGTTTCAAAAGAGCAATCACCCAAAAGGAAGCTCACATAAAACTCTTGGGGTCTGCTGGGGAAAGCGTCAATCAAAGGGGTTATATATTTTCCATGTGCCCCTGAGAATAAAGGGCATACCAATAGGATGTGCTTCAGTATATCAACCTGCTTAAGGCTACACTGACAATAGCGTTAGGCTAATGGGGTTACTCTTTATCTACCCTCAATCAAAGCAGAGGGGAAGAAATTTAATCTGGCCAAAAAGTAAAGCCTTCTAGATCTTAATGACAAACTGCCATCCAAGTGTAGCATAGGTGATCAGGAATTATTTGCCATCAGTGAATATAACCCCAGAGTCCTGCTATCTCCAATATTGGATCTTAACTCCTGCCATGTAATATCAGAGAGCCTTTCCTCCAGAAGCTTTCTGGCCACGTTAGACCCCAAAGGGGACAGAGCCTCCAGGCTAAACCCCAGGTGATTAATTTTATCGGCCACCACGGCAGCCCACACATTCAGGGTCTTGTCCTCAAAGGCCAATTACAACCACGGCGCAGCCTTTTTAAAGAAAAGCCAGAGCCAATAAGATAATGGCCCCAGCCAGATTTTCTCAGAAAGAGGTACTAAACCACATTCTAAGCAAAAGGATAAGTTGTTTATCCCTGAGGGGGAAGATAGTAAAATTCTTATGAAACCCAATTGTAATCTTTCCATGCCTTTGATTTTACCTAGTGCCCACAAATGGGCTCCATATATCATTTGGGGGATAGATTTTTTGAAATAGATTTTGATCACCGGGGTGACCAGTTGCCCTCCCTTAGACTTAAAGAAGCCTAATAATGCTTTATTTAAGTGTTTGGCCTTATCATGTACCACCTGAAATTGCAACAACCAAGTCCCGTTTGCTTGGAACCGTAACCCCAAGTATTTGTAAACACGAATCTGGGACATTACATTTTTATCCAGCTGCCATTTATGATTCAGTTTCTTGCGGGGAAAAACCATAAGCTTTTATTTCTCATCATTAACTTCAAGAATATTCATCCTGCAATAGCTCCCAAATGTATCTAGGAGTCACCTCATACCCACCTGGGAGCAAGAAAGCAATACCGTGTCGTCCGCGTACAAAAGACATGGGATACTTGAATCCCCTAGCTGAGGGGCATGGAAGGCTAAAGCAGAAAACTCGTCCGTCACATAGTTCAAGTAGATACTGAAAAATGTTGGGGCTAATATGCACCCTTGATTTACTCCCCTTCCTGTAACTATCCTGTCAGACAATATTCCTTGACTGTTAAATCTGACCTTCATAGAGGTGTTCCTATACAAGCTGTAAATTTTAAAAAATAGTCTACCATCTATATTCAACGTGGCTAGCTTGTCCCAAAGGCACTCCCTGGAAAGCATATCAAACACTGCCTTGTAAGGCAGCGTACAGTGCATTAGAGGATACAACATGCTTCTGCACCAAATGCAAAAGCAGAAAACAATGATCACTGGTAGATCCCCCTTCCCTGAAGCCAATCTGGGCATCATTCTAAATGCACTTTGCCTTCAGCCATCCATTGAGTCTTAGAAGTAGATATTTCGCATATAATTTGCTCACTATACTCAGCAGGAAAATAGGCCTAAAATTTCTGGGATCTGCCAGGCAGCCCTTCTTGAATATAGGGACTATAATAGCTTGCCCCCAGTCCACTTGTATATTGCCAGATGCATTTATCCCGGTAAAGAGATGTGCCAGAACTGGGGCCCACAATTCTGACCCCAATTTCAGAAGCTCTGCTGGGATAAAATCTGACCCTGAATCTTTTCCTGTTTTTAGACTACCAATTACTTAGATCCACTATGAGTTCAAGAGAAACCGGTTCCCACTCAGGTATTGATGAAGATAAAGTTGGAGGCATAGTGTTTATACCAGAGGCAAAAAATAAAGCCGAAAAATGTTCCTCCCATGCCAGAGCTGTAACAGATGCTACATCAGCAGACACCTTCTCCCGCCCGATACCCCTAACCAGCTTCCAAAATCTTAGTGGGTTTTTATCCTTAGCTGCTTTATAGAGCAAGTACCACATATGCCTGTTAAAGTTGTCTCTTTTTAAAACTAACAGTGTCCTATATTTCCTTCTTTTACTCAACAGATCTTTCAGGGAGCTGTTTCTGGGAGATACTTTGAATTTACAATAGAGGCATCTCAACTCCTTCCTAACCTTCAAACACTCTTTGTCAATCCAATCAGAGGCGAGCCTCCCCACCTGTTTAATTGGATGATCGCCATTCTTCTGATAGTTAGAAGAGGCATAAGCCACTCCAGAAGTCCTTGGTATCTAGCCACCAAATCCTCATACGAGTTGGCATTCCTAATCCCATTAGAGAATTGCATTCCCTTTGGGAAATATAGAGTAGCTACCATAGCCTGCTCTAGTTGCTTCTTCCAGTGCTTCCTTACCAGCCCCAGTTCCGAACCAGTACTGAGTTGTGTTGTGGTGAGAAAACCAACATCCTGGATCTGAGGTCCACCCAGGTGGAGAGTAAGGGGCAAATGATCACTATCCATCAGGAATCCCAACCAAAAATATTTAACTAAAGAGATTAAACCAGGGGAGATTAACATGTAATCAACCATACTGCATCCCCTGTTGGAGAGACAGGTAAACTCCCCTGGGTGAGTGCTCCAATAACATCCATTTAATATGTACATGTCCAATTGATATTACAGTTTGGTTAGGGCTATACCATTTTTATTTAATCCAAAATCCTTTGAACTTCTTTCCCAAAGTGGAGCACCATCTTCATTCACCCCAAATCCCCCAAACTGGGAAAACTCATAGTCAGACATACCCATTTGGGAATTAAAATCTCCGGCCAGCAATAGCCCAGAATCCGGGTACAAATTCTGAATTAGCTCCAAGAAGAGACCAGCTTGAGCTATTTTCTTGACCTTGCCTTGTTGGTCCTGCCCACTGCTGGCCCCACCCAGTACCCCACCAGCTTTGGAACCCATGAGTCGCCACTGCTGGGGCATCCCAGAAAGTCAGGTAATACCTGCATTCCATTTTTGGTTATCTTATTCCAGGTACCATGGAAGGTGGATAAACCTGTTGGGTGCCTACTGGATTACCTAAAAATGAAGGTATTATCCATGGATAGGAAATGTGCAGCTATAATCTGAAGCCTCAGTTTGGAAAACTCTGATTTATAATCTTTGTTGTTCTCCTCTAAAACTCCTCTAATTTTTATATTTATATTTATTTATTTATTTATTTATTTTGATTTATATCCCACCCTATCCCCTGAGACTCAGGGTGGCTTACAATAATTACTAGGGATGGACGAACATGGTTCGTAAGTTCAGAGTTCGGCCCGAACTCGGCCTGTTCAGACGACCAAACGTGAACCCAAACCCGAACACCAACATACCGAACAGAACAGAACACCGAACGGCGAAATAGCCGAACAGTTCAGTCAGTTCGGATCACGTTCGGGTGAGTTCGGGTGGCAAAAAAAGCTTCACTGTAAGGTGACAGGGAGGGGTAGTACTAGTCACTGAGGAGCAGACTTCCAGGCACCAGGGGTGGAGAGGCTTGCAAGAAATGAAACTATATGCCTCCTCCCTTCCCAACACCTTCTGAGCTAGTCACTGTTCCTGAACAGCAGGCGTTGAGTAGGATTATTAGATTGCTTTAAGTTTCATTTCAGTTTTGTACTGAAATGAAACTTAAACTTTAAACTGAAACCTTGTGTTTGTGATTCCCCCCCATCCCAGAGATAGAGAGATAGAGAGATAGGTTAGGGATAGTAGTTGTAGGAGCTAGCTTAGTGATAGAGATAGTGTTAGTGATTTAGTTTTAGTGTTTGTAGGAATAGGCCTGTGTACTTATTAGATAATCCATTTAGTTCATAGCATTTAGAATAGATAATAGCAGTTATATTTAGTGTAGCTAGATATATATAATATTAGATTAAAAAAAAAAATCCCATATAAAAACCAAATAAAAAACAAAAGAAAACCATATAACACCCAATAAAAAACCAAAAAAAATATAAAAACAAAAAACCACCCATAACATTTCCCGAATGGCCAAACTGAACAACCGAATGGCCAAACCGAACGGTTGAATGGCCAAACCGAATGGCTGAACCGAACGGCCGAACCCACACCCGGTCAACTAACCGAATGGCCAAACCGAACGCAGTCGAACCGAACGGACGAACCAAATGGATGAACCAAACGGACGAACTGAACGCAGCCAAACCGAACAGCCGAACCCGAACCGCAATCTGTTTGCCCATTCCTAATAATTACATAAAATACAAATATAAGTTCAAACCCCACAAAAAAGTTAAAAAAAACCCATTTCCCTCTCACCAATCTATCTTTGCCCACTGAATACCTGGCCAAATAAAAATATCTTACACGGCTTCTGGAAGATACTCAAATTCGAGCTCAGGTGAGCCTCCAAGGGCAGGAAGTTCCAAAGCTGTGAGGCAACTAGCAAGAATAAATTTATTTGGATGCAAATCTTATGAAACTGGGCCATAGGGATGGGCGAACAGATCACAGTTCAGGTTTGGCTGTTCGGTTCGGCTGCGTTCGGTTCAGCCATTCGGGTTCAGCCGTTTGGTTCGGTCATTCAGTTCGGGTTCGGCCGTTCGGAAAAAAGTATTGTGAGAGCACGTGAAGCCGTGATCATGCCGTAAAATGGAAATTCGAGTGCGTGCTGGACTGTGTGGCGAGTGAGTGTGTGCTTGGCGCGGTGGCTGTTCGTTTTGTGTATTTTGGCTGTAATTGGGTTAGGTTTGACTGTGTTGTTGTTGTTGTTGAGTGTTGGTGTGTGTTGTGGGTGACTGTTTTGGCTGTGTGTGATTTTTAAAAAAACTTGCCACTTGAGGAGGAGGAGGAAGAGGTCACTGGCACTTCCCCTACTACACCTCTGGTGGTGGTGCCCGGCTCCTTGGATGAGGAGCAAGTGGCAGGCTCAGGAGGTGCTGCCAGGTTTGTGAACTTATTTTTTACTTTGAGTACAAGAAAGGCTCTATCTGTTAGAGTGAGCTCAATGGCATGTGGGTGGATGCATGGGTGGTGGGCATCAGTCAGGCACAAACAGTGGGCATCAGCGGGTGGCAGCAGATGTCTGCCACTGAGAGAGAGGGTACTAGTGTGTGGGGCTCTGGCATGAGCAGCACCCCCACCCAAACATGTGCCAGGCTAGCAAGGGTCTGCACTCTCCAGTTGCCATTCCATTCCCTACACACACCCAAATAAGGGCAGGGTCTTTCCAGCCAGGGTCACATCTCCTGTCACCATCCCTAGCACCGCAAGGAGGGCAGGATTTTCATGTGCCATCCAGAGACTTCCTAGTTGCAAATTGCAATCCCTAGCATCCCCTAACACCCCTGGGAGGGCAGGATTTGCATGTGCCAGCCAGGGGCTTCCTAGTTGTAATCCCTAGCATCCCATAGCACCCTTAGGAGGGCAGGATTTGGACATGCTTTCTAGTTGCAATCCCTAGCACCCCAAAGTGGGAAGACTAGAGGCATCATCATCATAAATGTATGATATTACATTGGTGTTCTTAATGTGTTCCCATTTCAGAGAGGAATCATATGCCAGCCCCCGCTCTGCTGCCAGGACAAGGCCAAGGAGGACCCCTAGGCAGAGGTCGTTGCCACTGCCAGTGATATCCCCAGACATTTGGTGCCGGAAGTCGGATGTCTGGAGGTTTTATGAAAAGGGCGATGGAATCACCACATGCAAGGGACTGGAACAACAGGGAATGAATTGCCCTATGACCTGACCTGTTAGGAACGGAAGTCCCCTGCAGAGAGGGATTGGCCACCAAGTCCACCACTTGTGGAGACAGAATGCAGGCAGGACTTGACAGACCATTGGTCTGACACAGTATGGCACTTCTTATGTTCCTATCTTTTTCTGATCTTTTTAGATCTGCCATAAAAGATTCCACCAGCAGAGGGAGGGGACCACATCGGGACTCATTGCCCACATCGAGAGCACCATGGCCTGAGAGTGAGGTGGCAGGCAGTGGAGCTTGATGTGACTGAGGAGCCTCAACACCAGAAGAAGGGGGGGATGGCAACCCACAAACAATGGCATGTAGGCCCTTCAGCCCTGATGTGGAGACCCCCCGGGCCCTGGGACAATGCAGAGGCCAAGGCCTTTCGGGCCCAGTTGGAACGGCCCACCTAGGACTTCGTGGTCTCAGTCCAGCTGTCTGCAGCCACCATGGAGAATCACCTGGTGGAGCAGTTGCAGGTGGTGCAGGTGGAGAGGCAGAAGGTGGAGATGTACGGCCTGTGTGTCTCCGCCGAGAAGGACTGCCTGCAAATCTACCACCAAGTGCTCTCCAGGTGGCATCGGGACATAGAAGGGGCCCTGAGCTTCGCTGTCTGCCAGTTAAGAACTGCCAGAGTCTCAGGTGGCCGGCCCTCAGCCCTGTGCTGCACCCCAATGACTGTTGCCTTTCCCCCAAGTTCCGGGGGATAGGCCCAGAGACTCCTAGATTAATTTATAAGTTTCCTTTGAATGTTTGCTTTTGGTTTTTAGAATGTTGTTTTGTTGTTATGTACATAGTTTTAATAAAAGTTGTTGTATTTATTTTTATGAGCTTCATTTGACTGGTCCAATCTTTTATCCCTATGTGCTGAAGTTGGTGGTAGCAGCAGGTACAGGAACACACACAGGCAGGCAGGCAGGAACATAAAACATTGTGTGTTATATTCCTTCTCATTATGGTAGATTTGCTGCGTGCTGGATGTGGGCAATGGGCATTGGGCGCATGAGCACAGATGGGAGTCCTTCCTGGTTCTGGCAGGTGGCAGCCAGGGTAGCTGGATACATCTATCTCTCCCCCACAAACCCCCATCTCCCTCATTCTAACTGAGTACCTCTCTCTCTCTGACCATATAGTGCAGGTGACAGCATGGGTGGGATCATGTCTGTCTCTCCTTCAAGCAGTGGAGGAACTCTCTCTCTCTCTCTCTCTCTCTCTCTCTCAGCAGAAACCTGGGCAGGCAGACAGGCACCTGGCATGAGAGGCAGGAAGGCAGGCTGAGGCAGGCTTTGAACCTGGTGGCAACCTGGAGTACAGAACCCTTGGCACAGACAGCAAGTAGGCCTGGCAGCAGCAGCTGTTCCTTGATGCCATGACATCATGGTACAGATGGCATATAGGCCTGGCCTGGGGGCCATTGGCACTAGAAGAAGCAGACATTGGTGGCCATGGTACAGAACCCTTGGCACGGATAACATATAGGCTAAGGCCTGAGGGCCATCTCTATGAGCGGAATGATGGCAAATGGGAGGAGGTCTAGAGACTGAGGTGAGACAGAAAAGCAAGTGAAACTCCCCACCCACACCTAGTCACCTGCCTAAATACCCACATACTAAATAACTGTGACAGAGACGCAAACATATGAGTATACTGTCACATGAACAATCCCCCTCACCCCCAATTGTTACCCATTGGCACGACTTTGCTAATCTGCACAACTTGCATAACATTCTTTATTGACAGTCCCATGCACGGGAGCCATCAGAACATTAAAGTCCAAGAGTATTGAGGTCCAGGCTAAGAATGATGAAGGGACAGGGGTAAGGGGGCTGGGCAGGGGCACAGGGCTGGAGAGGGTGGAAGTTCCCTGGAACTTTGTGGGTAACCCATGGCAAAGCCACAGAACAAGAATCCTGGACTGTCGGAGAAGTTTAAGATTCTTTTAGGATTGAGACCATCTGGGGCGAGCTCCAAATCGTAAGAAGGCAAGCAAACTGAGTACATCATCACTGCGGAAATCCATAAGGAACTCAGCGTTGAATGCAGGTTGCATAACCGGATATGCACCATCGGTCAAATCTGCAAAGTGGAGAGGATTCAGAATGTGATCTGTAGGGATGTGTGAACACGAACAGTCAATCGTAAGAGATAGGCAAGCACTGTTGTAAAGGGACGGGCAATCGCCGATAGCCTCCGTTTCATGAGAGGACAGGGGTAAGGGGGTTGGGCTGGGGCAGGTGCCTGCTAGCTGGAGAAGGTGGAAGTTCCCTGGAACTTTGTGGGTAACCCATGGTAAAGCCACAGAACAAGGATCCTGGACTGCAGGAGAAGTTTAAGATTCTTTCAGGATTGAGATCATCCAGGTTGAGCTCCAAATCATCAGAAGGCAAGCAAACTGAGTACATCATCACTGTGGAAATCCTCAAGGAACTCAGCATTGAATGCAGGTTCCCCAACTGGATATGCGCCATCAGTCAAATCTGTGAAGTGGAGAGGATTTGGAATGTGATCTGTAGGAATGCGCGAACACGAACAGTCAATCCTAAGAGATAGGTGAGCGTTGTTGTGAAGGGATGGGCAATCGCCGATAGCCTTCCTTTTCCCACAGCTGATCGAAAGCGAGTCGGGTACAGGATCTCCCATTCCACCCCATTGTAATGTTCACTCAGATCCTGCCTGCAGGAGCATTCATCCGAGCTGTTGCAGTCTACAAGATTGAGGAGCAAATGGCTGATGTGCAATACCAGCAGCAGCAGAAGACATTGGGTTGCTGGGGCAGAACCTGTAACACAGAAGGAATAGGCGGCATTGGCAGCAGTGGCACACATTGGATTGCCAGGGCACAGTACCCGTGTCACAGCAGACAGCAACAGAAGGATTGACAGCACCCTGTGAGTGGAATGATGGCCCCAGACCCATTACAGTGGTCCTAGGGCTAGAAGAGTGGCAGTGTGTAGATATTGTCCACAGCCCTCCCTGCCAGTAATCTAGGCCCCAGAGCCCTGATGGTGGGTTCTGGGGCTGGAGTGGCTGTTTCTTTATGCTTTGGAAAATTGGCTCTCTGTGCGAGGAATGATGGTCCCAGACCCATGATGGTGAGTCCTTGGGCTGAACTGGCAGCTTATGGATCTTGCCCCAGCCCTCCCTGCCTATAACTTGGCCACAGAACCCTGAGGGTGGGGGCTGGAGTGGCTGCTTCTTGATGTGGTGGAACGACAGCGCAATGTGCGAGGAATGATGGCCCCGGATCCATCACGGTGGGTCCCGGGGCTAGAGTGGCAGCTTGTAGATATTGGCCACAGCCCTCCTTGCCAGTAAAGTAGGCCCCAGAGCCCTGATGGAGGGTCCTGGGGCTGGAGTGGCTGCTTCTTGATGCAGTGGAACGACAGCTCAATGTGCAAGGAATGATGGCCCCAGAACCCTGATGGTGGGGGCTGGAGTGGCAGCTTCTAGGTCTTGGCCACAGCACTCCCTGCTTGTAACTTGGCCCCAGAACCCTGGCGGCAGGTCCTGGGGCTGGAGTGGCTGCTTCTTGATGCGATGGAATGACAGCACAATGTGTGAGGATTGACAGCCCCGGACCCATCACGGTGGGTCCTGGGGCTGCAGTGGCAGCCTCTGGATCTTTGCCACAGGCCTTCTTGCCTGTAACTTGGCCCCAGAACCCTGACAGTGGGTCCTGGGGATGGAGTGGCTGTTTCTTGATGCGGTGGAATGATGGCTCTCTGTGAGTGGAATGACGTGCCCCAGAACCCGTGGCACAGAAAGTATGGGCGGCATTGGCAGCAGCAGAAGAAATTGGATTGCCGGGGTGCAGAACCCATGGCACAGACAGCATATAGACCTGGGGTCCATTGGCACTAGCACCAGCAGACATTGGTTGCCAGGGTACATAACCCTTGGCACAGACAGAATATAGGCCTGGCCTGGGGGTCATTGGCACTAGCACCAGCAGACATTGGTTGCCGGGGCAGGCGGTCAGGTGGCATGGCATGAGCGGCAATCAGGCAGACTGAGGCAGGGTTCGAGATTTGCAACCTGGGAAGGCGGGCAGGCAGGCAGCGTGGCATGAGAAGCAGTAGGGCAGGCAGACTTTGAGCTAGTCAACCAAAGTCTCAAATCCGCTGCAGGATTAATGATATCAGAATACAATATGATAGTACTGCAGTCCGAGAGCAACGGATCTCCCCCTGTTATTCACGGCTAAAGCAGGGAGCCGGTTACAAGAACTACCTTAAGGATATCAAGAACTTCAAAGTTAGAAGGGCTCTGTCACTTGTGAGACTAAATATGATGCCTACTACGGTAGCTGAGGGTATGTACAGGGGTATCCTGCCCGAGGTCAGATTCTGTTACTCTGGCCAAATGGCCATAAATAGAAGATTTTCCATACTATCTCCTGCACTGTCCTAGGTCAGCCGCAATACTCAATGTTTTCTTTACCCCCTGGTTTAAGGGTAGGGACCACTAGGACAAGCAACGGAGGATTCAATACATCTTAGCCAACCAGGATAAGGCAGTCACGTGGCGTGCAGCTGTAGAGGTTTTTAAGTTGGAGATCTTCAGGAGGCAACCGTCTGAACCCTCCAACCTCAATTTGTGAAAGGTTGAAAGGCTATCTACCATGGAACATAAGCAGGGCTCCTGGGGGGAATCTGGACAAAAAGATCTAGGCATGGGCCATATTTCTTATGGAGCTTGCGGCAGAGGATGGGAGAACCATCTGGGATTGGTGGCGGTACTTTCCATCTCCAGCCGGGACTCCTCAGGAACCTCTCCTCCATTCCCTTCCAGTTTTGCAACAAAGAGAACACTCTTAAGCAACTCCATCGCTGACACTGGCAGAGGCGCTCCAGTTCTATCCTCCTGATGGCTAGTTAGAGCCCCAGGAGGGCGGCTGTTTCCCAATGCCACCCTGCGTCAAGAGGTCAGTCAGATAAGGTGGCCAAGGCCGTCTAGTATGAGAGAGAGAGAGAGAGAGAGAGAGGGTGGGGAGGGAGAGAGGCAGGGAGGGAGGGGCAGGGCAGGTGCCAGGCATTGGGAGGGAGGGACAGCACCTAAGCAGCACAGGAGCAGTATCCCTAGCCCAGACTGAGAAGAAGGAGCCCTATCCCAAGACTTCCCATGGCATGGGATGGCGTGTGCCACTGCACCATCACTCCTTGTCCAGGGGCAGCTCGGGAAATCCTAGCAGTGGAAGGTTCACCTTCAGGAACAGCAATTGCTCAACCAACTTGGCCCCCAGTCTCAGACGATGTGGGACACAAATGTCCCCCACGATGGAGAACACCCTCTCGCTGGGGATGCTGGTTGGTAGGCAGGACAGGATACCCGTGGCCACTTTGGACAGGACCGGCCACACATTGGCCTTGCCAGCTCAGTAGGCCAAGGGATCGCTGCTGGGATCAATGCGTGGCTCCTCTTCCAGGCAGGTCTCCACTACTGCTGAGGTGCCATCATACTCCGTCTTGTAGCTCTGGGTGGGCACCACCTTCCCCACTGCCCTCAGCCACGCTGCTTGCCCTTTTGTGCTGGGCCCCATGCTCCCCAGAGTGAACTGCACAGAGGAGGAGCTTCTGGCTGTAGGGGACCTGCTGCTGCTCATCTTGTTGCTGGTGTTGCTGCTACTGCTAGGGCTGCGGGCAGGGATAGACCCAGATGGCTGGAAGGGGTCACTGCTCCCACTTCCACCATCCACAGGAGCATCCTGCTGCATGGCCTGCTCTGCCTTTTGGACCTTCTGCACCAGTGCAACCTTCCGGAGACCATAGACCACTGTCTCACGTGCCATGCTGCCCTTGATCCTGGATCCAGCATGGTTGCCGGGACATAATTGTCCCGGTGCAGGAGCTCGTCAAAGCATGCACTCAGCCCCACCTTCAACTTCCGCGCAAGGTCAATCACCTCATCTGACATCCTCCTGCCCTGAGGGCCACAATCCTGCCCCCACCCCCACCCCAGAATCTCATCCAGACTGCTGTGGAAACTATGGACCAGTGGGGTCACCTGGCTGAGGGTGGCAGTGGAGCTGCTCACAGTCTCCACCACGGCCAGAAATGGTCTCAGGACGAAGACCGTGTGAGCGGGAATCTCCCATTCCTCCCTGTTATACCCTGGAGGTGCCTCAATGTCTTTATCCAGTTCCACCTGATGCGGCTTTCTGTTCAAGAAGCTGTTCGAACATCAGGAAGGTGGAATTCCACCTGGTGTAGACATCTTGGACCGGCGTGTACACCGGGAACCCTTGCTCGGCCTGTTTCTCCCAGAGGAGCTCGCTGCCATACACGCTGCAGTTGAAGAAGTCCGCCAGCTTCCTCCCCCACTCAATCAGGGAGCTACGGGTGCCTGACCCAATCCCTGTCTCCCCCAAGCCCAGAGCGTCCTTCACCATGAGATGGACGGTGTGTGCGGCACAAGGGATGCTTGTGAAGCCCCTGTCACAGACTGCCTTTAGTATATTGGCCACATTATCCGTGACCACACACCCCTTAGTGAAGGCTGCATCTAGCATGACCCACTCCCTCACCATGGTGGCCAGGGCTGCCTCATGGTTCCTCAAGATATGAGAGCTGTCCATGACTTGTGCCTGAAGCAGGGCCTACCTATACCCTGCTTTAGGTCCCGTCCTGCCACTCCAAGTGTTGCATCTGGATCCTGCCACCAGTGTGCAGTCACTACTAGGTAGGCATGCTGGGCATTTCTGTCAGACCACAGGTCAATGGTGAAGTCAACCGTGGCCCCCCCAGCCCCTGCCACCATCTCCCTCACCCGCTCCTTCAAAGCCCTGTAGAGATGTGGCACCACGGTCTGACTCAGGGTGGAGTGGGAAGGCAGCTTAAAGTTGGGGGCCAGGAACCCAATTAGCCGCTGGAATCCCTTGTCCTCCACAATTGAGAAGGGCTGGCCATCCAGGGCAATCATTTCTGCCAACAGGCGCTTGGACTTCCCTTGGAAGCCAGTGCCACGGCGCCCTGATGATGGCCTGGACAGATAGCCCCACCCCATCTCCTCCATGGCAGACAGACGGCGCTGCTGGGGAGGCTCCTGCTGCTGTTCTGCCCCCATAGTGCTCCTGCCACTAGAGGCAGCAGCAGTTGGTTCAGGACACTGGCCTGCTGAAGGAGCCGAGCGCTGACCAGTGTAGTTGGGAACCCACTTGCATCCACTTCCCCTGCCTTCCCGCTGAGCAACAGAGCACTGTGGCATGCCTTGAGGTGCCTCGCCATTGCAGTTGTGTCAAGATTGGCGAGCACCTGCCCACGCTTCACCAGGTTATTGCACAGCGTGCACTGCACCTCTCTGGGATCATCTGCCCGCACCTGCATAAAATGATCCCAGACTGAGGATTCCCCCCCTCCTGACTTCTTGCCCGCCCCGGCGGACGCACTGCTGCCAGCACTGCTGGAGGTCTCGGAGGAAGGTCAGACATCACCTCAGCTACAGACATCTCTGTGGCACTAGTGTCTGTCTCTTCCTTACTGTCCGCGATCATGGTGATGTTCTGTGAAGGGGAGTACTGGGACCCTGAGGCTAGACTGCCCACCATGCTGCTGGCAGTCTCCCTGTGCCCCCCTCTGTAGCTGCTAGTGCTCCTGCTGCTGCTGCTACTCCTCTCCCAACTGGCATTTCCCCTGGATCGGGCCCTGCCTCTAGCATCTGGGGTGGGATCCACCAACTCTGGACTGCTGGGGATCACCTCGACAGTGGGGGACATTGGTGGCCCTGGAGGAACATCAGAAGCATCACCGGCACCTGCTCCAGAACCACCAGAAGCAGAGACAGACAAAGGGCGTTTATTCACGAGACAAAAAAGGCATCTGATCCTTTGATCAGCCGCCTTTCTTTGCGCTCGTCTACTTCTTCCAGCTGCATGTTACCGCGCGTCGGAGGGAGCAGGCGATCCTGCCCCCTCCGACGCGGATCCCCGAAGTGCCGGCTTTAAGCCACACTTCTGGGTTCCCTTCTGAAGTGCGCATGCGCAGAAGGTCGCGCATGCGCACTGAGCTCTAAGACGGGTCTGATGCTCTTCTGAACATCAGACCCGTCCGAGAGAGCTACCTCATTAAACGATCCCGCTTGTGAGCGGGATCGTTTATAAATGCCCAAAGCCTCAAGTCCTACAGGCTTTACAGTGCCCTGCATGGCAGTGGAGGAGGGCACAACCAGGAGGCGACGCGGAGCCGCTGAAGCCTGTTGCCCTAAAGCAGACCTGCTGAGTTGGTGTGTGTGTGTGTGTGTGTGATGTGCTCTGCCTCTGGCTACTGCTGCTGTCTGCTTCCACTCCCAAGGCACGGCCCTTCCCGCCTCTGGCACATGCCCCATTGCCTCCCCTACGGGNATCCTCCTGCCCTGAGGGCCACAATCCTGCCCCCACCCCCACCCCAGAATCTCATCCAGACTGCTGTGGAAACTATGGACCAGTGGGGTCACCTGGCTGAGGGTGGCAGTGGAGCTGCTCACAGTCTCCACCACGGCCAGAAATGGTCTCAGGACGAAGACCGTGTGAGCGGGAATCTCCCATTCCTCCCTGTTATACCCTGGAGGTGCCTCAATGTCTTTATCCAGTTCCACCTGATGCGGCTTTCTGTTCAAGAAGCTGTTCGAACATCAGGAAGGTGGAATTCCACCTGGTGTAGACATCTTGGACCGGCGTGTACACCGGGAACCCTTGCTCGGCCTGTTTCTCCCAGAGGAGCTCGCTGCCATACACGCTGCAGTTGAAGAAGTCCGCCAGCTTCCTCCCCCACTCAATCAGGGAGCTACGGGTGCCTGACCCAATCCCTGTCTCCCCCAAGCCCAGAGCGTCTTTCACCATGAGATGGACGGTGTGTGCGGCACAAGGGATGCTTGTGAAGCCCCTGTCACAGACTGCCTTTAGTATATTGGCCACATTATCCGTGACCACACACCCCTTAGTGAAGGCTGCATCTAGCATGACCCACTCCCTCACCATGGTGGCCAGGGCTGCCTCATGGTTCCTCAAGATATGAGAGCTGTCCATGACTTGTGCCTGAAGCAGGGCCTACCTATACCCTGCTTTAGGTCCCGTCCTGCCACTCCAAGTGTTGCATCTGGATCCTGCCACCAGTGTGCAGTCACTACTAGGTAGGCATGCTGGGCATTTCTGTCAGACCACAGGTCAATGGTGAAGTCAACCGTGGCCCCCCCAGCCCCTGCCACCATCTCCCTCACCCGCTCCTTCAAAGCCCTGTAGAGATGTGGCACCACGGTCTGACTCAGGGTGGAGTGGGAAGGCAGCTTAAAGTTGGGGGCCAGGAACCCAATTAGCCGCTGGAATCCCTTGTCCTCCACAATTGAGAAGGGCTGGCCATCCAGGGCAATCATTTCTGCCAACAGGCGCTTGGACTTCCCTTGGAAGCCAGTGCCACGGCGCCCTGATGATGGCCTGGACAGATAGCCCCACCCCATCTCCTCCATGGCAGACAGACGGCGCTGCTGGGGAGGCTCCTGCTGCTGTTCTGCCCCCATAGTGCTCCTGCCACTAGAGGCAGCAGCAGTTGGTTCAGGACACTGGCCTGCTGAAGGAGCCGAGCGCTGACCAGTGTAGTTGGGAACCCACTTGCATCCACTTCCCCTGCCTTCCCGCTGAGCAACAGAGCACTGTGGCATGCCTTGAGGTGCCTCGCCATTGCAGTTGTGTCAAGATTGGCGAGCACCTGCCCACGCTTCACCAGGTTATTGCACAGCGTGCACTGCACCTCTCTGGGATCATCTGCCCGCACCTGCATAAAATGATCCCAGACTGAGGATTCCCCCCCTCCTGACTTCTTGCCCGCCCCGGCGGACGCACTGCTGCCAGCACTGCTGGAGGTCTCGGAGGAAGGTCAGACATCACCTCAGCTACAGACATCTCTGTGGCACTAGTGTCTGTCTCTTCCTTACTGTCCGCGATCATGGTGATGTTCTGTGAAGGGGAGTACTGGGACCCTGAGGCTAGACTGCCCACCATGCTGCTGGCAGTCTCCCTGTGCCCCCCTCTGTAGCTGCTAGTGCTCCTGCTGCTGCTGCTACTCCTCTCCCAACTGGCATTTCCCCTGGATCGGGCCCTGCCTCTAGCATCTGGGGTGGGATCCACCAACTCTGGACTGCTGGGGATCACCTCGACAGTGGGGGACATTGGTGGCCCTGGAGGAACATCAGAAGCATCACCGGCACCTGCTCCAGAACCACCAGAAGCAGAGACAGACAAAGGGCGTTTATTCACGAGACAAAAAAGGCATCTGATCCTTTGATCAGCCGCCTTTCTTTGCGCTCGTCTACTTCTTCCAGCTGCATGTTACCGCGCGTCGGAGGGAGCAGGCGATCCTGCCCCCTCCGACGCGGATCC
Source organism: Sphenodon punctatus (assembly GCA_003113815.1). Lineage (NCBI taxonomy): Eukaryota > Metazoa > Chordata > Lepidosauria > Sphenodontia > Sphenodontidae > Sphenodon > Sphenodon punctatus. Next base: position 399,298 of record QEPC01004025.1, read on the forward strand.
CCGAAGTGCCGGCTTTAAGCCACACTTCTGGGTTCCCTTCTGAAGTGCGCATGCGCAGAAGGTCGCGCATGCGCACTGAGCTCTAAGACGGGTCTGATGCTCTTCTGAACATCAGACCCGTCCGAGAGAGCTACCTCATTAAACGATCCCGCTTGTGAGCGGGATCGTTTATAAATGCCCAAAGCCTCAAGTCCTACAGGCTTTACAGTGCCCTGCATGGCAGTGGAGGAGGGCACAACCAGGAGGCGACGCGGAGCCGCTGAAGCCTGTTGCCCTAAAGCAGACCTGCTGAGTTGGTGTGTGTGTGTGTGTGTGTGATGTGCTCTGCCTCTGGCTACTGCTGCTGTCTGCTTCCACTCCCAAGGCACGGCCCTTCCCGCCTCTGGCACATGCCCCATTGCCTCCCCTACGGGCATATATATATATATGAGAGTAGGCCTGTGTACTTATTAGATAATCTATTTAGATCATATCATTTAGAATACTTAATAGCAGTTCGATTTAGTGTATATATATATAGATATATATAATACTAGATAAAAAAACAATTTATATATATATATATATATATATATATATATATAGGATGGGGGGGAAATCACAAACAACACAAGGAGGGGTACAAAACTGAAATGAAACCTAAATCAATCGAATAATCCTACTCTAAATGAAAAAAATAGAGGAAGGGAATCAGGGATGGAATATATGGGAGAGGGAAAGGATTCAATGGAGGGGGTAGGGATGTAGGAAGAATGAACACAGGGAACACAGGGAGGGGTAAAAACAAAAAATAACCACTAAATCTACCTAAGCTAAGCTCGATCAATAAATGAGAATATGTGGGTAGATAGGGTGGATGGATGAAATGGGAGGAGAGCTGGGAACTGCTGGGAGAGGGAGCCTTCTGAAACGTTACTATTCAGGAACATTGACTTGCTCAGAAGGTGTTGGGAAGGGGGGAGGAAGACAGTTTTGTTTCTTGCTGTGCCCGCCTCACCGCAAGCTCCATTGGCTCCTTGCAGTCTAGCACGTGGCCAATCGCAGACTGCGAAGCCAGTGGTCTGAGGTGAAATGGGATGGTAATTGGGCAGGCTGGCTGCTACTCCAAGCCAGTATCCACCCTCCACCCCTGGTGCCTGGAAGTCTGCTGCTCAGCTGAGTCAGCTGACTCCCCCTTCCTGCCACATTTGGCCTTCCAGTGACACCATGTTTTAGCCACCCGAACCCACCTGAACGCGATCTGAACTGACTGAACTGTTCGGTCATTTCAGTGTTTGAAACTGATTTCGGTTCGGTAAGTTCGAGTTCGGGTTCGGGTTCAGTCATCCGAACAGACCAGGTTCGGGCCGAAATCTGAACTTCCGAACCGCATTCGCCCATCCCTACTGGGCCAATGTTGGAAACTGCAAGAAGAGGGCATCTCGGCAGATCTTAAGGGCCATGTAGGGACATAAGGAGAAAGATGGTCCTTCAGATATGTAGGGTCCAAGCCACTTAGGGCTTTAAAGGACAAATGCAGCTCCTTGAATTGTGCCCAGGAAGCTATAGGCAGCTAATGATGACTCAAGCACTAGTGTGCTCCTGGTGACCCACACCCATCAAGAGGCAGTCCTCCACATTCTGCCCCAGCTGCAGCCCCTCAGAGTTTTCAAGGGCAGCTCCATGTAGAGTGCATTGCAGTAGTCCAGTCACATGGATGACTGTGGCCAAATCCACATTGGAAAGAAAGGGACACAGCCTTCTCACCAGATGGAGTTGGTGAAAGGCACTTTTGGCCACAGCCTCAACCTGACCTTCCAGGCACAGCTGAGAATCCAGGAGCACCCAAAAGCTACATATCGGAGTAGTGAGGGGAGGCTGGACCCCATCAATGATGGGAGTTCCAATCCTCCCCAAGCCACAGGGCCAGCCAGCCATAATCACTTCAGTCTTGTCTGGATTCAGTTTCAGAAGGCTCACACATATCCTTTACCCAATAACAGACAGGCACTGAGTAAACACCAAGGCTTCTGGGCCTTGGTCGAATGAAAAGGAAAATTAGTTTTGGGTATCATCCACATATTGAAGCCAATGCACCCTAAATCTTGGGTGAAACTCAGTTTGGCTGAAACTCAGTCTTTGAAAAACTTTGGAATTTGGCAAAGATTATGCTATTTGGTTCTAAAAGGAGGAATTCCGAAGTTCCAAGGACCAAGGCTGTTATTTAGAAAACATCGGAAACTTCGGAAACCTCTGCACGCATGGGGGGCTTGTAGACTGTTGAGATTCTTCTGGAAATAAAACTTAGTCCCATAATTGGTAGGAGGGGGGTATGGGAGGGGACAGTTGAGTGATGGTAAGCTAGATGGCAAGCTTTTGATTGCCTGGCAGGACAAAATAAAAATGGCTGCAACCATTTTTTCTGTTCTCTTTGGTGAGTTTGGCTGTGTGCTACAGTGCGACTGGATCTGTAAGTAATCAGCTGTGTGGGGAGGGATGCCTGGTCCAGCCTGGCCTGGTTTGGCCTATCCTGTCCATAGGGCCAATGCTGGGGATTGGGAATTATGTTTACCTTTACCATGCCATGTAGTTTTTTTTAAAAAAATATTGGGTGCCACATTGCTTCCAGTTCTGCCTGCTGCTTGGTAGGAACTTGGCACCAGGAGACCAGAGGGATCTCTTGGCCAGGCTCCACTTCCCTTTCCTTGGTTTGTTCAAGTTACCATTGTCACACAGTACCAATGCTATGCCAAGAGGGTACCCTTGGTGTGTGTGTGTGAATGTCTGGTTTTTTGATTTTTTGACTGATGGAGCCTGGTATTTCTGACTTTTGGTGCCTGGTGGGATGTATTTCTCCATGCAGTTACAGACTGTTTTGCGGGGTCTTGTGTGTGTTCTTTAGGTAGTGGCATAGTGGCACACAACAGAGCCTAATTGTAAAGTGTAACTTCGATTGTTCTGTCAGCTGCTTGGCACAATGAGGCCAGAGGGATCTCTCTGCCTGGCTCCACTTCTCTTTGTCTGGTCTGTTCAAGTTACCAGTGCTACAGTACCAATGTGATACCAAGAGGGTGCTCTGTGTGTGTGTGTGTGTGTGTGTGGTTTCTTAATTTTGTGACTGCTGGGGTCTGAGCTTGTTGGTTTTTGGTGGAATTTATATTTCTCCATGCAGTTACAGACTATTTTGTGGGGTTGCTTTATTCTTCTTGAGAAAATGTTCTTGCTAGCCTGCATTTTTGTGCACTGCTTGGTTGGCATAATGATTAAAGTGGGTGCACTCACTGCTGATGGTGCTCCATGCTGTGGGTACACTACTGTTGGTTTTTAAAAAATTTCTGCATGTGTTGTTCTGTACCCTGATTGACTAGGCAAATTAAACAGCTTCAGCTGCTATGCATGTTCAGTGTGATCAACTACAATACCAAGATCCTTTTCCCATATATTGCTATGAAGCCAGGTATCCCCCATCCTGTATTTAAATAAAATAAATAACTAAAATAAATAAAAACTGCATTTGTACATTTGATTATTCTTACCTAAATGCAGAACTTCATATTTATCTCTGTTGAACTGCATTTTGTTAGTTTCAGCCCAGTTTTCCAACTTATCAAGATCATTTTGAAGTTTATTTCTGTCTTCTAAGGTGTTAGCTATTAGGGATGTGTGAACGAGGTTCGGAAGTTCGGAGTTCAGCCCGAACTCAAATAGTTCGGTCGACCAAACTGAACTTTTGAACCGAACTCGAATTCAACCGAACTGTTCGGTCGAATCCGAACCAGTTCGGAAGGCCAAAAAACCTGGGTTTGAATGTATGAACTCAGTTTGGAAGTTCGGAATTTGACCGAACTCGAATAGTTCAGTCAACCAAACTGAACTTTCAAACCGAACTCAATTTCTAAACTGAACCGAACTGAATTTCCGAACTCGGTTCTGTTCACCCATCCCTATTAGCTATCCCTCCCAGTTTTTGTGTCATCTGAAGATTTAATAAGAATTCTCTCTACTCCCTCATCCAAGTCATTTATAAAGATGTTGAACACTACCAGACCCAGGACAGAGCCCTGTTGCACTGTGCTTGACACCTCCCTCTAGACTGATGAGGAGTAATTGATAAGCACTTTTTGAGTATGGTTCTTTAACCAGCTGTAAATCCTTCTAATAGTATTATAATCTAAACCACATTTTATCCGCTTGTCAACAAGAATATCATGGAGGACTCTGTGAAATGTTTTGCTGAAATCAAGATATATTATGTCCATGGCATTCCCATGATCCACTAAGCTACTTACTTGATCAAAAAAAGAGATAATATTAATCCTGCATGACTTATTATTGGCAAATCCATGCTGGCATCCAGTAATCACTGCATGATTTTCTCAATGCTTACAGATTTACTGCTTTATAATCTGTTCTAGTATCTTTCCAGGTATCCATGTCAAGCTGACCAGTCTATAGTTCCCTGGATCCTCCTATTTTCCCTTTTTGAAGACAGTGATGACATTTCCTCATTTCCAGTCTTCCGACACCTCGTCCATTCTCCAAGAGTTCTCAAAGATGATACTCACAGTGGTTCTGAGGGTACATGAGAAAGTCCCTCCAGTACCCAAGGATGTAATTCATCCGGCCCCGAAGACTTGAACTAGTTTAGAGTAGTTAGGTATTCTCTGATCAACTCTTTATCTATCCTGGACTGCAATCCTCCCACCTCATCATTCATGCTACTTCTGCCAGGTTGGACACAGTTTCCCTTTGGGGAGAAGACAGAGGCAAAATAGGATTTGAGTAGTTAGAGTTGAGTAGTTAATACTAAAGTGACCAAAATATCCAAGCACAGTAAATGAAGATATTAATTTTGAAACAGCAATGGAGAGGAGTTTGGATACAGGTTTGTGGGATTTAATATGCAAACTACCATTGTGAATACAAAATTTCATATTCATATGAGCACCACAAATATGACACAAATAATGATGCAAATTGGGTAAGCTAATTATGCAAAACATATGGCCCAGATATGGGTGGCAGGTTGGTGCATATGGCATATTGTACACAACAACCCTAACAGCGTTGACAGCACAGGTAGCAGCTTGCTTTGGAGGTGGCTTTTGCACAGGGCTCTCTTTCATTAAAAATTCTTCAGCAATAGAAAAATGAGGACCTTCCAGATATTGGGACAAAAGCTTTGGGACAAAAGTTATTGTGGTCTTCTTTTACCTGAAGCATCGGGTAATGTCTAGAATGGATCACCTTTGCCTTGCTTCTGTAGCCTTGCTTACCTTGCTTCTTTGGCACTCATACCACAGAGAATGGAAGCTTCAGAAGGGTGTTCATTCCACCCATCTTAGGGAATTTGTCTGCATATATACAAATACTAGGCAGGCATTTCTTTCTTCCTGTACAAGCCTGAGGTGAAGAGGGGAAGGAGAGGGTAATGTGTGGCCTCATGTGGTTAAGACTATAGAGCCAAATTCCTTGCAATTAAACCAGAAGTCATTCCACTACCTTCAAGACATAAATCAGGAGTAGCATGTGGAATTAGTCCTGATTTGCAGTAATGGAAACGGAAGAGAATTTGGCCCAAGCACTCTAATTCCAACGAGGGATTCAAGCAGAATTTTGCTACGGTGGTGAAAGGTGTCCCCCTGCCCTCAGATGTCCCACACTCTGATGTTTCCCAGACTGCCTTCCCCTTCCCAAGCTCAGACAGGGACAGAGGCTGTTCCCTTATCCTAGTTCTACACTTCATTTCCAGCCACTGCCAAGCTCCAGTTTCACTGAGGGGAGAAGCAGTGACAACAAGGGCAGGGAGGGCACCTCCACTGCAAAGATAAGAAGATCTCCTGGTGTAAAGAAAACAGAACCTAGTAAGGAGAGTGTGATTTCACACTACTGGGGGTCAGGTCTTGGGGTGTGTCCAGGTCTAACAAAAAGGAGGGGAATGGGAGTACAATTGTATGTACCCACCCCCCTCAAAGAATACTGATAACTAAAATAATTTCAAGTAACACATCTGTAAATAAATTAGATAAACAAAAAACCTACCATTTTACAAACTTAATTAAGGCACATTCATACCAAGCAAACGTTAACAAACCTAAAAATTGTGTGTTAAGGCTCCTGCCTTAACTGCCACACCATGTAAGCAGTAAATATGTTGTATGGCTTCGCATACTGTGCTCGCTTACAACTTAGGCTCCCCACTTTGCCTTGGTCTTTCAACTCCAATCCTCTTCCTTTGCAGGTTGGGGGCAACACCAAAGCTGAGCGGAATGCTATGTAAGTGTTTAATAAGAATTTGGGTAGACATTGACATTAAATGCATGTAAAGGTCAATGGAAGGAATGGAGGAAACATTAATCCTAATTTGGAATTAAATTATATCTCATTAAGTGTTTCTGAAATAATACAATGGAGATGCATTTTTGGGAAGCGGGGGAAGAGGGTGTGGAATAACAAAGGCAGCAGGGAGAGACGGTGAAATGACAGGGAGGAGGATATAAGGATGAAGTACAGGAGGAAGAAACTTGGTGGAATAATAGAAGGAATGACATAAGAAATTAGTAAAATCTCGAGATTGTTGGTGATGTAAATGACTGGGAGGAGTGATAGAGTATGGGAAACACTACCATGGTTCTATTAAGCACCATAGGTACATCCTTGTTGTTCTACTCTGTATTGCCCAGTGTTTTTCAACTCCTCTTCTGGGTGGTGGGTTTTTTTGGGGGGGGGTGTTGTCATCTCACACAATGTGTCACATTCTGTATTAGAGATGATCTTCATTATATTGGTCAAGAGTCTTGTAATTTTTTGGGAGGTGATTGAAGTTTATTGGGTAGTCAAGACATCTGGGTTGTGGCATCAGGTTGGAAGGTAGTAGATTAAACTGGGGGTGCGCTGGGGGTTGGAAGCTGAAGTCCAACTTTTCTATCTTCTAACACTGAAGTGGTGCTTACTGGATGGTGCCGGTGGCCCGGTGGGTGGAGATGGCACCCAGAGGTGCCGAGCCAGGAGATGTTTACATGAACAGCGCTTCAGGGGGTTGTGGGATGGAAGGGGAGGGTCTGGCACACACCCAGCAGGCAAATACCCACCCCGGGTAACACTGAGCAAACACCCAAGATGTTTACATGGACAGCCAAGACACCAACCGGAGGGGAAACCCCACCCAGTACAGTGACATGACAACAGGGTCGACTGAGGGCAAAGGAAGCAGCGACACTGCCCCTGAACTGCCAGAAACCATGCAGGCAGGGTTGGAGGGAGCAGGGATGACAGGAGACACAAAATAGTGGCCACTGGCCATCGCCGAGGCAGAGGCGGGACAGCTGTGCACACAGACCCCCCATAAACCAAAACCCAACCACACACAATCATGCACACAACCATACAGGGAATGGCTGTATATCCAAGGAGGCGGGGGGACCCTAATATGGGGGCAGGGGGGCCAGGAAGGAAAGGGCATTGGGGAGACAGTCCAAGCTCCAAAGCAGCAGGGGACACCAACACAAACCCCCAAACCCACCTCCCCAGAAAAGCTCCCCCCTCCCACGCCCCTATTCAATGAGCCAGGAACAGGACACGTGGTCATGGCAACAGGCATGGAAGCGCACACCACAGATGTGTTGGCAGGGGACAGTAGGGGAGGCAGGAACCCCAGAACACACCAACCGGCAGCACAGTCGCTGCTGCCCACCAAATACCAACCACAGATGTGCATGGCCAAGGGGGAGACCAACACCAAGGCAGGGAGGGGGCAAGGCACCAGGACAAGAGACATGGGGATGGCCCTCCAGCCCAAGGGACCACAGGGAAGGGGGGACAGTGAGACAGGGCTGGAGGTGGACATAAGGAAGTAAAGACAGTCAGCTGAGTGGCAACAACCCGCAGGAAAGGGAACCTAGGGTAAACCCCAAGGGGTCCATCACAGCTGCATCACAACCACCAGGAAGGGGAGGGACTCGAGACACCCTGTATCTGCCAAGCAACCATGGCCCAACCACCATTGAACAGCACAAAGGGAAGGAGCCCACAAAATTGAACAGTGAAAAGGGAAGGAGAAGACACAGTACAGGAGAAGGGAGAAAAACCACTTTAATAGAAAAGGGAAGTAGATCGGAACATGATACTGGCACAAGGGAGCTGGTGAGTCAGCATGGAGCGGGTTGGTGGGGAGGATCCCCACCCCCAATAGAGATGCTGACACCCTTCCCAGCTCCAGCGATCCACCTGGATGCGGTCGAGCTTGTGTACCCTCTGTAGGAGGTACAGGAGGAGCTGCAGAACCTCCTCTTGCTCCCTGGTCCACTCAGCTATCATCACCTGTACTAAGGGAGAGAGTGTGAGCCATTAGGATGGTCCAAGGACCCAAACAATGAGGAACCCTACACAGACATCAGGGGAGAGGGCCCTGGATACATGAAGTACACTCACTGATCTCATAGAGTCATGCCCCAGCATGCAGCTCCCAGGCTGCACACTGGAGCTGCCCAACCATCTTCCCCAGGTGAAGAATGGCCAGGAACACAACCAGAGTAGCTAGAAGGGAGAACGAAGAGGGAGAAGGGGAAAGGGTGCAAGGAAACAGTGTGGCTTAGAAGGGGACAATAATCACACAAAACTCACACCCCAAACATGGACCCCAGGTCACCCATGCCATCACCCCACCGGCTTGGACCAAGCAGGAACTCGGGTGGTCAACTGTTGGGCCAGAAATAGACCAGTCTCATGGTCAGCAGCCTGTCTCTCCGGCGTCCATCCATCTCCAACAGTGCAAATGGTGGGAACCAACAGGGTGCACCAGGAGCGGCGGTAGCTGGGGCAGTTCCAGCGAGGAGCCCAACCAATGGAAAGCAACCACCGGACATGGAGTGTGGTATGTGCCAAGGCCTGCAGGACAACAAAAGCTGCTAGCGAGGGGTTGGGGCCAGCACCCGCCCATGCACTGGTGCACTATGGAGAGCAATGCCATGGGACAGCACCAGCACAGCCGTGGCACAGGTAACGCACTCACAACAGGCCAGTCAAGCTCCCAAGGTGGTTGACAACAACACCACAGGGAATATTTGGGGGCTGCACAAAGGCAGGGGGCCCACATAGGGTCGCATGCCACCAGCTGGGCATCGACAGATCAAGGACCATGCACTCATCAGGATGCATTGGGCCCCCACCACAACACAGCCCAAACCCATGATCCATGAGCCAGCCCCCAGGGGAACGCATCACACACCACAGGTTGCTACCTGACAACCCTATTGATCCCAAACACAACCCCCCCCGACCCAGATTACACAACCACACACACGGGGACGGATGCAGCTATGGGAGGGGTGCCCAGAACAGTACACAGTCATGAAAGCACCTTAGCAGGTAAAGTCCAAGCCAAGGTCTTTATTCGTGATAGGGAAAGGGGGGGAAATGGTCCCACAGAGGCCAGTAAATGAGTGATCAAGGGTATGTGGTGATCACGGGCCTTTGATCCCAAACAACCCCATTGATCCTGAACACAAACCTCCCAGACCCAGATCACACAACCACACACACACACGGGGACGTATGCAATCACGGGAGGGGCACCCAGAACAATACACAGTCACGAAAGCACATTAGCAGGTACAGTCCAAGCCAAGGTCTTTATTTGTGATGGGGAAAGGGGGGGAAACGGGCCCACAGAGGCCAGTCAATGAGTGATCAAGGGCCTCCTTCTGTTCCTTCCTGGAACAGAAGGAGGGCTTCCAGCCCCTCCCTTTCGATCACCAAAAGGGAGGGAGTGGAAGCCCTCCTTCCATTACTGGAAGGCTTAGAAGAGGCCTGAAGCACTCCAGAGCACCGCGGGAGTTGGACCCGCCGCTGATGCCGCCAGCAGACCCAAAGCCAGAGCCCCAGCACCACCAGGTAGGTCTATCCCTGAGGTGGGGGTGGGTTGTTTTGTTTTTAATTTTTAGCAGGCTGGGTAGGGTGGGGGGAGGTGAGCCCTGTAGCCCCTTCCACCCGCACAGCCTGGAGGGGGGAGGGAAAACTGGGTCCCCCCCCGCCCCCATCCCTATCCGAACGTGTTCAAAACCCAAACTTTGCTCAGCCAGTTTGGCAAGGGGCTGTTCAGGTTCAGGGTGTCCGCGAACGTCCCGAATACCCCAAGTTTGGGCCGAACAAGGAACCCCTGAACTCTGTTCACACATCCCTACTGACAGGATCAGTGGCTAGCTCAGAAGGAATTGGATGGAGGGAGGGCAATTACTTTTGTTACTTGCTGCGTCTGCCTTACCACAAGCCCCATTGGCTTTGTGCAGCCTAGCCCCATGCCAATCGCAGACTGCGAAGCCAGTGGTCTGAGAAAAAGAGGGATGGTGATTGGGCAGGCTGGCTGCAAGTCCAAGCCTCTCTCCACCCCTCCTCAGCTGACCCACCACCCTCCCTGGGCCTGCCAGTCCTGTTTTTCCCACCGGAACTCATCCGAACTCACTTGAACACGGTCTAACTGTTTGGGGGTTTTGGCATTCGGTTCAGCCGTTCTGTTCAGCTGTCCGAACTGGTTAAGTTCAGGCTGAACCCCAAGCTTCAGAACCGCGTTCACACATCCCTAATTGGGGAAACCATATGTTCACTTAGAGGCTTGTCATGTACCTGTGTGGTGATCCATCACAGATTCTGGTGGTGGGTGCTCACAGATTCTGTGTTGGTAGGTACCATGCTACCTGATGAAGAGCCCCAGAGGAGAGAGCCATCCTGCTAACTGTCCTGGGCACATGCTTTGTGATCCTGGACCAGGTGTTCCAGCAATAGACCGAGCTACTCCTCCCAGGGCCTCGCTTCTACAACCATGGGACATGGAGCAGGAGAGCGCCCAACATGCACCAAGCAGCATCATTGCAGTGGGCAAGGAGGATCTCTGCTCGCCAACATGCCATGCTCCCAGAAGTGCATGCTCCCAGCAGTGTTCCAGCACATGTGGCTTGTCCTATCCAGGTGGCCCCTCAACCTTTACAGTCATCGTGTTACTGTCCCAACTCGGAGGTTGAATAGGATGCGTTCATGCACCAATTAATGGTGGCAGATAGTGGTGGGACCCCGGGCCCATTACCGGCTACCGGATTTACCGGTTACCAGTTCTAGGAAAACCGGATTCCCGGATTAAATCTGATATGCCGGTACCGGATTTAATTCATTGGTTTCAATGGGGCGCTGTGTCCCCATTGAAACCAATGAAATATCCCTCCCCCTCCCCCTCCCAGGCTGCGCAGGTGGAAGGGGGGACACCCCCCACCCACCCTGCCCAGCCTGGCTTTTTGTTTAAAAAAA